>CM023448.1:127466444-127798738 GCA_013339765.2 Haemaphysalis longicornis | reverse complement strand
TGGCCTTGTTTGGGTATTTATACAAATTCGAGCATTCCCTGTGAATTTTACGCGTGCATAGACGGGCTTCACGTCAAAAGAAAGTCCTCGATAAAGCGAAAGCCTACAAAGTTTCTGCGTGTTTAAATGAACGAAAATGCCCGAAAAAAAGAATGCTAGTTCAGCATCCGGATATGGCAGCAGTCTGGTTTACTTGTGTACGTCGATGTTTACATCACCAAGAAACACCCGCCGCGGTGGCTCAGGGGCTAAGGCGTTGTGCTGCTGAGCACGCGGACACGGGTTCGACTCCCGGCCGCGGCGGCCGCTTTTCCGATGGAGGCGAAAAGCAAGAGCACCTCTGTGTACGAGGTTTTGGCGCACGTTAGAGATTCCCAAGTGGTCGAAATTAATCCGGAGCACTCCACTACGGCGCGCCTCAGCACCTGCGTTGCGTCGGCGCGTTATTCCCTACAATCATTTAGCATCACTAAGAAACAGTTCGAGACTTAACCGCGAATTCTCTTTGCTGGCGGTATTTATGTAGTAATCGGTACATGGCATTTTTCAGTGTTACCGCTAGTTTTTATGGAAACATTCACGGGCTCCAGTGCGAGCGAAGGGAAGCTGGCTAATTTGGGGGTTAAACGTAGACTCACCTGACGGAGCGCGCCTTCCCTACACCGCATTTTTAAAGCAAAGCTTTTTACCTCTACCCCCAAGGGTTCTTTCGCGACCGTTGGGGTCACCCGAAAACTCCAGCGAACAAATAAAAGAATTTACTAGCACCGCCGGAATCGAACCTGGAACTAATAGAGTAACAAAGCCAGAGCCCGTTGTCTTACCGGCTTAGCTACGAGCCCACGGGAAGACTGGGAAGACAGGGGGTGTACTCACCAAGCACATTTACGGATTTACCCCCTGCCTTCTCACTGAATGCCACGTGAAAGCGTCACGCGACCACTCAAGCCCGTCTAGTGGCCCTGTGCGCACCTTGCTCAATGTGCTAAGAGTTACAAAATTAAAGGAAGCTCACACCAATGCATGGCATCTCATTTCCCTAGTACGCCAATGTGCTAAAGCCTGTGGCCTCCAGTGTTCACGTAAAAATCACAGCTCCTTGTCGCCCGCCCTCACGCCAAACCAAGGAATACATTTAAATACTCCTTGTTGGCCAGACTATCACTCCAAGCTCCAGCATCAAGATCCTGGGCCTACATCTCGAGGCTAACACCAAGAGTGACGTCTCCTTGCAGCGCCTAAAAACAGCATTAATCAAATCATACACATGATCAGGCGAGTGGGCCCCCAAGAAGCCAGGCCTAAAGGAATCCGGTACCTTTCGATTTAAATTTAAGCTTTTGTCCTCTCGAGAGTTACTTACGTCAACCCCCTCTCTTCTTATCGGAAAGGAGGACATAGAGATGCTTTATATAATGATTAGAAAGGCGGTCGAGCAGGCCATTGGTCTTCTCATGAGTGCGTCCACACAGAGGCTGCTTAGCACGGGGCTCCACAACACGGTGGAAGAGCTGATAGAGGGGCCCTCTTTCTATCAAGAAGCTCCGATGGAGCAGAACTGCGGCGGGTCGCCGCATCCTTCACCAGATTGGCTGGGCAGCACAGAATGTCACTCCGCTTGACGTGCTCCCAGACTCTAGGCAACTAAAACTAAAGATGCTCCCTTTGCTTAGAAATAGGAACCCCTCACATGACGAGGGTCAGCTAAAAGCACGGGCCCAAGCGCTAAACACCACCCTCGGGGGGGGTACCTCCGAACCAACCTCCTTGCATGTACCTCGCATGGACCCAAGAAATGACGGCAGCAGAAGAGGCAGCCATCACCTTGGCTCTTTCTGAACCAGGGTTCGGAGGGTAGTCATCGATTCCCAGCAAGCCTACTGGAATTACCAGTAGGGTTTGGTGTCCTGACCTGCACTGCGCGTGCTAAAAAAACACTCCCCAAACGGTTCCATTCAGCTCATCTGGACACCCCCTCACGCTTCAATGGAGGGCAACAAATACGCCCACCCAACAAGCCTGCGCTTTAACCTCCCGTGCTATGGAGCTGCGCGAGGACAGTCACCCGCTTGTCACGTTCAGCGAGATAACCAGCATTATCGCCTTCTGAGAAGACCGTACCTGCGCCTTACCCTGACCTTTCCAGAGAACAACAAACTACCCTACGGCTCACACAAACCGGGCTCCTTCCCACAGCCTGCGCGTCTTCACTTAATGTATCCGAATCGCTACGACGCTGAATGTAAATTTTGCTCAGAAGTAGGAACACTCCGCCCCGTAATCGGGGTGTGCGACTTTAGCCCTGAGCACCCTCCTCTCTTTCCGTCAACTACCCAACAAGAGCAATATGAGATGCTGCTGTCCAGGCCTTCTCTACCTACCCAGCTTCAGCGGGTGGACAGAACACAGGCCGCGCGGACTGCATATGGGCCCCACAAAAGAAGGAATCACTCCCCAGGGCTGCACTCTGGGCCGTTCAGAAATCTGAACAGAGGTATTTCTTCCTCTTTTTCCTTCTCTGCCGCAAATCTTGTCGCCTCCGTCCGCGGCGCAGAGACGGAGAAGACAGATCATCTAACACCGGGTTGGAGCTTACTATAATTTATAAAAAAAAGTTTCCACTCTTGTGCTACACCAATACAACTCAACCAAACACCGTTCATGCTTAATGCATTGATTTAACCTTAACAAGAATATCTCTTTGAAGTAATAAATGGTGTGGTTAAGTGCATTTCACTTCTCTCTGGTTTTGCTATTTGTAGAGCGATGTGAGTGAATTTAAGTGAAGTCGCATGGGTAATCGTTATGGGGCCGTTTACAGCTTTGCTTTCCAACCACATTCACGGGGTGGATTGGCGCGATTTTTTTCGGCACGCTGGCTCCCGTTTTCGCCGGCTGTGATGGGCAGGTCGCTATCTATAAAGCCGGTCGGGCTCCCGAGTAAACATACGACTTAAATTTCTTCTCTGCCTCTTTCTTCTGTAGGAAGCTCCTTATTTTACTGTAAATGCTATATCGAATTTTCTTAAGAACTAATGTTTATGTTTCGGCACTCCGTGAATTCACTGCTGTTTAGATCGTCTTGCTTGACTTCACGTGATAGTAACGTGCAAACAGAACATTTACAAGCAGCAAACCCTCCAGAAGTAATATTTGGACCTTTGTCTTGAACAAACAATTGATTAAATACGTCTTCCACGCCCCCTCATTGTTGGGAAACAATCCTCCTCTCCCCCCCCCCCCCCCCCCCCCCCCCCACACACTTGCCGATCTTAGGAATGCGTCGCTGTTCTTAACCTATTTTGTTGAAGCTAAAAGTTTCAAGAACAACCTATTGATCACGTGTTTCTTATGGTCCTGCGCTTCCATACATCAAACACTGCATTAGACAGCAAACACGACTAGTGTATGAGAGGCCTCGTGTTTGAAATCTATGCAAACAGCACATGGTGCAGTGCCAAGTTAATCAGTACACAAACGGGTGAACGAACTGCAGCTGCAATTGCGAACATTCGATTCAGGACTAAAGCAAACGTCGTAAAGTTATTACCCAAGCGCGAGGAACAGGCGCAATAATTTATGCGCCGCAGATCAAAGACCTCTGACTGAAAGGAGCGGCTCCGATGCCACGGCCGTCAAAGTGGAAAGAAGCTTCTTTTCGGGGAGAAAATGAGAGCCCAGCGCCTCTTGCAGTACCCTAGCGGGGGATAAAATCTGTCTAATGCCCACCGAGGCAGACAATAAATGTAAAAACACAGGTGCAGAGCATAAACGTCCGGTGGTGGCGAGTCTTTGCAGTCAATTGCAAGAATCTTGAATTCACAGCGCAAACAAGAAACGAGGACCTCCCTTTAGTCCTTGTTTCTTGTTTGCGCTGTGAATTCAAGATTATGGAACACCAACTCGCCAAGCATCAACTTTAACCAAGTGCAAGAAGTTCGAATAATTCCTTGTCAGCAGTTATTTATTAATGCATTCCGATCGGCGAACTATGAAACTCTGACAAAAATTGAAAATGACATGTCTGAGGCTTCAGGTTGCAGAAACGAGGGACCCTCTCCTCAACCTTTACGGGAACCACCACTAAAGCACTGCGTTCTTGTTCTACCCTCCTACATCATCACTACATTGACGAAAGGTACTGATTGACGTTGTTCAAGACGAGCGTGGGCACATTAGGAAGGCAGTGCTTTAGTCGTGGTTCCCGTAAATGTTGGGGAGAGGATCCCTTGTGTCTGCAAGCTGAAGCCTCAATGTTGTCTTTTTCAGTTCTGCAACACACCTGCGACTCATTTTTTGTTTCGAGTTTTTCTGGCTTACTGGTATTAGATTCATATTCATTCTCGTTCCGGGAAGAACAGTAAGTGTCTTGTGGCCTCGAAGAAAATTCGCAGATAGGGCACATGCCTATCACGGGCCCGCAATGAGTTTCGGCGCTATGTATTCCTACAACACAACACTGGCATGCCGATGCGACAGGTTGAAAGATGGCGTGTTAAGTGCCATAAACCTGTGCAAATAAAAAACATGCACAGCTACGGCGTCTGAATGGAATTTTACTTTGGCGCTCCCTTCTGTTATAACCGAGCCTGCCCTGTGCGTCGCCCGTGCAGCTCCGTTTAAGATACCTCACGCATACTTTCTCGACAAAAATCTCGACAAAAACACGACCTCAGAAAGATCACAGCGCATTTTTCTTTACCTCACTATCCTTCGTTACATGTAGAATGCACTTTTATTACCGTTGCTTCGAAAAATGCTACCACTATTATTGCGACAGCAATTAGTGCCTAACGATGTGAAAAACCCGGCGTTGTGAGCAGCAGATGGCCCCGAAATTCTACGTGCATTCAAGGTACATTTGAACCTGCTAACGTGCTTTGAACGTGAAAGCAGCGTGGCTTCCCTGGTAATACTTTACGCTACATCGTGCGTGTTCTGTGGTCCCTTGAAGGTGTCATAATATGAATTCGAAGCTTCTCATTACGCAGTTCTGTATAGTCTTCGGGCTGGTTACGTGCCAAATCAAAGGAATTGGCCAACGACCATAACTCGGCGTGCGAGTTGCACTTCAGCCTCCGTACGTGCTTGAATTCGAAAGCATCATGGCTTCCCCTGGCGTAATTCACCTCTACATCATGTGTGTGTGTGTAGTGTTGGGTCCATAATGCAGATTTCAGGCTTCTCCAGTACGGATTTCCGCAGTGGTCTTTAGACTGCTCTCATACCCATCAAGTGGATTGGCCAAAAACGAAGACGGTAGCCGTCATCAGGTACAACGGGAATTGAAAGCAGGGGTGTGCGACGCTAGGAAAGTGGCCTAGCCAGTAATCTACGCCTAAAAAAAAACGGAAAACAGCTTTCAGGGTGCACTTTATTCTACTTATGTGGTTTGAATGCGAATCATCGTCGATTCTCCTGCGATACTTAACTGCCGCATCACATGCGTACCATACTATTCCCAGATACGGACATAGGAATTGTAATTTCTGGTGTGGAATGCGAATGATCTTCGGGCGGGTCGCATTCCAACATATAAGGGTTACCCAAGACGAAGACAGCTAGCTACCTTCAGCGACAGAGAACACGCTTTAATGAAGCTGGCGACGCTAAGCTCACGGCTGGTTCACCAGTTCCCATTTGGCGGTGTCGACAACATATCCACCCACAATTTCACATTGCTCACAATTCTCACATACACGTGGTGCCGCAAAAACCAACTACTTATAAATCCAAGCAAAAATAAATTCTAGGTTTTTAGCTCGCGTAACAAAGAACGAAGCGATATTCCACCTTTGCGCATTAATTTCCATGCAATATTCTCAACAGAAGAGTGTTCGTTTCTCGGTATTCAACTTGACCCATTCTTGAAATTCAATGTTCATATTAATTCCCTGAGAAAAAAAACGGCATTTGGAATTACAGTCCTAATTAAATCACGGCGATATTTTCCTATTTCAACACTGTTCACGCTATACTACGCTTTTATACATAGCCATATCAATTACTGCGTAGCATCTTGAGGACTAACATACAACTCCCACCCGCCGCGGTGGCTCAGTGGCTAAGGCGTTGCGCTGCTGAGCACGAGGTCGCGGGTTCGATTCCCGGCCGCGGCGGCCGCTTTTCTGATGGAGGCGAAAAGCAAAAATGCCTGTGTGTTCGAGATTTCGGCGCACGTTAAAGATGCCCAGGTGGTCAAAATTAATCCGGAGCCCTCCACTACGGCGCGCCTCATCGCCTGCGTTGCGTCGGCGCGTTAAACCCTACAATCAATCAAATCAACATACAACTCAAATATCGCTCCATTACAGCACGTTCAAAAACAAGCTATTCGAATATTTAGGCACAGCACTTACAGCGCGCATGTCACACCTCTTTTGCGCCAACCTAATCTGTACTCAATCACACAGCTTATCAGCCACAATCTATGCCTCATTGCCTACCGCCTGGTTCATGATCCCAGTATTCTTCAGATAATTGATAGCCATACCCTCTCTAACCCCAATAAAACTATGTTTGCAGTGTTAAATAACTTCTTACTGCCTTCAGTGCGCACTAACTATGGTAAAAATACAGTCGGCTTTGATGCTATAAAACCTTGGAACAACTTGCCTTTTAATGTTAAAGCTGCATCATCCTTGTCATCTTTCAGGCATGCTCTCGGGACTTTTCTTTTCTCTGACGATTTACACTGATGTAGGTGATTGGTAATGTATTTCTTTCCAATTTTCATGTACTTGTACTTCATTTTCTGGTATTTTTTATTTCTACCTGTTTGTAATATGTATAGAGTTTCTTTCCATGACATAGTTAATTATTATTACTGCAGCTGTCTGTTCATACATATTATTTGCGTTCATGAATGTACTTTTCATTTCATTTATTTCATTCATTTATTGGTACCCTCAGGACCGGGACGTATTACAGAGGGGTGTGGTACTTGCACATGGAGGAAAAAAAATACAGAAGTGCAGCAGTTGATATGCAGTTATTACAGTGGTGCGGCTCCTACTCATACAGTCTTAGCTAATAGCGTTTTTAAACTATCATGATCTCGGATAGTTGCTATTGATGCGGGAAGGTGATTCCATTCAATGCTCGTGCGTGGTAGGAATGATGTGTAGCAGCCATTTGTTCTGCATAATGGCACTCCGACCTTGTAACGATGATCTAGACGAGGTCAAATATAATGTGGTAGTGATATAAGTACTTTATGTAATTGGGGATGGTGATATATTTTGTGGAAAAGACACAATCGAAGAATCTGACGGCGAGATGCTAAAGATGAGGAGATTCAAGCTAGATTTCATTGCTGATATGCTGGCGGTGCGGTTATAGTTAGAAAGAATAAAGCGGACAGAATTATTTTGAACCATTTCGACTGAGTGTATTAGATTAGCATATACAGGATCCCAAACCGAGGCAGCATATTCTAATTTGGGGCGAATCAGTGTTTTGTAGAGGGTGAGTTTTAAAGAAGAAGGAGCTTTAGCAAAGTTGCGACGTAGGTGCCCAAGCATTCGGTTTGTTTTAGCAATTATGTGTTCAATGTGGATTGCCCAATTTAAATTGCTGGTTATGTGTAAGCCTAGATATTTATAGCTAGAAACGGTATCCAATGCAAGATTATTGAGATAGTAGGTAGGAGGTGGATTAGTTGTTCTAGACACTCTCGTAACTTTGCACTTGTTGACGTTGAGTTGCATTAACCATTTTTGACACCAAATTGAGACAGCAGTAAGGTCAGTTTGAAGAGCAGTTACGTCGGCATCGGAGGTTAATTCACGGAAGATTACACAGTCATCAGCAAATAAGTGTACATAAGAAGAAAGACACGCAGGTAAGTCGTTAATATCAATAAGAAAAAGAAGAGGACCAAGCACTGACCCTTGCGGTACTCCAGACTCAACAGCGGTGTGGCGGCTATTCACCCTGTCAGCTGCAACATACTGAGAGCCGTTGTTAAAGAAAGAATTCAATCCCAGTTAGTTATTAACCGTCAAGGTTTATTTGAAGTAATTTGTGCATTATTAAGCTGTGGGAAACTTTGTCGAACGCTTTAGAAAAATCTAAAAATATGCAGTCAGCCTGTGAAGAGTGATCCAGTATAATGTTCAGTTTATGTGTAAAGATGCCAGTTGGGTCTCGCAAGAGTATACTTTTCGGAAACCATGTTGTGCTAGGGTGAAAAATGAATTAGATTCGAGGAAGTCTACAAGGTTAGAAAATAAGATGTGTTCTAATATTTTGCATGGTATACTGGTAAGGATATAGGTCGGTAATTAATTGGGGAATGGCGGTTACGAGCTTTAAAAAATAGAGTCACCTTCCCGATCTTCCATTCAGCGGGCAGGCAACCTTGGTCGAGTGACTGTTGAAAGATCATTGTTAGTATTACCGATGAATAAGCACACGTACTCTTTAAGAACTTCGGGTCCATTTGGTCTCAGCCAGGAGCAGAAGACGATTTTAAGGACCTAATTATCGCTTCAACACCAGTAGAAACAATAAATATTGGAGGCATAACGGGATAGGGAAAGGGTTCTGCATTAGGTAAAACATCATATGCATCAACCGAAAAGTGAGAGGACAAAACGTCGTTTAGAACGTTCGCACATAATTGAGAAGGAATTTGATGTCCACTAGCGTCTTCTAGATGGATTGCGTCGTCGGGTTTAGGGTTTATTGTGTGCCAGAATTTTTTTATATCGTTCGTTAGCATGGATGGTAACACGTTTTGCAATTAATAACTTTTGGCCGTTTTTAGTGCTGCCACATAATTTTTAGACGCGAGCTTGTAGGCATTCCAGCGATCCTCATTCCCACATTTCTTAGCAGAGCTGTATAATCGCTTTTTTTGTTCGATAGGCGCTTTAGGGTGCGTTAAACCATGGGGAATCTTGGGTCGTTGTTATTAGGAATGTATTGTTTGACAAGTCGGCAACGGCAGCCGAATACATGTCCCAATTTTATTGTACACTGCGTTCGTGAAAGTTTTCCAAAAAGTACTAAGAAATGAACCAAGTTCACTGTTAATCGCTTCAAAGTTTGGTTTTGAATAGTTTTTAATTATTTTTATTTTTTTAAGCTTCTTGGGACGCTGAATATTTAGCTGGAATTATATTAATGAATGATCACTTACGCCAGGTGACAGTGTAATATCCGAGACAAGTTCTGGCCTCGACGTTAGTACGAGATCTAGGGTGTTCGAAGCAACTTCGGTTTAAAGTCGTGCTGGCTGAGTAATAAGTTGGGTGAGGGAGAAGACAGTGCATAAGTCCAGGAACTCTTGGCTAAGAGTCGAGTAAGGCTGCATAATCGGTGGTTCTGAAGTCCATGATATGTTCGGCAGGTTAAAATCGCCAAGCAAAAACAGAGGTAAATCGGTATATCTTGATGAGACCAGATTAATTACGTCATGTAGTTCATTCACGAAGTTGCAGGAAAAATTAGGTGGCCGGTAACAAACGCCGATAATATTTTTTTGAAAACTAAGTTCGATTAGTGCCCTTGTAATCTCTAACTCGCTGTTAATATCAATGCACTGGGAAGGAAGATCTTTGTTAATTGCCAAAAAAACGCCACCACCTTTACGGGCAGTACGGTCGCATCAGAAAAGAGAAAATTTATCCGCGAGCAGAAAAAATTCGTGGTCGTGAATTTGTGTGTGTAGCCAGGTTTCTGTGAGAGCAAGAATGTCAGCGTTGCAAGTACCTATAGCAGAACTTATTTGGTCTCGCTTGTTGATAACGCTTCGAATGTTAGTGAAGAGGATTGTGATGTGTGATAGTGGATGACCACTTCCCCTCGCGTCTACCTATGTAGCTGCGCGTGGCGATGCTGTGGCTTTTTGTTAGCAGTGGCGTGGTGTGGCGCATGCTCCTTGACGGTATCTGTTGCCGAGTCGTATACGAATTGTGTTTTGTTAATGGTAAATTTGTTACTACTAATTGCTTACTTGTGTACAATAAATAAAAAGGGGTCCCATTACAGTTTATAACTCTGGGACCCCTTTCTATATATGTATTTTTACACACTGTATTTTCAATACGAGAATAAACTGAAACTGAACTGAATTAAACTGAACTGAAAAAGCATTGGTAAGTGAAGATGACAGCTGCCGTCAGAGGCTCACGGGCGATTAACCAATTATCATTGGCATAAGACTTTGGCATTCAAATCACGTAAGTATACTCAAGTGCCCAAATAAATAAGATATCTGTCACGGCGCTGGGGCGCTATTGACGACTTAGAAGTACCCATCCGAATGAGCTTCCTCCGAGTTTTAAATACCGGCTGGGTAAAACAAAGCAGCTACATTTTCATGAAGTTACTCTTGCTTTGGCTTTCACGGCGACGGGTTGTGAGACTTCTGTGACCATTAGTGCTGAATTACCCAGGTGATTGCATAACACCTAGATACTTTCATTACTGCAGAGAGTTGTGGCTGGTATAGCGGATACTTTCTTTTGAGATTTGTTTTTTTCGATAAAGTGTGCGAACTAGTCTCGTGCGCCTACTCTGGGTGGTGCTGTACGTTATCACTGGAGCGCAAAATGTCATCTTAGATTTATGAACTGCCTGCGCCATATCCTATTAAGCCACTGCGGAAACTCACGTTCCACCTCTGAATTAGCGTCTCGACTGGGGCCAGTTGGTTCATTCTGATCTTAAACAACAGCGCAAAAGACAAGGACTAGGAAAGAAGCACAGACAAGCGCTGACAAACACAACCATGAGAAAACGTATACATCACGTCTTGTCTTATCTACAACCACACGTTTACCCATTAGGTAATTTATCTCTTTTTGTGTTAAAGCCACCGACGGCTTGCTGACGTATTTTTCTTTCTTCACCGCAAAAAAAAAAAAAATGTCCTGCGTTTTCGCCGCCGCCCCTTCCATAGGGGCAATTTCCCGTGAAAGCCGGGTGAATTTCCCCAAGCGTCGCAGTCCCACACGAGGGCTGAGCGCCAGGCCGGGGAGTCCCTTGTACCTATTTTGCCGGTAGGTGCCCGGCGCCACCAAGGAACACGAATTCACATGGTGCCTTCCAAGCCACGATGGACGCTCAACTCGCAACCGCCTGTGGCAGGACACGCCGCCAGACTCTTTCACCCCCGGCAATGGCGCAACGCGGCATGATGGCCGGGGGCCCCGCCAGATGGACAAGGGTCAGGGGCCCCTCGATAGGGTAAAGGCAGCTTTCCAGACGTGGATTCCCCTTTCAAGGGTCCGCACTCGACCAGGGACGCCTGTACCCATTAAAGAAACCGGTGGGTGCCCGGCGGCACCAGGATTCGAACCCAGTACCTTCCGCATACGAGGCGAGTGCTGTACCTCTGAGCCACCGCTCCGCTTAAAGAGAGGTTCCACCTGTCTTTAAGCGCTAACAAATTTTGCTTGCAGAAGTTATGCCCTGGTATTCTGAATCCCCTCCTCACTCCACTCGAGCCTCCAGTCGAGGAGATCCTTGAAAGCGATTTTTGCATGTAAAAACATTCCGGTATCCTCCACTCAGCCGAGTCGAGGACTCACGTGGAGTGGAGGACAGACTAAGAATACGGCCAATAATCTCTTATTAATGGATCGAGTAATGCTCAGGTTGGCTTCCCCAGACTAAGTGAAAACGTGGTGGCGTTGTAGATGATGCCTGCCTGCCCTGCACTAGGTTCCGTTGCAACACCCGTTGGGTCTAGGGATTTCAGCTGACCCCTCATGCGGCGACGCTGCAAGTCCGCGGCACCAAGACCCCCAGAACTTCATGGCACGCTTCGCAACGCGGAGCACATGCTCCACAAACTCCACAAGAAGACCGAGTGAGCAGGACCGGCTCGCACCGGTGGAAGCCACGACACCCATCACGCACAGTGCACTGGAGGTCTGTTTCACGGTATACCACAGCCGATAGCTCTGAGTGGTTCCTCCATTGGAAGCGATCGAACGAAAGTTGGTTTGTGAAAACAAAAAATTCTCTCAAAGATCTGCTCGAATCTGCGGTGGTCGCGCCATCATGCAATTTTGTTGCGGGGCCCCGGGGCCTCACAGGACAGAAGTTTCTCCATTGGTTGAGCGATCGCGCCATTTCTCACCACGCACACCCTTTCTTCTCGTAAGTGAGATCGTAGTTTTTCGTCTTGTAAATTTATTTTTCACTTGGAGGACGCCGCTGGAGTAGTTGAAGCCGTTTAGAAATGACGGCGGCTTCATAGAAGTAGTTTTGTTGTGATGAATCGCTTTCCTGTCGCCTTTGCGAAACCTTTTCGTTTTATTGAAGCACGTCGTTGCTGTTTGTATTGCATTACAACAGAATAGCGGACATTCGTTGGTTCTCGTGCTGCGCCAAATGCGATGCTACGGGTCGTCGTCTGCTCGCGAAACAGAGATGATTTCTTAGTTGTCTGCAAGATGGTGCTGAACACAAATAATGTTTAGAAATAATGGAAATACGTTTAGTCAGTGGTACTAGAAAGGAGAAGCGCAGTTAGTGTAGGTAAGCGCACAAGCTAGATGTAGCAAGTAGTAATTGAACACGTGGTAGTAGTGAGTTAAACACATTTTTTTACAACGACCCACACAAGGAGAGATGTTGTAGGCAAGCGCCGCGCGGTGTTTATTCCTTTATTTTTGATCGTAGCGCGTGCAGGCGAAAACCGCAGTAATAAGTTTCCGGAAGGCAGTGAGGTAGCGCCCAAACATGCCGCCGAAGAAGTCGAGCGTTTCGTGCATGAGGTGCGAGCGTGAGCAGCCACTCGAGGAGACTACGGTCAGTTCAGTCGCGGAGGCGGAAGGGCCTCCGCGATGAATTGTAGGATGGGTGTGCTGGAGTCACGCCTCGACCGGCTAGAGGACGATAAGCAGCACCTTAGGGTATACAGGTGGACGAGTTTGCGGAGCTAAAAACCGAAAGGAAGCAGCGAGAGGTCGTAGAAGGGAAGCCGGTCTCTTGCTGAAACGTGGGCAACAATCGTGGATATATATATATATATATATATATATATATATATATATATATATATATATATATATATATATATATATATATATATATATATATATATATATATATATATATAGTAAGGAAATGAGGGGCTCGTTGAGGAAATACAGAAACATAGGTCGGCAGTCTACAACGCCAAAGGAGGCATAGGGGTGTGGTTAGGCTCTATTTTTTACTACGGTTAATGAAGTTAAGATTTTTTTTTAAATATTAGGAAGAAATACACTTCTAGTAAATATAAATAGCCCAGAAAGTGAAGGAGAACACACTCGCCCAGATAGCCGAATTGGTAAGGCATTCGAGATCTAATCGAAAGGCGTGGGTTCTGTCCCCGCTCTGGGCGCGTGTTTTTCTTTCTTTCTTTCTTCCTAATATTTAAAAAAAATCTTAACTTCATTAACCGTAGTAAAAAATAGAGCCTAACCACACCCCTATGCCTCCTTTGGCGTTGTAGACTGCCGACCTATGTCTCTGTCTCTCTCTCTCTCTCTCTCTCTCTATATATATATATATATATATATATAAAATTATACATATATATATATTATATATATATATATAGTAATTAATTGTCGTTCGCATCGTTACGCATGCAGGACAGTCGGCACCGGCAAGCTCCTCCCTTGTGTGACGTGCCTGCACTGTACGGTTTTTAGTTCGACAAAGGGGTAAAGGCATAAGCAAAAGTTATAACTGAAATCCATTCATTCTTGGCTGGCGTTATCGCAATCAGCAGTACTCGGAACCGCTATCGAAACACAGAACAAAATGGAGGAGCTATGCGCCGGTCTAGACTTCTAGCAGGCGTAATCATGCGATCTGGAATCAAACTTCCCAGTTCGATATCTTGGAGTACGGATGCGCTAGAAGTATTCTGCCAAATCAAACCGCGAAAGAAGCACGATTGCGTCTAACTTTAAAATACTACCGTGCCTGGTTACGGTAGCCACAAACACAGTTAATTAATCAATTTTAGTTAATTAAGCCACCTACATCAATAATTCCCCCCTAATTATGTGCCCCCCTGGTGCATAACATCACTGTAGAGGGGGTCTTCGCGTAAATCTAAGCGCCTATTTTTTGAAAAACCTGTCGACTTAACTTTGATCACCCTGTATACCGTGGGTAAAAAAATCGCGCCAATCCACCCCGTGAATGTGGTTGGAAAGAAAAGCTGTAAACGGCACCCAAACGATTACCCATGCGACGTCACTTAAATTCACTCACGTCGCTCTACAAATAGCAAACGAGAGAGAAGTGAAATGCGCTTAACCACACCATTTATTACTTCAAAGAGATATTCTTGTTAAGGTTAAATCAATGCATGAAGCATGAACGGTGTTTGGTTGAGCTGTATTGGTGTAGCACAAGAGTGGAAACTTTTTTTTATAAAATTAAAGTAAGCTCCAACCCGGTGCTAGACGATCTGTCTTCTCCGTCTCTGCGCCGCGGACGGAGGCTACGAGATTTGCGGCAGAGAAGGAGGAGGAGAAAAGAATACTTCTGTTCAGATTTCTGAACGGCCCAGAGTGCAGCCCTGGGGTGTGATTCCTTCTTCTGTGGGGCCCATATGCGGTCCGCGCGGCCTGTGTTCTGTCCACCCGCTGAAGCTGTGTAGGTAGAGAGGGCCTGGACAGCAGCATCTCCCATTGCTCTTGCTGGGTAGTTGGCGGAAAGAGAGGAGGGTGCTCAGGGCTAAAGTCGCACACCCCGATTACGGGGCGGAGTGTTCCTACTTCTGAGCAAAATTTACATTCAGCGTCGTAGCGATTCGGATACATTAAGTGAAGCCGCGTATACTGGTGGGAAGGAGCCCGGTTTGTATGAGCCGTACGGTAGTTGTTCTCTGGAAAGATCAGGGTAAGGCGAAGGTACGGTCTGTCTCAGAAGGCGATAATGGTGGGTTATCTCCCTGAACGTGACAAGCGGGTGACTGTCCTCGGGCAGTTCCGTAGCACGGGAGGTAAAAGCGCAGGCTTGTTGTTTGGGTGTATTTGTTGCCCTCCATTGAAGCGTGAGGGGGTGTCCAGATGAGCTGAGTGGAACCGTTTGAGAAGTGTTTTTTTAGCCCGCGTAGTGCAGGTCAGGACACCCAACCCTACTGGTAATTCCAGTAGGGTTGGTGGGAATCGATGACTACCCTCCAAACCCCTGGTTGAGCGAGAGCCAAGGTGATGGCTGCCTCTTCTGCTGCCGTCATTTCTTGGGTCCTTAGCGAGGTACACGCAAGGAGGTTGGTTCTGGAGGTAGCCACGATGATGGCGTATTGCTGCCCTCGATGTTTGGAGGCGTCTGTGTAGATAACTGCATGATCCCCACCGAGGGTGGTGTTTAGCGCTTGAGCCCGTGCTTTTCGGTTACCCTCGTCATGTGAGGGGTTCATATTTCTAAGCAAAGGGAGCATCTTTAGTTTTAGTTGCCAAGAGTCTGGGAGTACGTCAAGCGGAGTGACATTCTGGGCTGCCCAGCCAATCTGGTGAAGCATGCGGTTACCCATCGCAGTTCTGAGTCAGACCTTCTGGTTAGAAAGATGGCCTTCTATCAGCTCTTCCACCGTGTTGTGGAGCCCCGTGCTAAGCAGCCTCTGTGTGGACGCACTCATGAGAAGACCAATGGCCTGCTCGACTGCCTTTCTAGTCATTATATAAAGCATCTCTATGTCTTCCTTGTCGAGAAGAAGACAGGGGGTTGACGTAAGTAACTCTCGAGAGGACAAAAGCTTCAGTTAATCGAAAGGTACCGGATTCCTTTAGGCCGCGCTCCTTGGTGGCAACTCGCCTGATCATGTGTATTATTTTATTAATGCTGTTTTTGAGGCGCTGCAAGGAGACGTCACTTTTGGTGTTAGCCTCGAGATGTAGGCCCAGGATCTTGATGCTGGGGCTTGGAGTGATGGCGTGGCCATCAAGGAGTATTTGAATGTATTCCTTGGTTTGGACTGAGGCCGGACGACAAGGAGCTGTGATTTTTACGTGAACGCTGGAGGCCACAGGCTTTAGCACATTGGCGTACTAGAAGTGAGATGCCATGCACTGGTGTGAGCTTACTTTAATTTTTGCAACCCTTAGCACATGAGCAAGGTGCGCACAGGGCCGCTAGACGAGCGTGAGTGGTCGCGTGACACTTTCACGTGGCATTGAGCGAGAACGCAGGGGGTAAACCCGTAGATGTGCTTGATGAGTACACCACCTGTCTTTCCGTCATTGCGTGAGCTCGTAGCTAAATCGGTAAGACAATGGGCTCTCGCTTTGTTAGTCTATTAGTTCCAGGTTCGAATCCCGGCGGAGCCAGTGAATTCTTTTATTTGTTCGCTGGAGTTTTCTGGTGACACCAACGGTCGCGAAAGAACCCTTGGGGGGTAGAGGTAAAAAGCTTTGCTTTAAAAAACATACAACAGCATTTGCAGCTCTATTGCATGTGTGTGTGTGTGTGTGCGCGCGTGCGCGTGCGCGTGCGCGTGCGCTTGCGTGTTGCGTGTGCGTGGTGCGTGTGCGTGCGTGTGCGTGTGCGTGCGCGTGCGCGTGCGCGTGCGTGTGTGCCTGTGCATGTGCATGTGCGTGTGTGTGTGTGCGTGTGCGTGTGCGTGTGCGTGTGCGTGTGGCCGTGCGCCAACGGTCGCGCGCGCTGTGTTTATGATGGCTCTCGCCTTCTCTGGTGCAGGATCGCCAACCAAAGCAACGGGCACGGCAGCGAAGGTCGCGGAGCTGCACAGCGAGGATGCGCCGCGCTGACGCTGCAAAACTCTTCTATCGTCATTAAAACGCCTTCTCGGTATCCCCGTTTGGCTGGCTCCTCCAGATCGAATTCCTCGACCATCATGACAGGAAATAAAACTCCCATTTCACGCTGCTTTTTCCATTTAATTTTCTTATTGCACAAACCACAAGCCCACTAGCGCTCGTAACAAACGGAGAGCATCGGCTTCTTTTTAACAGAAATAAGGTGAGTACCGCTCTGCTCTGAAGCAGTTTCAGCTTGCTGATATGTAATATTTTAGCCTATTCGTAAATTTATCTATTTGTCTATTCGAAAGATAAAGCACTCTTTTTTTTAATAATCGGCATTTTTTGGCAAAAAGCAACTAAATTGTGATTTCCTCGCCAAGTGAGACATTTGAAATTGCCGCTCGTGAGCCAGTGGCGGCGAAGTGCATGAGGCTGCTGCACAATCTGCATAGAGCATAATGCTCGCGACATTCCTCGGTGCATTTAATGCAATGGCAACGAACGGCGGCTTCCTGCGAAGTAAAACCGTGTGCCTTTTTGCGCACAGAGAAGCTGCTAGCGTTTGGTGTAGTCTTCCTTCAGAAAGGTGCAGAAGTCGTCGTCTTTCTTGGAACCAGTCAGAAATATGGGATGTAAACGTATATTGACGTTTTCGGTTCCTTTCGCCACGATTCTTAATGCCAGCCGCAAAATTTCTACCATGGAAGCAAAAAAACAAAACAAAAAATACCGATACGAATTACAAGCCCAGAGTAAAGAGAGCTACGAAACGTAAAAATGGCGACTGCACCCCATATCCAGTTTCAATCCGCAAGGGGGGGGCGAAATTGAGTGACAGTACCAAAACAGGTCTGTTTGAGATGGCGAATTCGCGGACACTTGACAAGTCGAGTACACTGCCCGTTGATGTACGATTGACGACAACCGACTGACCGACTGATTGATTGATTGCTTGCTTGGTTGATTGTAGGGTTTAACGCGCCCACGCAACGCAGGCGATGAGGCTGACCGTAGTGGAGGGTTCCGGATTCTTTTTTTACCCCCTTTGGGGATATTTATCGTGTGCCGAAATCTCGTACACACGGGCGTTTTGTTTTCGCCCCCAAATCAGAAAAGCGGCCACCGCGCCGGGAATCAGCCCCCGTCCTCGTGCTCAGAAAGCACAACCCCCTTACCCAACTGAGCCACCGCGGCGGGTGACTGACCGACGGGGCCGCCAACCACACGGCCATTACCACTCACACTAATAACGCGGAGCTTTCAATGTGTCTCTGACGGCGTTAGATGTCCCGCCAAAACGGACTGCAGGAAAGCTAACTTTACATAATGGGCTTCGCAAAACGATGGTGATGATAAAAGATATCAGATAACGTTCCAAGAAAAATAACGTTTCCCCTGGTTAAAATCGAACCCGGGTCCATCGCGTCAGAAGTCGACGTTATCAGATTGCGCCATTCGGACACTGTCGGAGTTGTTGAAGCTTTTTATCCTCGCTGACGGCGTTCGTTTGTCGATACATAACGCACTGCGGTAACGCCCACCTTACACAAAAATGGTTTTATTTTAACACATCAATCATGTCACAAAAAAGAAGAAAGCTTCACATGTCAACCATCTTTGTCGTTAGACGAAAGGGTAAAAAGTTTTTTTTTTTTTGAGGTCCACAAAATTTCCCCTTTTTCCCGCCATGTAACCAGTGAAATATTGTAGGGCAAGCAGGCATTTATCACCGGTAAAGCTTTGAGCTGTAAGAAAGGCGGTAAGACCCCTTTGTTCTATCGTAGCCCTTTTGTTTTAAGGCAACTTTTTTAAAAGCAAAGCTTTTTACCTCTCCCCCCCAAAGGGGTTTCTTTCGCGACCGTTGGTGTCACCAGAAAACTCCAGCGAACAAATAAAAGAATACTGGCACTGCCGTGAATCGAACCTGGAAAAATAGACTAACAAAGCGAGAGCCCGTTGTCTTACCGATTAGCTACGAGCCCACGCAAAGAGGGGGAAAAAGGGTTTGGTGTACTCAGCAAGCACATCTAGGGGCTTTAACCTCTCCGTTCTCGCTCAATGCCACTTGAAAGCTTTTTGCGACCACTCACGCCCATCTAGTCGCCTTGGGCGCACCTTTCTCATGGGATTAGATTTTTAAAAAAATTCAAGGAAGCTCACACCAATGCATGGCATCTCACTTCTAGTAAGCCAATGTGCTAAAGCCTGTGGCCTCCAGTGTTCACGTAAACACTTACAGCTCCTTGTCGTCCGCCCTCACCCCAAAATCAAGGAATACATTCAAATACTCCTTGATGGCCAGGCCATCACTCCAAGCCCCAGCATCAAGATCCTGAGCCTACATCTCGAGGCTAACACCAAGAGTGACGTCTCCTTGCAGCGCCTCAAAAACAGCATTAATCAAATCATACACATGATCAGGCGAGTTGCCACCAAGAAGGAGGCCTAAAGGAATCCGGTACCTTTCGATTAATGAAGCTTTTGTCCTCTCGAGAGTTATTTATGTCAACTCCCTGTCTTCTCGAAAAGGGAAAGGCATAGAGATGCTTTATAAAATGATTAGAATACCGTCGAGCAGGCCATTCGTCTTCTCATGAGTGCGCCCCCAACAGAGGCTGCTACACGGGGCTCCACAACACGGGGAAGAGCTGATAAAAGGGCCATCTTTCCAACCAGAAGGTCGGCCATTGTTCTTTTCATGAGTGCGCCCACACAGAGGCTGCTAGCACGGGGCTACACAACACGGTAAAAGAGCTGATAGAAGGCCATCTTTCCAACCAGAAGGTCCGACTCAGAAACCGATGGGTAACCGCATGCTTCCCCAGATTGACTGGGCAGCCCAGAATACACTCCGCTTGACGCCCCCCAGACTCTTGGCGACTAAAACTAAATGTTTTTTTTTGCTTAGAAATATGAACCCCTCACATGACGAGGGTCACCGAAAAGCACGGGCCAAGCGCAAAACCACCACCCTCGGTGGGGATCATGCAGTTATCTACACAGACGCCTCCAAACATCGAGGGAGCAATACGCCATCATCGTGGCTACCTCCAGAACCAACCTCCTTGCGTGTACCTCGCTTAGGACCCAAGAAATTTCGGCAGCAGAAAAGGCAGCCATCACCTTGGCTCTCCTCAACCAGGGGTTCGGAGGGTGTCATCGATTCCCAGCAAGCCTACCCGGGAAATTTCCAGTAGGGTTTGGTGTCCTAACCTGCCCTGTGCGTGTGAAAAAAAACCCCTCCCCAAAAAGGTTCCATTCACTCATCTGGGCATCCGCTCACGCTTCAATGGAGGGCAACAAATACGCCCACCCAACAAGCCTGCGCTTTTACCCCCCCCCTGGGTATGGACTGGGCCCAGGACAGTCACCAGCTTGTCACGTTCAGGGAGATAACCCAGCATTATCGCCTTCTGAGGCAGACCTACCTTCGCCTTACCCTGCCCTTTTCCCGAGAAAAAAAAACTACCCTACGCCTCATACAGTCGGGGCCCCTTCCCACCCAAACCCACGCGTCTTCACTTCATGTATCCGAATAGCTACGACGCTGAATGTAAAATTTTTCTCAGAAGTAGGAAACTCCGCCCCGTAATCGGGGTGTGCGACTTTAGCCCTGAGCACCCTCCTCTCCTTCCGTCAACTACCCAACAAGAGAATGGGGGATTTGGTGTCCAGCCCTCTCTACCTACCCAACTTCAGCGGGTGTACAGAACCCCCGGGCCCCGCGGACTGCATATGGGCTCCACAGAAGAAAAAACACTCCCCCGGGCTGCACTCTGGGCAGTTCAGAAATCTGAACAGAAGTATTTCTTCCTCCTCCTCCTTTCTGGCCCCCAAAACTCGTCGCCTCCGTCCGCGGCGCAGAGACGGGGGGAAGACAGATCGTCTAAACCGGGTTTTGGGGCTTACTTTAATTTTTTAAAAAAAATTTCCACTCTTTTGGGTACACCAATACAACTCAACAAACACCGTTCAGGCTTCATGCATTGATTTAAACCTTAAAAAGAATATCTCTTTGAAGTAATAAATGGTTTTGGTTAAGTGCATTTTACTTCTCTCTGGTTTTGCTATTTGTAGAGCGATGTAAAGGGGAAATTTTAAAATTACGTCACATGGGTAATTGTTATGGGTGCCGTTTACAGCTTGCTTTCCAACCACTTCACGGGGGGATTGGCGCGATTTTTTTTCTTTACACTAATTCACTCTCCACTGCAGAAGCCATTGGGAGAAGCTATTGATATCCGACGAAATGCTCCCATGCACCAATCCGCGGAGCGTAGTTGCACTTGTCGTACGTGCATCCAATATGATGTGATTTCACGCTAGTAGCGTGTATGTACCGTTGTTTCGATTGGGGGGTGCTGCATATATACTTTGACGGACGAAAACTGACTGCGGATGAAACCAAAGCGTGGGAGATTGCGGTGCAAAAGAAACTTGGGGGGGGACCCCATGTCGTGTCGAGTAGAAGCTGCCAAAAGAGAGAGAGAGAGGAGAGAGAGAGAGAAAGGGAGAGATGGAGAAAAAGGGAGTCTTTTAAAAAAACGTGAAACGGTTAGCCCCAGCTGCTATAGGCGAGTCTTGCTAGTTTTGATGTGTTCGAGAGCAAACGAATCAGCAGCGTACAGCGGCGGGGGAGCCAGGGGAGAGAGAAAAAGAAGAAGAAAAGAGAGATTAGAGGAGAGAGAATGAAGAGAGAGAGAGAGGGGAGAGAGAGAGAGGAGAGAGAGAGAGAGAGAGAGAGAGAGAGAGAGAGAGAGAGATAGAACCTTTGTTTGTAAATGATGACCACTGGTCACGATTGGGCGAAAGGGAAAGGGTAGAATAATAACTGGGCCAGTTTTGGAATCTGCAATTAATGGCCAGTTCATGGTGATCCCAATAGGGATCGCAACAGACCCTACCTAAAGAGTACCTGCTCCCACATGCCCGGCCGTACACATAGCAAACACACGTGCAGGTCTTAGCGTTTAAGGCACTATTATTTTGTAAAGGAAGCGCGTGAGAGCCTCTGTGCCAATGCACTACTGCGCTTATCCGATGGGCAAAGGACGTTTTGCTGGAAGTTTTTTTTTTTTACACAGATCAGCGACCGAACCCTGAATGCTCGTGCTTTTGGGTAAGTGGGTCAAGGCGCGTAATTGGACTTTGTCCAACAATTCCCATACGGTACTCGGCGGAGAGTGTAAACGGTGTGTCAAGCACTCAACCCTTCTGTTCCGACCTTGAGCGACGCGACATTTCCGCTGCGTGACCACCACACCGGCAGATTGAAGAAGGTAACGCATACCACGCCAGTGTGAGAGCTGCTTGTGTCGCTTAATTTTCCGATTCGCTTTTTTTGTGTAGGTTAAATTCTACCCTCCAGCTCCGAATGGAGCCCGGCATACATGCTAGCCTTTGCAAATCCGGGATCCTGGTGTCTCGTCGCGGACATCCTCCCCACATTCACCACTACACTCATCAATGATCATCATCACCATAATAATCATCACCTTGTCATCATCATCATCATAAGCATGGGTCGTGCTTTCCAGCTAGTTGCCTAGATGGATAGTAAAGTATGCAACTAACTTATGCCGAGCTACGCCAATTCCGGGTTCAGCATTTTTAAGGGTTCCATCTAGGGAGCGTAATGGGGAGAGATTCGCTCTTAACGGGACACTGAAGTTAGTTGCCGATCTGTTTGTACTGCATAGACTGGCTCAAATAGACACACTTTTCATCGTTTTTCGGTCAATAAAGCAGAATTTAATTTATACAGCCTGAAAGAAGAAAAAATACCACGCTCGGTCTCCGGTGGCCGCAGCAGTGACGCGCATTCGAGATGAGGTGCGATTGGGTGATGTTAAAGATTGGAATTGAAACCAATTTCGGTTTCGGTTCTGTGAAACAACATTCTTGGCGTCTGACGTTATCGTTGGCTGGGCATTACCGATATATCAGGAATTGTCATACCACGCTCCTGCCATGTTATCGGCTGTAGAATGCGTCAGATAAGCCTACAGCACCGCTTAGAATAGTAACGTTCACTAGCCGAAGCGTACGCACTGGCGAACACCCTCCATGTCATCAGAGACGATCAAATGGAAGGCGCTTTACTTCCACTTATTGAGCTTGCCTCGCTTGTCCCTGTGTCGTAAGAGGCGTGTTCGCACGAGGCCGAGAGTCGGCTGATTGGGCACTGTGCCCACAAGCAGTCGGTGCTTATGGCAACACCACGCCAACGAGAAGTCACCAGCGCGTCATTCTCATCCTGCCAACTCACTCGTGGAGCAATGAAGGTGAGAGCGCAAAATAGTGAATTCGGTATAAAAAACATTACCCTAGACCAAAAAATTCAATTAAGAAAACGCTCACTTGCAATCGGGGATTCGAACTTGCGAACTGCGAAAACTTGGACGAATTGCGTGAGATAACTCCGCCAAAGCCACAGCGTTGTTGTGAAAGGAAATATAAGGTGTATACAGTGTAGCTTGTCTATTTTAAATGCAGAGCATTTCTTTAACTCACAATGCCACCCGTCCGTTGGCGATCGGCGTCCGCAGCCAGCCAGCACGTGCGCCCCTCCCCCGCTCCTCCTCGCTCTCAACAACAGGTGCGGGCGCGCATGCGCGTGCTCCGGCGCTGAAAGAGGCGTTGCAGCAGCAGGTGCTACCCCCTCTCCCTCTACTGCGCGCGCTACGGCAGCGGCGAAGCGTCAGCGTCGAGCGGCCGATCCCGAGCGTCGAGAACGAGAGGCCGCCGCCAGTCGTCAGCGTCGAGCTGCGGATCCATCGAATCGAGAGCGAGACACGGCTTCGAAACGTCAGGGGCGAGCGGCGGACGCCGCGTTACGAAAACGAGATGCCGCGGTCGTCCTTGTTGACGTAGTCCACGACGTACGCCGCGCACGCGTAGTGGTCGAGGATGATCTGCAGGTCCATGTTGGAGTCGAGAACCCTTCCGATCCACGGGTTGAACGCGTTCACGCGCTTCTCGGCGGGGGTCCTCGCGTGAAGCACGCACGGACGCGACGCGCCAGCCCGCAGAATCTCCGAGTACTCCTCCCCGGACCGCACGTCGAAGGCGCGCAGGAACTCGTCCAAGCTCGCAAACTCCCCGTGCTCCAACGCCTCGTGCATTTCGTCGTACTTGGCCTTCAAGCGCCGTCGACGCACCCGTACGACAACAACTACAACTACCACCGCCAACTACCACAACCTACGCCACGTGACCACCCCCAATGCTCTGCATTTACTCGTGTCCCTCGCGCGGGGGCATGCGACGGAGGTTTTTTTTAGTTAGATCATTTCCAGCAGCTTAGATGAGTATTTCTTGAGTAATGCTTGTGAAGTTAGCGTCCCCCAAATTTCCACGAATACCAAATTATTTCTAGAAACTGCATGCCTTAGGCAGAAAAGCCATGGCAATGTGTGGTTGTGCTGCTGACCGCTGTGCTAGTTCACCCAGCGCAAAATACGCCGTTGGCACCATGGTTTTCCACTTCACAGTAGAAGTTTCGGTTGATTTTAATTCCTTGGTACATATATTAACTTCGCTGTGTCTTCTAATGCGTTTAATTGGCCTTAGATGTTCTAGCGTACCAGTCAGCGAAGCGTAGCATAAGCGCTTGTGGGGAGCCACTTGGACTTCAGAGACTTTAATAAGCTTGATACAGTCTACAAACTAACTAACGAAAGGCGCATTATTCCAGGCACAAATGCTGCCGTGGGTTAGTTTCACCTGAGGGAACGAATTGCGGCGACCCTCCTGGGCCGGCCGAGTAGGTGTCGGAGCTCGGAGGGTCGACGAGCCGTGCAGTAGTGTAGTCAAACCGAGCCATCTCGAATAAGCGTCATACGCAACCTCATAGCAATTCGGCAAGGAGGATGCAGAGAGGAGGATAGCACATTCGAATGTATTTTTCTTCTAACTAAAGTCACGTAAACGCCCCAACAGTGGCCGACACATGGCCTAGGAACTCCAGACTACAATTTGCGCAAGTAATCCCCCAATGTTTACGCATAACTTCGGCGTAGCAAGTTAGGCATTTTAGCCAGGTAACACGCCAGCTTCATTAAAGACCTCTCTTCTCTCTCATCTCTCTCTCTCTCTCTCTCTCTCTCTCTCTCTCTCTCTCTCTCTCTCTCTCTCTCTCTCTTCTCTCTCTCTCTTCTCTCTCCTCTCTCTCTCCCTCTCTCTGTCTACCTTTAACTGGACTCAGCTTTCACCTCGGCCAAATTTATTTCAAACGTACAGTACGTACCTCCAAACCAGCGGGACATGACTGGTAGCTCCGTGAAGTGCATTGTTAATTAGTTAAAAATGTTTGAAATAGCTCCGTCGCAGACCCCGCTGCCCATGCCTGTGGTTCACGCGCACACCCATGAAGAGGAAATGACTTGCCTTCCGGCCGCGTGCTTCGTCCTCCGGCGAGCTAGAAGAACCGGTCGAGTGCCGCTAGGCGCGCTTTTTCGAGGGCTGTCGCCCGCGCAAAGCTGCTTGTGTGCAGGTGTGCTCCGGCCGGCCAGCCGCTCTTTGACGCTGCGCCCGCTCTCTCGCTGGTTGCAACGTCACTTCAGCCTGGCCGTAATGTCCGCGCTCTCCTCAATTTCGGATTGCGCCGTGCACGCACTTATTTTCGCTGCCATATTTTGTGTCTCGCAGTTTTTAAATGCAGAGCATTTCAGTAACTCACTATGCCACCCGCGTTGTCCCGTCGTAGTCCGCACGGTCGTTGTCCGCACCCCTCACCCTACACTATATAAAAAAAATACTATCCGGCGCCAGGTTTCGATCCCTCGACCCTGCGGGCGGAACGCAATGTACATGGTGCTCTACCCATTGCGCCACAAAGCCGACACAGAATGGGAAGCTACGAACGCGCCTTATATCGTTGACTCATTCAAATTACTGCTGACGAGCGCTCTCTCGTCAGCAGTTGCCACAAGTGCAACAACATTAACGTAACGTAAACTACTTAACGTCGTGCGCCCTCGGAAATGCTCTGCACTTGATCGTGCCCCTCGCGAGGGGATGTTTCACTGCGTCGCCGTGCGAACAGTTTGCCACGCTTTAGTTTCAGTTCTTTCTTTGCTGGGGTGCCGACGAGCGGCGCCACCTCCTCGCACTTCGCCGGGGGAGGATCCGCGGCGGGGGCGGGAGATGGCACTGGCGTCTCGGCGGCCGCGTCTGCGGCCTCCGCGGGCACCGGCGCCGGCGCGGGGCCATCGCCCGTCTTTAAAAGTTTAGTTCTTTTTTGCCTAAGAGTGTAGTGTCCGCACTCTTGCGCGCTTTGTTTCTACTGCCCAATATTTTAGCAGACTTTACGCAAATAAAGTTTTCAAGAAGTCGAAATTTTGACTGCAGTTGGCCTGTAATGTGCCTTTGTGTTTCTTCGCGTGGTCATCTGGGTTCTAAGGGTTGCAAATTATTAGGTTACGGAATTCAAAACAGCGCTAACAAACTGGACAAGAAAAGACAACACACGGCGCTTATCTCGTTTGTTAGCGCCGTTTTGAGTTCCGTTGAATATGCACCAACGAGCCCAAATCACCGACTTATTAGATCGGCGCGGAATCCATCTAGGTGGAAAAGGAGAATATTGGGGAATCGCTAAAGATGGCCCAGTTGAAGGCGGGATTAGGGTGGTCTTTAGCGATTCCCCAGTTTTCCCCATTTTGCCCCAGATCGATGCCGCGCCGATTTTACGGATTTGATTGCAGCAGTCCACTCTAAGCTTTGCTTTACTTCTACGTTATGGAAGTAGTTTGAATTTTGTGAGTCAGGTATCCACCCACAAGAATGCCTCGGCACTTTATAGGTGTGTAGTTGAAACTGTCATTTCTTTATGGAAACACGGTCAACTTTTCCAAAGATCATCCTCGTACATAATGTGTTTTGTCAATAAAAGTGAAAGCGCTGATATTGACACGTGATATTTGAGGCAACTAAGAGTCGTCGATAGAAATGGTTATTTCTCCCTGAAGATATTTGTTATCTTGCTTTTCCTCGTACTCCTGAAGCACAGAAAACGCCAGTCCGGATATGTACATCGCAATATGTTCGCAAAATCAGAAAAAAATTATAAACGTATCAGTGAATCCACACTTCATCTTAGTACAGCGGAGCGTAACATATAGCTAAAATCCACCGAGAAATGTCCTGGGAAAATAATATTTCTGTAAATTTTAACTTCACCTCCATACGGCAAAGCATAACAAAAAAAACCCTCGAAGATCCTGGAGGTGGGCAAGACTAAGCGGATGATAAAACTTTTTACCGTGCCGAAGCAATACCGTTGAACATTCAGTAAACCTTCGGGTGAATTTTGAAATTTTGCCCTAATACATTGGAGCACAACTTTTAGACAGAAACCCGTAATACCGCTCTGGAAACAGGCAGGACTAAGCAGATGTGATTTTTGTTGTCTGATGTCGATAACAGAGTATTTGTATGTTAAAGTTCATTCGCTGTTTTAATTTATTGCGAAAATTCAGACTGGACTTAAAAGTAGAATTTCTGGATTTTTAACGCTGTTTGGCCGCTTCTAAGGGTTTTCCGAAAGAAATATGTGGTCCAAAGCGGTGGTTACTGCGCCACACACGCAGAAAGCAATGTATCAGTTGAAAACAGTGGCAATGACGAGAGTAAATTTAATGTCTTCTAAAAAGACCACACAAGACACATATTGTCGTTTGCTTACACGGAAACTAAGGAAAATTTAGTTTATTGATCTCTTGCAAGCTGCCCGTCGAGTTAACCACATGATGTGAAAAGAATAAATAATTCCCTGCAGCATTGTTGCAGGCTCAGAGAATTCAAACGCCATAGATCATAAATGGATCCTTTCAAGCAATGAGCTTTCAGGTGTACAACGCACAAACGTCACTCTTGCCTAATTCGAGAAATGACCGATCCAACCGTTACTTCTTCTTCAAGTGACATAGGCTAGAATGTATTCTCCGCTGGCGTAGAAAGCTGTTACCATAATCTTGGAACTGCTTGTCACCTCAAGAAGAAATATTTTTGCTCAAACTGAAGATTAGTAATTACTGAAGAGGTTAGGAAAACAAGTTTATAGTAAAATTAAGATAAATCCAAGTTTTCTTCCGTAGACATCAGCTCAAAGCTTTCATTCTGTGGCACAAATGGCGGTTACTACGACACAATTCTTAAAAAGCAAATGCTGGCTTTGATTCCGCGCCAAGATGTATGGTTTAAGAAAAATGGACCGTGCAGATGCAGACGATAGAAAATGCGACTTCTGATGAGGTGGGGACGAGAACTCCTTCACGTTAGTGGCGGGGATGGCTCCATCGACATTAGGTAAAGTTATCTTTCATGCATTGTAAACGCGAGGGATTTTGGAAGCAGTGTTGGCTGCTTTTATTGTTGATGTGAACAAAAAGACCAAAAAATTCCGGACAATGTATTTGCGTAAAAAGGCAAATTCAAAAACCATTTTCTGTGCTTCAGTGCTTTCCGCGTAAGAACTTGGAAGCATCGTACTCAATGAAGCCCCCAGAAATTAAAACTAACGAAACGTAGCAAAAGAAAGGCGAACGTTTTTTTCAGTTGATGAAAGGAAGAACGTTCGCAATCGATCCCTGCTTTGTATACTTCATTGAAACAGAATCGTTTTGCAATGTTCTTGAGAAATTTCAGTCAAGGCGTTTGCTAGGTTAGTAAAATCGGGCTAGGCGTCAACGTACGTACTTCTTTGTGTTGCTTGTTCGAACGTAAAAGTTGGACAGCTCTGACTACGATGCGGTTATGGATCCTTTTTTCATCAGGAGCGTTAAGAGGTAGACGCTGTCGAGTGGGCACTACCAGAAAACAAGATTCCCAGATTGTATCATTCGAGAATTGAGAAATTAGTGCAATGGTTAATCTGCCAATTCATGGATGTTTGAAGATGGCATCATAACAATAAAAATCTCGGAGAGATCATTCGTTTGCCGTTTCTCCGGCAGATTGTTATGTCTAGCGCGCGGCGGAAACGCCCATGAGTAATGCCTCTTTTATATGCTGTGGTGAGGAGAGGCCGACCGGCATTGCTTCGGAGCATCACTCTGACGGAAGCTGGCTGTCACGTCGCATCTCTAATAAAATATGAAAATGGACATCGCCTGAGACTACCGGGGCGACGACATCATCCTCAGTCACTTCCCTCGGAGGCAACAAAAAAGGCCGAACTGATACTGCATCATCTGTGCGGTGCACTCAGCTACAGAGAGGACGGAAGCGTGAATGTGCGCTGTTAAGTGATACCGGAATCTCATATCGTCGAGCTGCTGCGCTACGAGCTTCAGAATTGTGCCATCGCCATGGTATGGCGGTGATCTGTGCGCGCCACATCAATCAGACCATGAACTTCGATGAGTGCCGTTGGTGGCGGCGCTCGCAGCGGCGGAAGTGGTGGCCCTGCAAAACTTTTATGTGTTGCGCCTGACCTACGATTGGCGCGATTTTTTTATTACTGCAATGGTAATAAAATGCCCATCTTTGTTCTGCCGAAATTGTTTCAGTTTTTCATTACGAGTTCCCGCAAGCGTCATTACTGCCCATCTCGAGCTGCCCCCTTATGCGCTTTGGATTGTAAAGTGCATTGTGACGTGCTTTATTGCTGCTCGCGTTCGGTGTTGGTAAATATGGGAGAATTCTGCTACTAGGCCCCACGTACAGATAAGTGCCATAATGATTCCGTTGAAACGTACTGATCGATCTTGCAAGTTAGTGTATCATAGACGTCAGCTTTGTGTTTCGCAAACGCACTTGCTTTCCCAAAAGGTTGGCGATATTCCCGGCCTTCCAGCATACAGACCATTTATCGCTTTGTTTCCAAATGCGAATAGCATTCCAATACTAGTAAAGAAGAAGTAATGCCTGGAAATGCTTCCCGTGAAAACTTCCTGAAACTATTCATGAGAAGAAGAGGATACCGAAAAATTTCGGGAGAATTTAATATGCCTTATGCTGTACTGACGATAATTACCAATTGCCGTCCGTGGAAGCCAAAACAAAAATAATATTACCCTTCACGTCTTAGAACCTTCCATCCATGAATACGTTGTCAGCCTGCGTGTAATTCGGCTTCCGAACACGTCGATGCGAATAGAAAAGTTGCGTCGCTACTTTTGAAACGGTGAAGGATTTCTTTTACTCGCGACTCGAGTAAGGGCAGGCGACGTCGCCTCGAACTGCTGCAATGTTTTTCGAATCATGTTTGGCAGGATGTTGGGAAAACTCGCGTCGCATGAAGGGTGAGTGCAGAAGCTGTACCCATGTCCGCTCGATGGATTGGGGAATTCATAAAGGCTGCGGAAACGCGAATTAGGGCGTGAAGGTGAAGTTTTCAATGAGCCACAATCTCTGTAGTGGCTTGAACGCGCACTAGTTTCGCACGAAATATTCCTTCCACGCGGCAGGCAACTGAAGACTCACTTCTGATAATATATTTATGAACATCTTGAAGGGCGTCAATTTATCGTTTCAAGGGATTTTCGAGCTATCTAGTTTTTAAGTATGACAGGTTTCTGTGCGTTCACATCCAAGCATCCGCAAACCTAAGGGCAACGCAAGAAGAAACTAATCGCTCTAGAAGGATGTCATCAACTCGTCTCTGGAGGCGATGTCCAAACTGAAAGATATACTTGCTAATGACTGTTTCTCCAGATTAGGAGTAAGATAATAAAGCAGCAGCCTCGCGTTAATTGAGGGATGTTGCCCTGCATGGCGCGGCACGGATGGGATCGGATTCTGCGCACTGTCATCAATTCGCGTAAAATACCAGACGCGGCGCCTATACCGCGAATGTAAACACAAAGCGGCAATTTGCCGCGATGGGACTGCGCTATGCCCGTAACCGCGGATGCGCGTCGTGTGGGACGACAGCCCTACAGTGTTTCTAGTTTCTTAGAAGAGAAGACTAGTTTCAAATTTTCTTCAGCGAAACATCTTGTATTAGAAAAGCTACGCACTTTTTGTGGATGGAACGTTATCGAAGTTTGTAACCAACGCACCGGAGGGTCCTAACTGCGGGGACTGCCCCAGCATCTACCATCCGCTCTGGACTTGGACACAGACCCAAAACTTCGCCCTTCATGGGGGCCAACTCAAGCGCTGAAGTGCTAAGGACACTTATTGAACGCGCAGAGATGGCCCAGTCGGCTATCACGGGAGCTCCGGACTAGGCGATCCATATGGAAATATTTTTATTTTCTTCTTCTCTGGATCATCGGCTTAGGCGCCCGACTTGTACCCACGGAGTCCCTGGTTCGATCCCTGGCCAGCGGAGAAGCCATTTTCATTTCATCGCCTCTGCTTGCGCTGTGCAGACCGCCTACGTCATCGGTCAGGTTAACGCGTAAATAATCAATTAGTTAGTACAGTGTTCATGGGAAAACTGCATCTTGGTGACACTTGGGGAGATCGCCCCCACTTCCTTCCGAAGGTTGTGGGGATTCTCCCCTGTGAGCGCCCACGTTAGGCCGTTCAAACTGCCGCGCGCCACCTCTCCTGCCATCTGGGAACACACGGCAGAAAGACTGTGCGATGGAGGGGGGGCGTGGCACATTTTTGGGCACGCTAGATAAGGGCAGCGGCGCTTGGTAGCGGGGGGAGTTGCCGGCCGGGAGGGCCGCCGGTCACAAGAGAGAAGCCACCGCCGTCAGCCACCTCGAAGAAGACGCACGTCAGCAAGGCCCGCCGTTCGTCCCGCCGTACCGTAAGCCCTGGGACCCTGAAGTGCTTTTGTTATGTGCTTGGCTGATTGTATCCCCTGTTCCATTTATATTTCATTTTCCACTGCTTGAGTAAAGCGCAATTGTTCCTCTTGCAATGTTCTGTGCGTGATGTTTTGACGAGGCCGTTGCCTGAACCCCCCTCGGTAGGCAGAACTACCTACAAGGTGCACTTCGGAAGGTGAGCCTCTGCCGCTCTTTCATTGCCGGCGCCACCCGAAACACATGACGATGACCGCCCGCGCCCCGGTTTTAAATTTTCCGCGCGTCCCGGCATGCACCGCACGCGAGGTCGATGATGGTGACTGCGCGGACGCAGCGAAAGCTACGTCATGGCTACGTCACGACGTGGCGTGGTTCACCATAAGTAGAATGCTTAACCACATAGAGTTTCTAAAGAGGGATCTGGCACTATAGCGTCTATGCGCTCAGATCAAGGCCGTCTTTGTCGTCATGGGCCGCCAATATACTGTGCGCTGGCCTTAGTTTCGTCATTGGCTTGGATTGGAACTTCTTAGTGGCGGTATATTCGAACACAGTGCCACAAAAAACGCAATAAATGGTCTGTTATTATATAAGTGTAAAATAAAACAGGCCGCTTTAAAGCTAAGGAAAAGAGAAGTAAAGCGTATTTTTGCCGGAACGGCTGTGCCTACTATCCTGGAGGCCAAGCTGATAGTTAATAACAGTGTTAATATTTTGGAGGAAACACATTAGTGACTCATATTTTATTAATTTTACTAATATTTAAAATAATAAGTTGTTTGAAGAGACTTGAAATGTTTTTGAGCGTGCCTATGAAAACGTCGCCGTCGTGGTGAACCGGTACACAGACCGTCAGCTACAGTTTAACAAAACTTGTTGCTGAGCGGTTGGTTCATACTTAAAGAAAAAGAAAACGTGGCGTTAAAGGGACACTGAAGTGAATTTGTCAAGCTCCCGTTTTTGCTTGCACTGCGTAGACTGCCTCAAATTAGCACACTTTTCATCGTTTATCCGGTTGACAAATCGGTAATTATTTTACAAAGCGCGAAAGAAGAAAAACTACCATGCGCGGTTTGCGGCGGCCGCACCAACTAAGGCTGTGACGTTGAGAGGAGGGGCGCCGTGATTGGACGATGCCCAAGGTTAGCAATCACACAAGTTTCGGTTTCGGTTTCGATTCTGTAAAACATAACCAATGGCTTTGTTGGATGGGCATTCTCAATATCTCAGTAATCATCGTACCGCGCTTCTGCCATGTTGTCGGCTGTAAAATGCACAAGATAAGCCTCCCAGGACGGCTTGTAGTCGTAGCATTCACTAGCCGAGACCTACGCAGTGCATGAACGCCCTCCGCGTACCCGCAGACGCCCAAATGTCATGCGCTTTTCCCCCATATTTGGAGCTTGCCTCCCTCATGCCTGTATCGTAAAAAGCGTGTTCGCACCAGGCCAAGGGTCTGTTCATTCTGGCCTGTGCCCACTGCCTGCAAGCAGTCGGAGCTTATGGCAACAGCACGCCAACGAGAACTCGCTAGAGCGCCAGTGCCAGCCTGCGCGCGTTTTGTGAACTACTTCGTGTAGCCATGAACGTTGCGGCCCCAAAAAAGGTGAACTCAATATAGAAAACATCGGCGGAAAACAAAAAAGTTAACTTACAAAAAAAAAAAAAAACCCGCGGGGATTCGAACTCGTGACTCGCAAAACATTTAGGGTGAATTCCTACCGCCCCAGACTGCTAGGCTACGGAGCGGAACGCGAAAGCCTTGCTAATATAGGGTATATATTGTACAACCGGTTTACACTTTTATTTAGTTTTGGCATTTCAAGCCGCTTAGGTGACTATTTGTTGTACTGCGATCGTGCAGTAAGCGTCGCCCGAGTTTCCACAGTAGCTCACGTCTAGCAATTGCATTTCGTAGACGGAAAAGCGTTCGCAGATGCGTAGTCGTGCTGCTGACCGCTGTGCTTGTTCGCCCAGCGTAAAAAAGTGCTTCCCGCGCCCTAGTTTTACGCTGTACGGTAAAAATATCAGTTGATTTTATTTGCTTAGTACCTATATTGACTTCGCTGACTCTTCTCCCGCCTTCAAGAGGCCTTATATTTTCCTACTGGCGTACCAGTCAGCGAAGCGTCGCATGTGCAGCGCTTGTGTGAAGCGACCTTGACTTGGAGCTAGATACAGTGTACAAACAAACCAAGTAAAGAAAGGCACATTCTTCCATTCACAAACGTGTCCTGGCTTCGTTTCAACTAAGCGAACGAATTGCGACCAAGCAATTTTTTTTAACCTCCTTGATTGCGACGACCCGCCGGCGGCCGGCGGACGAAACGCTGGGCCGACTGACTCTGTCGGCCGGGGAGCCGTGCAGTAGCGCAGCCGTGGCGCAGCCAATTGCCAGCTCATCCCCTCCTGACGTCACACGAAAACGCCACAGAAAATGGGCGAGCGTAAAGAGAGGAGGACAGCGTTTTCGAATTAGTTTTTCTACTAAATAAAATCGCGTAAACGCGTCTAGAGTGGTCGAAACATGGCCTATGGACTCCGGACTACAATTTGCGCTAGTAATCCCGCAATGTTTACATATCACTTCAGTGTCCCTTTAAACAGTATTTGACGAAGACAAGATGGGACGGAAAACGCCCCCGTATCTGTTCTATCTTGTCTTCGCCAAAGTACGCTTGGTTTCTTTTTTTTTTTTTTTTCGACAGCACCAACTTTCGCGGCGGCATATTACCCGTTCAGTCATACGTTCCTTCGACTCCGGCATGACCAACGTTAGGTACGATCACGCGCTGCCTGCTCTTTCACCGAAAACTCAGTTGCCACGGCTCACGGCTAGCGCAGAACAGGGAGCAATTCGGCTCTCTCGTAGCTCGTAGACGTGTTAATGCGTAGTAAAGAAAGCAAATCCCAAAAACCGCTTAATTCGGAATCCAATTGTCAAGCCAAGCCCAAGCCAGGAGCTGTGGTCCACCCATAACGCCCCACGAAGACGTGGATTTTCTGGGGATGTTTCATCTCTAGTATACTTATGAAGAAACTCTATAGCTTACATTTCTCCTACTGGCATCGTCATCATCATCGTCATTATCACTCGACATTCCGTCTCCAAGTCAATGCAGGCAGGTTTCTTCCTGTTGACCCTCACGCCGTCTACTGGCCACCTTTGAACACTGCTGCAACCTCCTTGATTAAGTACCAAACTGAATAACCAGTGCGCACTCACGAATAACCAATGACCCACTCACGAATAATCGGGGCCGCAAGGATGAATTCAGGTGTCACCGACCATAGAGCGACTCAACAGCATGGAGTCACGGAGGTGTGGGGATTGGGGCTGCCAGTGAAAAGCTGAGGTTGCAAAACGTTCGTAATTTTTGCGATGATATCAGCAGCGACTGGCGTCAAAATAGCGGCAGATAGTTTTCTCACTTATTTTAGATGCATTAGATATGTCTATACCCGCCGACACAAACGGGTAAACGGAAACAAAGTGGCGCGACGTAGTTTAACTTCATGAAGTTCACATTGCAGGAGAATCAAGTCGTGAAGGAATCGATGGAAGTGATGAGGAGTTCGACACGGAGGGCGATGGTAGGCGATTTGATGGCAATGCATGTGTTTGCCAGAAACAGCTCTTGCAGCAGAAGGAGCCCAGGTCATGTATATTTAAGGGGTATTTTTATGAGTATGGTTATGAAATGCTGGCCCGCAATGAGCTGGACGTACCCATAAGATGGGGGGGGGGCAGGGGTGTTGACCAGTTGGGATAAAAAGTCTACGGCGCTACTGCGAGCATTTCGAGATATAGTTTAACTAATTGGGTAAAAAAAGAGGGAAATAAAAGGGAGTGGGTGTGAGTAAACTAAACTAATAATTACGTTAAGTCTCTAACTTCCTATACCACTCTTAGGAATTACAATGGCCCTACGCCGGAAGGTAAAGCGGAATTATTGAAAGTCACTTTGTTTGCATATTCAAGACCTGCAGCCCCAAAAGAAAGAGTCCAGAACAGGCCCATATGGTTAAACGGCTCCTCCAGGTCAAGTGTGCAGCCGCTAAGAAACGGTGCAATACGAAAAAAAACATCCCCCTCGCGAGGGGCACGATCAAATGCAGAGCAATTCCGGGGGCGCACGACGTTAAGTAGTTTGTGTTACGTTAATGTTGTTGCACTTGTGGCAACTGCTGACGAGAGAGCGCTCGTCAGCAGTACTTTGAATGAGTCAAGGATATAAGGCGCGTTCGTAGCCTCCCATTCTGTGTCGGCTTTGTGGCGCAGTGGGTAGAGCACCATGTAGATTGCGTTCCGCCCGCAGGGTCGAGGGATCGAAACCAGGCGCCGGATAGTATTTTTTTTATATAGTGTAGGGGGAGGGGTGCGGACTACGACTACGGACGCCTACGGACGTCAACGCGGGTGACATCGTGAGTTACTGAAATGCTCTGCATTTAAAAACAAATCTAATCTAATTCAGAGACCAAGCTGGCCCCGCACTTTGCACACGCAGATCAAGGGTGGGAGGAGCGAATCTAAAGATGTATCAATTGAGCGGCGGAGGTACAATCAGACACATAAATGCAGCACCTGAGACTTACGGGGAGCTCAAAAGCACAGATTCAAAGAAATAAAAAAAACCAGAGGGCATCTACGCTCGTGCGGCTGCTGTGTGTTGCTTAGTGGGGGTACGGAGTGACTGTGGGACGGCGCTTGGCCGCGTACTACAATCCATTGATACAAAAAAGTAATTTGACATTTTGTGTAATTTGACTATACTTACTGGATTTAATTCCTAATTAGGACGCATTTTACTTTGTTTCTCTTCAAAATGTGGAACTTCGTTTTGTTTCTAAGAGCCCGTGTGTTGATTTTTTGGCCGTTGTTCTCACGCCCAATTTCAACCGCACGCGGTCTCGCGTTTCTGTGTGCCGCAATTACTGGTTGGTGCGGATAACACGCTTTTTCAGACGCCTGTGGGCGGTTTAACTGGTTTATTGATGGGAGAGGTTGGAAGCGAATGTTCTCCCGGCTACTCCGTTTCGCCAATAAACGGTCGTACACCCGGCTATACGAATCAACTGTTCATGACAATTTCGCGAGTTCTAATAGTTGTCTTTAAAATGTCCTCCTGGGTTCAATGTAAAATGCTAATTCGCCGCCTAATACTTTGACGGTATTCCTGTCGAGGCAAAAAACACATTCAAGTACTGTTAAGCACGACTGAGGCGCACGACAACTACGGACGCCTAGAGCCCATGCAAAATCGCTCAATGATCCCAGCAACGCCCTCGCGGCAAAATGAAAATGCTAGCAGCTCCATCCACTTGTTCCTCTTCATGGCGGCAACACATGCTCACACTGCGGGATTGGCCAATTGTCAGCTCCATATTAGTCGTGTTTCCCTTCCTATCGTATTAAACCAGTTTTTCTTCTGCGCTACCGTCATTGCCGAAGTAGAATTTCGTGTACTACGACGAACAGTTGGTGGCCAGGGCAAGGTGCGACGCCAGCCGCCGCGAGAGCTTCCTCACTAGGGGGCGCCGAGTGAGCATTCGCGTGCCTTCACGTGCGCGCTGGTTGTTCGAAAGGCGGCTTTGCTGTACCCCTAAGCCTCTCTTCTGAGCCCCGCTAGGCCACTCAGGCCTTTGCGGAGCTTGACTCAACTATGGGGCGTACCGGGCCAGCGCCGCGGCGCACGTCTACGCAGTCGGCGCCCCGTTTGGAACCACGCTCTAGCAGCTACAGCAGGAATGGTGAGAAGAGCTCGGTCAACGAGCCTCCCAAGAAGACCCGAGAGGAAGCAAGGGGGAAAGAGTCGTCTCCTATCCCATCGACGAGCAAGGGGACGAACGCCACCGAAAGCGACTCGCCACCCCGCACTGGTCCTCTAGGGACGAGCAAGAGCTCTAGCAAGTCGGAAACCAAGGTCACGCAGTCGAAGGACGTGACTTCGAGCACCAGCTCCAGCCGCGGGGCTGGAAAGAAGAAACCCAAGCCCGCCACGCGGGAGGCGAGGAAGCGTACACACCCTTCGCACAGCCCTCCGGCAGTGAAAAGAAAGAGGGCGAAGAAGGCAGTCGCGAAGAAGGGAAAGAAGTCGACGGCCAGCAAGCGCCTACCAGCCAGGAGGCGGAATCCGCCAAGGAGAAGCGCAAAGGGAGGAAGCGCGCCGCGACTGCTGACGGGGGTCAAGGGCCTTCGGCCCCCAAACAAGCTCGCCCATCCCAGACGGTGGCCCGTGCCGACGAGGCCTAAAGGCCATCATGGCGTGTCACGAAATGCGAGAGGTGAGTCGAGGTATTTTTTAAAGCTAAGAAGCTGTATTTACTCCCCATTATTCAGTACTACCATAGCTTTCCCTTTTTTACATGTAGCTGGTTCATAAATGTTATCCTTCGTCCTCTGTTCGTCTAACTGCGGCACACATTGTGCAGTTGGCTGTCTTAGCTGCTCTGCTGCCTAAAGCTACAGGATCACTTTTGAGGCCTGCAATGCACACCTGCTGAAACGCTTCTACGTCTTGCGCGAGTAGTAGGATTTTGTAGGATTTTGTAGGATTTTGTGCTTACTATGCGTAATCCGTACAGCATTTTCAAAAAAGAAAGAGTGGGCCGAGGCTCAGCTAGTAATAAAGCACTGGGCCCGCGAAGGCGGCTGTTAGCTGGTCCGTGGGCCATTTCGGCGCGTGCTGCTGGGAGGCGAGACGCCAACCAGTTTTCCCACGCTTTCCTTCCTTTTTTTATCGGTGGTGGGCGGGGGGAAGGGGGGGGGGGAGGGGGGGGGCGTTTCTAGAGTGCGCTCACCGGGAATACGGGAACGGGGCCAGGCGATGCCCGATCTCAGTGCGCGCAGAAACAGCAGCGGGCCTCGACTCGAGCCATTGAAAGCACAAACAAAGAAACCGCTCATTTAATAAAAATGGCGTTATTGTGATTGTTCCAGCAACTAAAGCAGCGCCAAATTTTTTATCAACCTCATGGGCTGAATGCAAAATTCGTAAAATACGAATCATCAACTGCATCCTACGTTGACTTCAGCCATGCGAAAGGGTAATTTGAAGATGATACTAGGCATTTTGCGTGAAAAAACTGTTGCAGAAGCCATGTTCCTATCCGCAGTGGCCATCTAATGCCCAGTTGGGAAGCTTTAGACATTTTTAATGCGAAGATTTGAGTTTTCCCCTTTGTGGTCTGTAGTCTACCCGACACCCAGTGCAGAAAAGCCGACTTTCCCTCACTACTATGATGATCGGGGGTGAAGTGAGGGCAAATTAAAACTCTCACAAAATGCGGCTTTGTAAGCAAAATGGACGCGCAAAATTCGACAGAAAATGCACTCCTCCGTCTAACGACAACGATGATTGAACGCTAGGGAAAGCCATTAAATTCCCGTACCTGTGAAGCACTGGAGAGCACAATTGCAGTGCAGGAAATCGTCCCGATAAGAAACACGCCCCGATAAGAAATATGGTCCACTCGCTTCTAAGTTGGTTCGTTTGGCGTTGGACTTGATTTTGGAAAGCTTCGCCTTCCCCCATCGTTGTCGTTATTTATTGCGCAGCACTCTGGCAGCCGTTATTGTGGTTTCGCGGCCGCGACAGCGACGGAGACGGTATTGTAATGGAGCGAGCGAAGACAAAAGAAACGGCGGAGGGAAATTTGGAGAACGTGTGAGGGTGAGGGCCGTATGCTGAGCCCGCACGAGACGTTCGTCGGAGTTAACTGGCAAAAGGTTGAGGGGTATTGCGGCACGCGCTGCTATGGCATCATCTCTCTCACTGCCTCCCCTCCCACTTTCTCCATGCGTCGCCACCGAGGAGCTCCATCTCCTCATACTTTCGCCGCAACCTGCTCTTCCCTTCGCGGTTCATTCGAGCCACGTGACATGCGCGGGTGGTTCCAACACGATTTGCGACATGTTCGCCGGCGGCGGTGACGTGCGGTGAGATAACGGCAGAGTAGGCAGGGCAAGCGGAACTTTCTTAACAAACATTGAAATATCTTGTTAAAGGGACCCTGCACCCCTTCGATAAGCGCTTTCACTCTTTTTCTTCGCGTCTGGAAGCACTGCGAATGCTACAGTTATCGCCAGCACGGAGCGCCACTGCTTGATTTGCTCGTCGCACCAGATACGCCTTCCGTTTCTCCTTTGTTTTTGTGGCTTTATTTTTGAAGTTGCTGTCGAAAAGCGTTCATTGCTGTAACTGAAAAAAAACCGGCCAGCAGCCGCTACATGGCCTCAGTGACGTAATTCGGGCCGTCGAAGAACGTCAAGACTGGGAAAGAGAGAAAAATCGTTCGAGCGAGATTCCAAGTTATCTGATTATCATAGAACAGTAATTTTTTGGCTGAGGCACTTTGCGACCCCCTAATCTAAGTACTGGGTGTGTTGGGGGACTACGTTCTGCAAGCATTTAAGGTTTCAAAAAAAGTTGAAAAAAGTGTTGCAGGGTCCCTTTAAAGAACCCAAGCTTGTGGTTCTGTTCACCGTAGTTCGAAGCGCAGATCATAAGCCGAGGAATTCCCGTTTTTTAGACACTGATAACACGCCGATGCATCTAAAAATAATGCAAAAAAGACACCCTTCGTCGTGTTTCGGTTAGGGTGCTCCTACCGAACATGCTTGAGCAATTATTTAAATTTTGAAGCTCCGGAAGCTTTCCTTGAGCTCCAACTTCTGATTTACCTGGATCCTACTGGATGACAGCCGCCTCTATCATGCAGTCAAAAAACGGCCGTGGATCCAGCTGCGGGAATGCACTTTAGCCATTGAAATTATATTCCGAAATACCGCCACCGTGTATTTATTTCTCCGTAGCATCATAGATTGCATATATATTACAATGGCATGACACCTCTGGCCTTAGAGGAAAAAAAGACCACAGAGCGTAGTTAACTTTTCTAATTGGTCCTATATCCATGACAGGATGAAATCGCCAACCTAAGTCCAGCCGCAGGTGACGTGATCTGTACGCGTATGTATATATATATATATATATATATATATATATATATATATATATATGCAGGAGACTTACTTTGGACAAGGGGCCAGTGCCTCAGCCCGGTGCCAACGTTTCGACAAGGGACTTATATGTGTATTCTGTGTGTGCGCGCGTCTGCGTGTGCTCGCACCAAGCGGCGCACATCTTTTCTGATGCAGGACCGGCGAAAACAACGGGCGTACGACGCTGCTCAGTGAGCTCACGACGGGTAGGCGACGGCGATGACACATGACCCGTCTTCCGGATGTTCGAGGCGCTCCGACGGCACTCCATCTTAGTTCCGTGGGAGCGGAACACAAGCGGACAGCTGAGGATAAAGTGTGCTGCGAACCTTGTTTTCTACGGGGCGGAAGCTTTTGTCCGTGACACTGATCGTGAGTCGTACGGGGCCTTGGAGTGAGAGGATTGCGTTCCGTTTCGCGATCCTGGTCTCGTCGAACTTTCCCCAGGTGCCCGTGCAGTCATGCCGCGTTGACTTTCGTCAGAAGTAAGCGCCTTCGTTGGGCGCCCCTGCACCCCCTCCTTTCAGTAGCATTAAAAAAACCCTGTGTGTTGTGTGCCATCCTACGTTCGTGGGTCGTTCCTGTGGAGCTCCTCCCGCTTTTGCCACGCTCTTCAGCCAGATTTCTGCTACAGATGTTAACCATTAATCCACACAAAAGCCTAATTTCATCTGTATTTGGTGTTAATCTAGTGATGTAAACTTGAATGGAGGTTCAAAAAATTACTGCCTGCATTAATTACGATCTGTATTGTCAGGCTCGAGCTGCCATGGTTTAAAATTTCAGACCATTATAAAAAGTCGGTGATCCCAGTGTTACGCAGCTTTACGGGCGAAATTACGGAGCTTCATACAAAATGACGTGCAGATGGGCCACAGGGACATAAGCGCTTATCTATTTGTAATGTTGCCTCGTGACAATGAGGATATTCATCCTTGTCAACGCATAAATGGGGGTTAGTTGCTTCAAACTCTGAAACACGGCTAAGTACCGCGGTATAGATGGGACAATACAGAAGAGACCACACAGGACTAGCGCTGGACATCAGCTGCGCCAGTTTATGTCCAGCGCCAGTTGATGTCCAGCGCTAGTCCTGTGTGGTCTCTTCTGTATTGTACTGTCTATACCGCGCTACTTAACCTTATTCATCCAGCAATCATGGGATATAGTTTTTGGTGTCATGTGAAAACGCTTTGGCTGTAGTCTCACATTCCGGTGACCTCAGTTCGAAATAGCGCGCGGTAACATCCAGCTTGCACTACATAAAAACATCCATGAGTCATGTAGAAAAAGGAGCGAAGTAGTTGATTTAGTAGGCGAACTCAAACTTTGAACTCTATCCTGACATCACGGAATACAAGACTATTTTTCACCCCGTGATATCGCAACAGAATTGTAATTTCAGAGTCAGTACTCATCTCGGGACTCATTATAACCCCGTCATTAATGGAACGCAACTTCAGCTCATTCACGTGCACTGCGGTGAAGCGGACTTGCGGATATTCTTTAATGTGTATCAGCGTATCGTACGTCACTGGAATGTTTACATTGCGTAGTTAGAAAATAAACGTCTATGACTGAATAGCCACGCTCGACAAAGTGCAGCAAAATCTTCTTCCTAGCTTGGCAAACTCACAATTTTTCTGCAGAGTTCAGAAAGCTGAAAGGTTTAGTATAAAAGTGTCCCTGTCTTGACCCAGTTCGCAAGCAAACGCAAACTGGTGGGACGTCAAACAGTGTTCCTTATCACCGCCGCCAAAACGAACGTATCAATAAACGCTCCTAAAAAAGGGTGCACTTGTGTGCATTACTGGGTCTCTTTTGTTTGCCCGTCCGGGCAGTTCTGAGGAGTTCCTGGGCAGTCCAAAACTGCACTCGCAAAGGAAATTCTATTGTCGAAGTTCGGGCTAGTCGGTTCAACACGTTCATGACTACAACTCAGAAGAAGACTTGCATAAGCAAGAAAGGTTGCATAAACAGGGGGACATACGCAGAAATTCCGCGGGCTAATAAAATACGGAACTGCTCTTGAGACGTTCTCACTAGTCCGGAATGAGAAATAAGACCCTGACCTACTTGCACAAGGAGCGCTCGCTTTCTCATATACTGGCTTATTTTCACGGTTCCAAGCCATCTTATTTGATTAGACCGGCACACGCAATTCTATGTCATCCTTTTCATACGTAAAGCAAAATTAGATGATCCCTGCGTGGTTTTCTTTAGCGTTGGTTTTTTTCGGACGTAACCCCCCCCCCGTTTTTTTCTAGCAAATTTAAATTGAAGGGTACGCACAGGATCTGTAATAGACAACTTCTCGACTGCAAGATCACGCGGCACGGCTCATACACTTCAAAACAGGACATCATAAAGGCTTTATCACATGAAACGATTTTTGCGAGCGACGCGACTAGCTTAACCCAATGGGTGCAGCGAACCCAGTAGTGTAGGCGACAGCAACAAGCCACAAGACAATACCGGTAATTCACTGCCACCTGACTTCTCCGTCGCTCTCGTTCGTCGCGTCCTCGCTACTGGCGGGCCATAGGCCCACGTTCTGATTTTAGAGAAAGGTCGAGCATAAGACTTCCCTAAAAACATCGAGATGTGAAATTGAGAAATGTTGGGGCGGAAAACCGCGGCTTGCCTGGTGTACGATAGGTGCACTAGGATGTCAGACCTCTTAAAGCAGTTGCGTCGAATCTGCCGCACAAAACACAGCTCATGCAATGAACAGAAGGGCTCCCCGCTGAGTGGTTCCCAGATAAAAGCACTCACTAGGATTTCCGCATGAGTTCTGAGTCGTCCGATGATTCAATTTCACTGTGGCAAGATTCGGTTGACAGCGCGGTTATAAAGCACAGTGCCTTTAGAGCGAGCCGTTTTCGGCCTGTAACTAGACTGCAGTTGGGATCAATTTTCCAAAGTGCTGCTGAAAACTACATTAAAGTAAACTGTGCTTTTGCGCAACACAAACACAGACGTGTCACTGCCGAAAAGGCCGAATTGAAGCACAGTAGTGAGGCTCACAAGAAACTTCTAGCAAGACAACTTCAGCGGATTTCTGCCCTGAAGAGCCGCTCATTGGCAGGATAAACAACACTCCGCTTGCCCGTGAAAGTTCTGAGGACATTTATTGGTTTTGCCGGAACGAAGGCTGCAGCGGGTTTTGTTGGTGTTCGCCAATATTCTTAGGTTCAAACGCAAATTTCTTTCCGGCGGGCCTGTGTCAGAGGCAACCAGAAACCGGACAGTAGCATACTTTAATAAATTATTTCAGTTTTCTTTTTTAAATTTGCATAATTTTTCCTGGTGTGTTTCTTTCTGTCTACGGATCTTCTTTATGGCTTTCCCTCAAATAGAAATTTCGGAAAGTACGTAATCGCTGCCAAGAAAAAAAAAACTACTAATGAGCACCACATTTGTTGCACACAATGTTACCTGATCCCTTAGATAATATACGTACTTTTCTGAGTATATTTTTTCAGCGTTGTTTTTTAGCTAAGCGAGATACCCGAGGAGGCGACGCCGAAGTAACGGCGCGGAAGATAATTTTACTTACCGTATTTACGCCTCGTAAGGTATATATTCACACGCTGTTTGTTTTACTCTTAAAAAACGCGAAGGTCGCTGTAATCACGGAGCAGGAAAGTTCTGTATCAGGATAATGACAAGGTGCTCGAGTACGCGTGTAGGAATTCACAATCAATAGTGCTCTAGACGAAACATTCCGCACGCAGGTTAAGGGAAAAGATGTGATTGGTGACTTTTTGGCCTGAATGCCTAGGCGTCCTTTGGCGAGCACCCCCATGAAATGCGTGACGCTTTATATCTGTCTAATTAATATATAATTGGTGAATTTAACGCATGTAATTGCTGCAAAGGTAACACGTTAGAATTTTTTTTCTAACAGGGCACATGCAGATAATTGGTATCTTCTAAATAATAAGTAGGAATTAAAATTACGGATATTAAAAGCGCGTGGCAGCATGCGCTCCAAGCTATATATGGGGTTGTGCCTTAGAGTGAAGCCTTAATCTGAAAAGAAATGCCTTTTTGGGTCATGGGAACACATGTTTTTGTTAAAATAATACTAACGTAGATGGTTGAAACTTCAAAATTGATAAGGAAGTATTAAAAATATAAGAAAAACGCGTGACACGTTGTTCTAGCAATGCAGGTGGGTATAGTAGTGAAGCCAACCTGAGAGATTGGTTGTAAAGCATTTTATGGCGGTTACATAAGACCATCATTCTTTATTAAAAAGGGCCCATCTCCCCGCGAGGATGACTCGAGTAAATGCGTCGCATAGGGTGTGGGTGTATTGCGTTAACGTTTAGTGTTTGGGGAGTTGGTGGTAGTGAATGCGTTGTATCAGCAGCTTCTTGACGTAGTTTGAATGAGTCAAGGATATAAGGCGCGTTCGTAGCCTTTCATTCTGTGTCAGTTTTGTGGCGCAGTGGGAAGAGCACCATGTACCTCGCGTTCCGCCCACAGGTAGTGAATGCGTTGTATCAGCAGCTTCTTGACGTAGTTTGAATGAGTCAAGGATATAAGGTGCGTTCGTAGCCTTCCATTCTGTGTCGGCTTTGTGAAGCAGTGGGTAGAGCACCATGTACCTTGCGTTCCGCCCGCAGGGTCGTGGGACCGAAACCTGGCGCCGGTAAGTATTATTTTTTTATATAGTGTAGGGGGAGGGGTGCGGACCTGTTGTTGAGAGCGAGGAGGGTAGCGTGATGCGGGAGAGGAGGAGTGGGGGAGAGGGCGCACGTGCGCGCTGAGCTGTTGCGGACGGACATCGGACGCTACATGTGAGTTAAATAAATGCTCTGCATTTAAAACAATACCGGGTACACTGCGCCCTCGTAAAGCGTCCTCCAGCAACGCACTCTTCTATGGCACCAAACTGACCTTAAAATTGTTCAGCGTTTCAACGGGAGGACAAGTGAGAACGCTTAAAGTGCCAAGGAAAATAAAATACAACGTTGTTCAGTTTAAAAAGACTGGCTTTCGGTAACTCACTCGCCTCTATTCTAACCCCGAAAGAGGTTTTTAACCTGAAAAACAAAATGAACTTCCAAAACATTCAAATTTTGCGCTACAGTGACGTAATATGGGCACCGGAGACAAGATATGGGCCAGCATAAAAACAAAGTTAACCGCATGTGTGTTAATAAGATGTTAGTATTCAATTGACGCGATCGAATGGAAATAGAGGCCCTACAATAATGACCAAGTCTTGGTCATTGCGGGTGGATTTAGTCCGCGGCCGCCAATGGCACAAACTATTACATGACTTCATAGAGAAATTGCCGGTAAGTGGCTGGGAAGTCACCACTGCTTCATATGTTTCTTATAGGTGGTATTCATTGTAAAGTTTAGCTTTCAATTTCTTCGCTTGGCAATACTGGAAACGGGCACGGACATGGCCGCTGCGCCACGGACATGGAGCGGCTTGTGCGACTGCACCCGCACGTCGAAGAAAAAAAAAACACCGGCGTGCACGTCGTCTGCTCCGCTTCAACCCGATTCGCAATGGTGGTATCAACTGTGATGTTATTAATCGCACTCCAATTGGAATCGAGGCATTACTTTGCGGTCGGTGGGGTAGAGTTTGGGACGTCCACCTTAAATCATGTGCTTAGCAAGGACAAGTACCGCCATACCGCGGTGCCCGACGTAACGAGTGACGGCGCACTCACATGCTTGCCTGCATGCGTGCCTCGCCAGTGAATACAAGTTATAATATCCGGATTATTTATTTTCAGGACAAAGCAGTTTTTAAAGACGATAGTCTTTCTTGGGCTACTTAAACCAAGAAATTTTGGTCTGTCTGTCTGTCTGTCTGTCTGTCTGTCTGTGACTCGATTCAGCCACCCGGCCAAAGTAAAATGCATACTGCGCAATAGTATTATATCACAGCCAAATGTGAGCGTCTAAGCCCAGTTTATACGTTCATACTTGTCAACTTTGTTGAACAAGAACAAGACATTACTCAAATATAAGACAGCAAATTAGTACACAAGGGATATTTACAGCGTTCCTTGATTAAAAAATTCATGGATGCTTGGTTTTTCGATAGCAAATGATATTCTACATCTACTGCGGAAAACCGCCGCCTCCTGGCGGCATATGAAAAATCACGCGGCAACACCAACGAAAGGTTCCACTAGCTAGGTTCCACGCTCTGCTTGGAACGCACATGGAGCACGGCCACGCGGTTCTATAAACCTTGTAGTCGGCCGCCTCCATTCACGCGCGTCTCCGCCGTACTGCAGCGCTGGCATCGAGGAACCTGGCCTGTAGCAGTGGAACGCGGTAAATTCAAATCGCCTTGCGCAAACCTTTAGTGTGTTTACCTTGGGATGAGAGCGACGGTACAGGAACAGCATGAGAGGTGAGCGGGAAAGCAAAGGGGGACATTTCTTTGGCAAATGTCTACAAAAACTATCGTCTTTTGACGACATTTGCAACGAAAGGAGCAGATACGCGGCCAATTTTTTTAATGAACGAAACTTGTATTTTGTCATCATGGCCCTTTGGAGCATTGAATGGCAATTCTCAGGATGCTGAGCCCAAGGATGCGGCGCCGCTTCTCTGATGGAGGCGAAAAGATTATTTGATTGAAGGGTTTAACGAGCCGACGCAACGCAGGCAATGAGGTGCGCCAGAGTCAAGGTTTCGGGATTAATTTTGACCACCTGGGGATTTTCAACGGGCGCCCAAATCTCGTACAAAGGGGCGTTCTCGCTTTTCGCCTCCATCAGAAAAGCGGTCGCCGCGGCCTGGAATCAAACCCGCGACCTGAGGCGGAGAAAACAAAAAGGCCCGTGTGTTCGAGTTTTCGGCGCACGTTAAACATCCCCAGGCGGTCAAAATTAATCCGGAGCCCTCCATGTAGTCTTGAGTGCAAAAGCGGTAGAAAAATTCGCGCTAAAGTGGCATTCTTCAGCCATCCGCTGATAGGTCCTACATATACAGGCAAGTTGAGAGTGCTTAACGAGTGTGAAAAAAAGCCTTGAGAAAGCATTGCCATTCCCATTTATTTAAGGGTTGAAAACACCAGGGCGGTCTTCGGGGCGACTATAGAAGATCTACCTGTAGCTCAAACGCATACTGTGGACGCTGGCAGCTACCGACATGCCTGTCTTGCGAGAAACCAGACTCGAAAAGAAGCTCGCTGAGTAACAAGGTAAGCGCTAATCTGACAGCTGAACGCCACAACCGTAGTGACCCCCGGCATCGCCATCCACGTTGGCCGATATATCAGCAAAAGAAAACAGCCCCCAGGGCGTAAGAAAAAGGAGGCAACACACACATAGCCCTGATAACCAAAAAGAGTTTATTTTCCTCACCGCAATATAAAAGAAAAAGGCCGCGTATATGCTCCTTTCATTGCAAATGTCGACAAAAGACGATAGTCTTTGTCGACATTTGCCAAGTAAATTCCTCCCTTCGCTTTCCCGCTCACCTCTTATGTTGTTCCTCTTGCGTCGCGCTCCTCCCAAGGAAAACGCACTAAAGGTGAATCGAGGCGCCCTACCTCAACGTTTATAGAACCGCGTTGGCCTAGTCCACGTGCGTTGCAAGCAGAACGTGGAACCTATCTATTGGAACATTTCGTAACTGTTGCCGCTTGATCTCTTAAAATGCCGCCAGAAGCTATAGTGGTGCGGCGACATCAGGTGACAGTGTGATTTTTTTTCTGCAATGGATGTAGTATTTCATTTCGAAAAAATCAAGCAGCTACGAATTGTTTTATAAAGGAACACTGTAAATATCTTTTGTGTAATAATTTTATGTCTTTAATTTTTATAATGTCTTGTTCTTTTTGAACAGAGTTGACAAGTATGAACATATAAACCGGACTTAGACGTTTAGATTTGGCTGTCTGTATATAAGACTCTTGCGCAGACTGCGCTTCACTTTGGCCGGGTGGCTGAATCGAGTCACAGATAGACAGACAGACAGACATGCAGACAGACCACAATTTCTGCATTTAAGTAGCCCAAGAAAGACTGCGTCTTTAAAAGGCTGCTCCACAGTAATCGCGTTAAGACAGTAGACACACCAAAACGTTAAACAATATACAACAAACAAGCATCTTCTTCCTCATGGTACCAGATCGACCTTTTCGCTGGCTGAAGTTATTCTTCAATAAACGCCATTATCTTTGGAGACAAGGCAACAGACGGGGTACTAACACAATCAGTGCCACTCTTGTGTATCGAGTAAACTCGATCGTGTATTGAGCAAGCGCTGATACCTGTGGTGCTTGAGCCCTTGACGCTGCTCCAATTCCGGAGTACGCTTGCAGGACGACACACATCTTACATTTGGTGAAGGGTCGCACGTGGTTTTTTTCGCATTTTCTGCGGGGAGGCGCACTTCAATTCACTCCCGCAAACATCTTGCTGAGTTTGTTGCGATCCGAGAGTACTACATGACGTCCTGCTCGTCCCACAACTTTCTTAAACCTGCGAGTGGCACCATCAATGTAAGAAATCACTGCAGTCTTTTCGTTCTCACGTTCAGGTTGTTTCTTCGATATTTTAACGTTAGGCTAATGGAGCACGCATCCAGTGTCAGCAAAATCTGGACTCCCCGGGGAAAATACGGTAGAAATCATGTAGTTCTCTTCGCCAAATGCACGAACGCCGTAGTTTACTCTATTCATTTGCCTTGTGGCCGGCCGCATCTAGGCCAAACTGGGCCATGCTGGAACATTAGTCTAACGGAGCACGCATCCAGTGTCAGAGCAAAATCTGGTGGCTGGCTCGCCGCGCACGTGTCGTCCTGCAAGCGTACCCCGGAATTAGAGCAGTGTCAAGGGATCAAGCACTACAGAGATCAGCACACGCGTGAGCTGCTCGAAGTTTACACGATACACAAGAGTGGCACTGACTGTGTTAGCACCCCGTCTGTGGCCTTGTCTCCAAAGGAGATTGCGTTTATAACGCGATAGCGCTATTAGGATCATTTTTCAATTTTGCCGTGCCCGCTAGCCGTCCGCTATCAGATGTGCTCATCAAGTGTCCACGGAAATACGCCCCCAGTGCCAACCGTAAAATATGACTGAGTCAGCCAGATGCAAAGGTTGAAGGAGGGAAATGACGCTACGGCGCATGCTATGACAGAGAAATTGTACGTGGTGATTCATCAAGCGTCGCGGCTGCGCCGTGAGTTCGTTCTCCTACCGTTGGCGCATGCGCCGATGACCCACTGTTGACGCGATACCGTTAGTGGGCTTCATTCAGCCACTTTCTGTAAAGGCCAACTGTATGCTATCATCCGTGCTCACGAAGCGGCCACGCAAGTCCCTGTCAACCGGGAAGTACGTCTGCACACACAAAACACCGCTCGAACCTGAAGCTGTAATCGGGCGTAGTTGCATAATACCGAATGTGGAAAGGAGAAGGCGGGCCGGTAAGCTTGCTGACAATGATACTGATGCGCAGAAGACAGAAAGGATAGGTGGTTTCGCCAATTGCCGCTACTGCGCAGTGAATCTCCTTCTCCTACATAAAGCCGTTGTTCCTAGTTTCGTTAAATTAGACTTTAGTGCTCGGAGAGCATGAATGGCAATTCTAAGCAGCTCCGATCAAAGCTCTTCCTTGACGACGAGGTAGCGCTATCACGTCTTACATCTTAAGACCTAAACGTAGATATCCCCTGTAACATCTTTGAAGATTAACTTCAGGCAGCGAAATGTTCGAACTGGTACAATGAGGACGAAGATGCTTGTTTGCTGTATATATTTTTTAATCTTTTGGGGGTTTTACTTATGTACTTTCTTGATGTCATAAGAAAACGGTGTGCGGGTGATTCTTAAGAGCTAAACTTGCGAAATCCTGGAAACAAAATCGCGCGCACCACAATGTTCCCCCAAAGCCAATGTTCCAGATACTGATATACAGGCACACCTGGACGTAACAAACCTCTATGTAACGAATTCCTGGATTTGACGAAGCTTTTCAACTCCCCATTGCCACCCGGTGAAATTCATGTGTTTGCAACCTTTATGTAACGAAACGTCGCCGCTAACCTTGATGTAACGAAGTCGGCGAGCTGATCAGTCCTTGTTTTTTGCACTTTTACTGAAAGATTGGCCGGATAAATGCACTAATTTAGCTAATACTAGCACTACCGTAAGGAGACAGCAACACTGAAAACGTCTGGAATCGCCTAAACACTAAATTCGCCATGATGATGATAATGAGTAAGGCAGAAGCTAGCACCTTCCCGTGGCTAACGTAGCAGTCACTTCTGGTTTTGCTTGTGTAGCGTGACACCTAACATGTTAGCAAGAGTAACTACCATTCATGTTTTTTTTCTCGCCGGAACCACGAACTCCCGTGCGTTTCCGTGTGTGAGTGCCGTTTCGGTTCTAGACTTGAGTTTAGAGGTGCTAGGCCGTCCTGTCGGCGTGTAGTCGCGCGTCTTCACTTCTATCTGTGATATCGGTTCGTCGGTAATGAGGGCTACTGCTAGAAAGCGAAAAGTTATGTTTTCAAGAAAAGCGCACAATTTTACACGCCGTCTCCGCTGTCGAGAAAGAATAATATTGCCGCCTTCTATAGTATCCCAGCTAGCACACTCTCAACAATGTTAGTGCGGTAAAGGGCATCAAGTGCTGAATGGGCAGCTTTTTGTCTGAGGTCCGTTTTTCCGCTGAGGAAAAAAAAAAAAACATTTCTGATTCTGAAGTTCGCAAAAGGCACCCTTTCAACCCTTTCAGCGTAAGTTTGGTTCTTCTAACGTGTTAAGGCGGCAAAAAGTGTCAAAACGCAAGAATGATGCTAAGTTACGGTTTTTAATAGGGGGCAAGTGACCTTGCTTCTGTGGAGCTCCATGTTGTGCCTAAGCTCGTGCGAAAGCAGGGGGTGCAACCCATGCAGTTTTTCGCTGTGAAACAAATACATGGAGGCCGAGTTCACCTTCACTGATGTCTAGAATTTCGCCTTCGTTTCCGCTTCATTTCCGCGAGCCTTAACTCGAAACCTGCATGTAACGAAAACCTGGATGTAACGAAAAATTGCGAACTTTTGTCAACTTCGTTACATCCAGGTTTAACCATACTACTTATCGCCCAGCCCGTGCCGTTCCTTGAACATTCCCACACATCCCGCAACTTTGTCTTCATGAGGCAGCGGACTTCACCATTAAATGGCGTGTGGAACCGGGGAAACCCGTAAGAAACTCAGGACCAGCCTGGATTCTAACCTGGCCTGGCAACACCTGTCCTCAAGTACTTAAGAGACTGTGCACTCTAAGCAAGGACTGTCTTAAGGGGTGGCAACCAGTTGACAACATGGGGCCCGATATCGAACGCAACAAGATGTTCACCCCACATCTAAACTTCCAGGTTAGCTATCTCAACTATTCAAACGTCTACCGAGGTGACAAACGTGTCCTTGTTGCAGTTTCGGGGCCGTATACGATCCCATTCGGTGTTGTACTATTTGCGTGTACAGGTACCGTTGCCTATGACTTACTGTGTAACCTGCTGTTGATTCTGTCTGGTGACGTAAAGCTAATCCATTATTCTCAGAATGAACTTTCAGCTATTACGACTGTCATAAAGCAGAAAACCACTAAATTAGCACAGGACAAAATGCTATCATTAATTGACGCCCGGCTACCCATGCCGCAAATTGCACGCCCAAAATCCAATTCTGATCCGAAGGTGCACGAGGCCAATGAAGTCAAACATGACATCATGGTCCTGAGAGCGGCAAACAAAGTTAGTAACAATTGAATACGCAGGAAGAATGTTTTTTCTTCGTCTCAATGACACAAAAAAGTAACTTAAAAATCATTAAACGATGCTCTGACACCTTGAGGCTGCCAGTGGACGGAAACGCCGTTGAACGTGCGTTCTGTTTAGGCAAATTTGGTAACGAAAAAAGGAGGCAAACTATTGTAAAGCTAATTAACTTCAAGACTTCACTTCAAATGCCAATGTTTCTTTATCTGAACTAGAAAGCTTTATCCAATCAGCTTCTGTGAGTTCTATTCTTTGTCTAGTCGGAGATTTCAATACTGACACTTTGTCGCCCTCGAGGCCGATGGTGTGCGATTATCTTAATACTTTGGAAAAATGGGGTATTCAACCTACGATATCTGCATCCACAAGGGAATAGTACCTCGGTGACAAATTTGTAACATCATGTCTTGACCACGTGAACATAGCACCCATATCTGAAGTCACCGCCGCGGTTATCAAGCAGAAACTGGCCGACCATTATTTCGTCGGCTGTCATCTTTTCTTTCCGGAGTCGAACAGGACACATCTTACTGCGCAGAAGCTGGTTATCCTTGACTTAACGAAATTTGATAAATCCGTAGCTGATTTTGATTGGGAATATTTTTTACAGAGGGTTACCTTTCAAGTCGTGTATCAGAAATGCTTAGAAATATTGAAAGAACTTAAACAAAAGGCGCAAAAAAACCTTGCTAGTAAAGATTGATTGATTGTAGGGTTTAACGCGCCGACGCAACGCAGGCGATGAGGCGCGCCGTAGTGGAGGGCTCCGGATTAATTTTGACCACCTGGGCATCTTTAACGTGCTCCGAAATCTCGTACACACGGGCGTTTTTGCTTTTTGCCTCCATCAGAAAAGCAGCCGCCGCGGCCGGGAACCGAACCCCTTGCTAGTAAAGAAACGCAGCATGAACAGCCCTTAAATAACAAACGAAAATCTGCAAGCTATTAAAAAAAAGACGCACTTTGCGCGCTCTGTAAGCGCTCTTTTCATCCCGAGTCGAGGATGTTGTTTGGATCTATGCGAAATAAAGTTAGATATCTGTTGAGATCGGTGAAACGTTCGCACTGTAACAAATCGTTCTACGAGAATCGATTCTGCTCCAGGAAAACTCGGACGACAATTAACTATTTACTGGGCCCGAACACAAAACTTTCGATCGATGTAACAATTTCAAAATACTTCCGTAATCTTGGTCACTCCGTGCATGACTTTATTAACCACTTTTCGAAACCTCGAAATCGGTCACAGGTTTCCTCCGGTGCTACGCTCCTTCCTTGAATAGCGACGTCTGTTCGGCGTACTTGCCGCCTCGACTTGCGCTGACTTGCATGACATAATATTGAGTTTCAAGCGTAAAAAAGCACCAGGGATAGACGGTGTTTGCGTGATTGAACTACCGCGAAACTTCAACGTATTAGGCAACGTATTAATCTTTATGCTCAATTGTTTTATGGAGCATGGTTTCATCCCTGATGAGCTTAAGATCGCCCTGGACAAGCCGCTCCGTAAAGGAGGAAGCTTTAAAACGATTGAGAATTACAGACCGCTATCTATCCTGCCTTGTATCGCACAAATCTTAGAAAAGCATCTTGTTCGTACAATGAGCCCTTTTCATGAAAATATTAACCTTCTTTCAGAATGTCAGTTTGGATTTAGGGCAGAAAAGAGTACTACAACGCTTTTAGAAGAGTTGTGTGATCATATTTATTCCGCCTTCGATAATAGTGAGGTCTCTTGTGATCTTTTCCTGGATGCCAGAAAAGCATTCGACTCTGTTTCTCATTCATTATTGCTTCAAAAGCTTGAACTTTTAGGTTTTCGGGATCATTTTCTTAAACTTTTTACAAAGTACTTCCACAACCAGGCTCAAATTGTGCGGATAAACAGTTTCCCGAGTTCCGAACTTTTTTTGCAATCAGGAGTGCCACAGCGGTCTATTTTATCGCCATTGTTGTTTAACGTGCATGGCAATGATTTGGGTTCTTTTACAACAAGGAGTCGCCCGTTTCAGTATGCAGACGAAACTGTTCTTCTGCCTACTCACTTTCTTTATAGTTCAGCGATTCACTCCTTTCAAACAGATACAATTGTGGTTATGGACTGGTATTCCTATAACGCTATTTCTATAAACACACAAAAACTAAATGTGTCTGTTTCCGCAATCCCCACAAAAAAATTGACTGCACGCCGATTCTACCCCAACACTTAAGGTGTAAGGATTGCCATTGTATTCCTCTTCCCTTCTCGACAAGCGTGAAATATCTTGGTGTACATTTTGATAGCGACATGACGCGGAACACCCAGATGAACTACGTTTGTAACAAACTTCGGGGGTATCTTGGGTTTTATATAATTTACGTTCCTTCATGCCAGTCCCAACACGCAAACGTATTGTGCGCTCGCTTGCTTACAGCCTTCTCAGGTATGGAATATCTTTGTTTTACCATTGCTCTTTCACCTGGCGTTCCAAAGTAAACTGTATATTAAAAAACATTGTCCTCAGCGTTGCCTACAATGTTGATATCCCCGTTAACGATGATTGCTTCACTTATTTCAGTCTGCCTACATTTAATTCCCTGTTTTTTCAAACGATTAAAAAAAAAAAAACTTCTGGTGCACCTCTTTTTTGTCACCTCATGTGCCGGTTCGAGCGTACAGACAGAGTCCTCGATTAGTTATACCGCGTTGCTACACACGTTTTTTTCCTATGTTAGACCTCACTATGTCTCAAAAATTTTCTACTCCTTCCCCGATGAGATATTTTCTATTTCTTCTCTGCGTGGCCTAAGAACATACCTCCGTAAAAACTTTTCTGTTTTGCCTACCTCTAACTAATACCATTTATTGCCTGTGCTGACTGCAGGGTACGGCCCGACAAGCCTTGCACGGCTTGGGCTGACCCGATGTTGAATTGTATGTTTCAAGAGATGAAAATAAAGTATTACCATTACTACTAGAGCAAATAGTCTCACTTTTGACTGCCAACGGAAGGCACGTGACTGGGCTATCACAGAAGATTTCATTCCCAGTACTTGCCATGCATGCTCCAGGTCATTTACATTTCATACGTTTCCAAAAATGTGCCTTAAGATCATAATTGACAAATGACGCGTAGGACGTACACTATGACCACCACACACTCGTCAAGTCAATCTAGTTCACACGTCATTTTAGTGGGTAGGCAATAACTCGAATTGACCAAGGGGCTAGGGGAAAATGATCAAGAGGACGAATACACGCGCCGCTATACCAATGTATGGAACATAAATCCACACATAAGTACTGGTCGCCTGTTTTTGTGACATAACAGAACTTCCCCTGCGCAAGAAGGCTTTGTTTTCGCTTTGTGGATTATCCCACGGAACTCCAGTTTACGGGAAGATAGGAGAGCCCTAGGTAGCAGGTAGAGCTTGTCCCTTAATCGTCGCTGATCGTTCGCATCATAAATGGCACCTTCAAGCAGCAGATGATTCGCACCTTTTCTTTGGTGTCAATAGGAACAGCGTGTGCCCTGCTGTTCATTTCGTGGTTCAAACGACTTCGACCGGAAGGCAATGCAATAATGTGATGACCTAAACCCTTATTGTGATGTATACGGATCTGTAAGGGACTGGTTCGCTATGCACAACAACGATGTGCGGAATTCGTTCATGTAAGTTTTCAGACTAATGCTTCTGTCACACCATATTGGTCTTGGCATCTCCTCTCAACAAGTACGCGTCACTTTCAGAACGCGGCTAAAACAAATAGAAGTGCTACAAAACGCAGAAATAACTCGAAAACCAATGAAAGTTCACGAAAGATAGTATCTGAGATAACATGGGACTAAAAAAAAATAGATATCTGTAAACAAAAGCATGGCCCGCAGGACAGTTCCCTCAATTAAATTAGGCCGGCGCATGTGGATGGCGGTAGATCGGGATGACGAAGACAACGTCGCCTCTTCGAAATGACGACGACGACGACAACAACTGATGCTGTCGGATGGTCAATCACCGCGACATATATTGCAGCCCTTCCTCTTATTTTTCTGAAACGCCTGTGATATCTGGCGTTCTTTTATGGCTATTCATTTCTGGCGTTCTCAAGCGCCGCGACTTTCGTAACCTCGCGCAATGGAACGGCTTTCACGTCTTCGAAACTGGTGCGGCCCTGCCGGTCACTACCTTGTTTTGTGTGCTATTTACGGTCCCCGGCTCACAGAACACCCTTCGTCAAAATTTTCTATGCTAATCCTAAGCCTTGTCGACCACAAAAAATTCAAATAATAAGCTTTACCTTTATATGTGAGAGAAAACATTTATGACAGTAAGCAAAAAAAGGTATTTCCTCTAGCTTTTCTGCACAATACGTTTCAGCCTCGCTCGGGACGTGAGCTTGCAGATTCAATTTTTTGCGGCCTGCACACTTTCGGCTTGGCATAGAAAATTTTGGCAAAGACTGCAAGTCCCACCGGTATACAAACAGGCCTTGTGAGATCGGGGGCTGCTCATTTTCGGTGACGCAACACGACGCAATTCTAAGGGTATGTGGCATGGCCTGTGGTGGCTGCCATATAGCCACCGCTTAATATATGGCTTCCAAAATCATATTATGCAGCGATATTTCATATCACACAAACGATATACAACCAACCAACAAAAAAAGAGAACACGTCTTTCAGGTCATACCTCGGATGAGAGCCTCCGTTTGGACGGCTTATCTATATATTGGTATCATTAGCAATAAACCAGTTGGAAGTTCAGCGCAGTTCTCGTCGCCATCTTTCTGTACTTGTCTTTTTTGTGCTGTTTTCTTGGATCAGTCGAATTGAGCCTCGCGCTTCGGTACTCAAGCCAGTTTTTTTAGCAATGCCTCGTGTAAATGTGCTAAGAGAGGTCTTGTCTCTTGCTCTCTTGTATTGCCTCCTGCCCTCCAACCCTGTCGTCAAAAAGATGGCCTCCTTGTGGCGACAGGCGGGAAGGGGGGTGGAAGGGGGGGGGGCTGCAGCCTACCCTGACTTTCTCCTTCCGGAGCCCCTGCATATAGTTTTTCTCGTGAGGCACCAAGCCGCATAATAACGCGACAAATCAAAAAAGCATATCTGTCACTCCTATTTAAAGACGGTTCCCATGACAAGCACCGCTGTTCACCGCGCTCGGAAACTGCTTCAACTCCGGTTCCGCAATCAGGCGGATACCCCCTACGTAAACCTGCCGACACATCCCATCCGTCAGGCACAGGCAGTAGTAGCCGTCCACTAGGAAGGCCGCACCATTAATTCCACGGCATTCAAGAATATCTCCACAGAAGTTGTAAAAAAAACTCTCAATCTATTTAGCGGGCTCCCATATTCAGGACTACACTACCATAACCTCCGACTCGCAGTAGGCATGCAGTCACTACTAACTGGGCAGACTATCCTGCGTTCTGATCCGCCCGTTACGACTATGTCCTCGGTATTGCACAACCCAGCTCGTTTTGACACCCCGTCATGAGACGAGTCCCTCCTGAAGCCTCAAGCGGCTCTCACTGCCGCCCACGCCCGCTCACTCCGGGCCTTCCCGATGGACCCTGACCCACCCCCAGCCGAAAGGGGACAACTGGGACTATAATGCTATGTATGTGTGTCGAAACACAGACGTAGCGTTATTATACTACCTAGCGTCGCTCCTAGGCGCCCCTCGCATTCTCTACTAAGGAAAAAAAAGTAACCTGGCGTCGCCTACAAACACAGTACTTCTCGGCATTGCACGCTGCTTCATAAAGTCCATCCCGCCAACACCTTCACGCGGAAGCGACTCTACAATCTTAGGCGGCTTAGAAGGTCGGCTTACATGTTAACCGCATGGAAGTTTGCAACGCTGCTTCAGAAAAAGAATAAAAGAATCGGAAGGACATCAAGAGTGCGCCCACAGAATAACGACTAAACTGAAAATTTGGCTTGTGTTTACATACTTCAGAGACCGCAGCGCAAACTAAGGCGGGGGCGAAGACAGGACGACAAGGATTGAGCTGAATGACAGGGCGACAAAGCCAGCGCAGTCCTTGTCCTGTCTCAATCGGTGCCGTATTTCGCACTCCTGTCTGTGATTCATGCGGAAGTTTTAAAGTGAAAACACTGAAAGGTGGGCTACTTGGTGACAATTCATAAAGGGAATGTGCAAAGTAAACCGTCAGTGGCCTTGTCCGATAAGGAAATTAAGTTGTTAGATGCGCTGGTCTTGGTGTCTTCGTTCAGTCCTCGTTTTTTATGCGCTCAAGTTACAGATATGAATTTAAAGTGACGGTTTCTATTCCTCACTGAGGGCGTTCATGTCCGAGCAAAAAACACTGCAAGAAAGCCAGGTTTACGCAATGGCTTTCATGAAACATTGATGATGATGATAATCTCATTTGCACATCAAGTGCCCCCCCCCCCCCGAAAAAAACAATAAAAAAAAACAAAGATTCCCGTCGTAGGAATCAAACCTAGGTTCCTCTGCGTTATGAAGCCGACGTCTATCCATGACTGCGTAATTCCGACACGGTCGAAGCAGTTTGGATTTTGTAGTTTTACTTTGACTCAGGTTGCAGGGAGAAAGCTTTGCGTTTTAACCATCTTTCTCTGAAGAAAGAGCTGTATTTAAAATTTTGTATTGAATTTTTTATAATGCACTGACAGGGATGTTGAAGAGATAGGCCTATTCTCGTTTCCGCTGCAGTAATACCGCGTTCTTACCATCCAGTGGGCAGTAAGCCATTGTGGGCTGTCTGGAAATGATTGGGGTGACGACAAGGCAAATACGGTTTCAGGAAAAGTTGTTGGAGGTCTGCTTTTGCAATAGAGAGAGCAGGACCACTCTTTTTTCTATTATTCTCCTGGGTGCTACGACGAGTTGCTGGGCCCACCATTACTACTGCGATAGAAGGCTCCATCGATTTGACCCTGATTTTAGGAATCGGTTCCCCCTTAGCACTCAGTTGAAACTACGTCTGCGGCTTGGCGTATACCCTTTGCCCATCGCTACCCCCGCGGCGCGGCGCGAGTGAATCCTACTGTTGGACATAGCACGTTATAGAGACCATTCCACGCGTTCTCTGCCGCTGTCCGTGCTTCGCGAGTCCGCGAGAGAAGAACTTCTTGCTGGGCTAGCTGGTGAATAGTTGCCATGATTCGTATCTCGTGCTTACGGCACAAGAAAAAATATATATGATAATTTTTAAACTACCTACTGCGCGCATGCGCAGTACTCGAATTTACTACCAATGAATAACTGTTTGTACGAACTTTTTCCTTTATGTTCTATTTTATCGTTGTGTATACCGCCTCCCAAATGATATTTTTGTTTCCGTTATGAAAAGGGAGGTCCCACTGTCGGATGTTTTCAATGGGACCTCCTTCTGTAAAACCCTGTTTTTTTTAAACTGTACTGAACTACTTAATAAAACAATGTCAATGTCAATGTCAATGTCACTTTGAAGCGCAACAAAAAAATTGGCCGCGTATCTGCTACTTTCGTTGCAAATGTCGTCAAAAGACGATAGTCTTTATCGACTTTTGCCAAGTAAATGCCTCCCTTCGCTTTCCCCCTCACCTATCATGTTCTTTCTCTTGCGTCGCGCTCCACCCAAGGTAAAGACGCCAAAGGTTTGCTTAAATCATTTTAAATTTCCCGCGTTCCACTGCTCCAAACCGGGTGTCTCGATGCCAACGCTGCCGTACGGCGAAGACGCGCGTGAATGGAGGCGTCCTACTTCAACGTTTATAGAACCGCGTTTCCCTACTCCACCTGCGTTTCAAGCAGAACGTGGAACCTATCTAGTGCAACCTTTCTTAACTGTGGCTGGTTGATTCCTTAAAATGCCACAAGGAGCTATAGTGGCGCGGGCGACAGCAGGCGACGGCGAAGTGAATTTTTTTTCTGGATTTGATGAAGTATTTAATTTCGCCAAAGTCAAGCATGTATGATTTTTTATAAAGGAACACTGCAAACATTACTTCTGTATTAACTTGTTGTCTTATATTTGCGTAATGTCTTGTTCTTCTTCAACGATGCTGACAGGTATGAACATTACACCGGACTTAGACGGGTAGATTTAGCTGTGACTATATAAGACTATTGCGCAGGCATTGTTTTACTTTGGCCGAGTGGCTGAATCGAGTCACAGACAGACAGACGGACAGACAGACAGACATACAGACAGACCAAAATTTCTGGGTTTAAGTAGCCCAAGAAAGACTATCGTCTTTAAAACACGGACGAAGATAGAAAGTAGACGAAACAGGTGCTAGCGCCATGAAACGATCGCGCTACGCTGAGGACGCCCTCCTGGGTCCCTGGCCAGGCTCGCCGCGTTCCCGCGAGCCATTCAAGGCTCTGCTAGCGATTTTTGCGCCGCAGCTAAATGAATCTATACCTTAGGCCCAGTCTTAGTGAACCGTTGTACATGAACTGTATCTCTATACACATTCATGTTTTATATATAGCCATACCCTCACGTATCCGCCATTACCTCTGTCGTCCTATATATATCCCGCTTTTTTACCTTCTATATACACACATAGTAGCTGGCCAGAGCTTATATCATCAGGCTGAACAGCTTGTGTTTTTCTCTTTGAATAAACTTATTTTCTGTAGTGATTTGTTTTCCCTTTTGCATTTTATATTGTGTTTACTTTTTCTCCTTATCATGTTTTCCATCGCCTTTTTTCGGGCTCCTCCAAGCCTTCCTCCTACCGTAGAACAAAATACTGCACATGCCGCTGTCGTGAGGTATAAGAAACCCGCTCACAGACTATGCGTCGCCATTATTATTACCGGGTTCTTGGAAGGCCCGATTGAATCAAAAGCGTGTTATCTTCGGGTCAGCCGTGACTCGGGTTTTTGTGTTCTCAATCTTTGCGTGTATATTTGAACTATATTCTTCAAGTTGAGCGGACATGATAGATCTGCGAGTTTTCAGAAGGAAGTGCACAAAAAATTTAGTTTACCTGCGAAAATGACTTTGTTGTCAAACTTCAGTGCCTTCAGGTTTGTAATAACCGCTAAAATGCATCAAATAAAGGTTTTCTTTGATTTCCCAACAATCAAACAATCGAACGGACATCTGTAAAAATAAAATTAGAAATTGCAAGCGCAAGGCTGTTTTCATTCGTAAATCGTAATACCAACCATTTGAATATTTCAGTAATAGAAAGAACAGTTACAATACAACGATTCGGGCGTAAAGAATTGCCCAAAATTTCAACTGAGTTGTCGTCTGTCAGCTTGATGCTTTTCTATATACACACTCTTAAAGATGTTATCGTCTTACTCTGCTAAATTCCAGAGCGTTTATTTCGTACCTTGTATTTTATCCGCAGCCAATTTCTTCTACGTGGAATTTATTTATTTAGCAATGCGAAAAAAGAGAGCGAGGGAAAAGATCATGTTCGCTATGGGGCGGACGGAAGCATAATGGGAGGGGCTTAGAGACATAGCTTGGGAAGTAAAGTAACAACGCAGCTCCATTCAATGCATGTACCAATGGGCCGCAATACCGCGGTCAGGGAGGCGGCGGCGAAAACGATAAGGACAGGGGCAGGCAGTGACTTCTCGTCACTCTCGCCGAGATTTCAAGCCTTACAGCAGGCCCTCAGCCCTGACAGACGACGCCGCCACCTCTCAAGGTGGCCCTTCCCAAGAATAGGCGCACTTCTCAGCAGGAATCAAAGCTTACCATATGGCAATGGAACTGTAGGGGCTACAAGAACAAGTCAAGCTCACTAGCTCAGTACATTGCCACCACTGAGGATTCACCCGATATCATTACACTTCAGGAAACAAACTCCCCTGCGAAACTTCCTGGCTTCGTCACCTATGAAGATGGACCCACGAGTTCTCTCTCCGCGCTAATAAGCAAACGACTCACAGCCATACAGCACCCACTCCAGAAATCGGAGCCGATTGGAATACTCACTGAAATCATACCAAGTAAAGTTAAAGTGGCACAGAGCTTATACGTGTTAAACATATATTGTCGCCACAGAAGCCAAGAAAGTAATCTTTCTCATGTCATCAAACAAGCAAAGCGCATTGCATCCACTCATCCACTTGTTATCATGGGAGATTTTAACGCGGCACACCCCTTCTGGGGCTACAGCTATACTAACAAAAGAGGGACCACCTTGCACTCCATCCTCCAAGAGGAAAACTTGATTCTGCCATCAGACCCACATGCTCCCACGCGTTTGGGCAACAGTGTCTCCAAAGACACATCCCCGGATCTCTCGATTACCACAGGGAACGTGAAGGCTATGTGGTATCACACGGGGGAAACTCTTGGAAGCGACCACTCCGTCCTTGCCACCACAATACTTGGAAATTTATACGCCTCCCCGCTAGGTACAGCCAAGCTAACGGACTGGCCGAAATTTCGCAAACACAGGGAGCAAGCCCGACTTGACGGTGCAGACACCTAGCCCCTCACGCTAAAGGAGTGCACCGCCCAAATTCGCGAAGACATGAATTGCGTTACAGACAATATTCAGCTTACCACGACGGCCCCCTGTGTAGATCCACACCTTCTCCACTTATGGGAAGCAGGAAGGAGCCTAATCAAACGACGGAAACGCCAGCGCCTCAATCGTCGCCTGAAAAAAAGGATAGCTCTGCTGACGGAGGAAGCAGCCCGCTATGCGGCTCACCTATGTAAAGAAAGTTGGTTATCCCTTTGCGACAGTCTACAGGGCGCTCTAACTACATCAAAGACCTGGAGACTGCTACGATATCTAATCGACCCTTCCAAAAGCAAGACCGAATCGAACCACACTATGCGAAAGGTAATTCACACCCACCCAGGGAATCCCGCTGACCTCATGAAGTCCCTCCAGGATAAATACCTCCCAGTCTCTCCAAAAACCCCACTACCTCCATATACAGGGCAGCGAAATGTTAAATTGGATGAAGACATTTACATCCATGAAGTCAAGGTGGCCCTTCACATCATCAGACGCAACACGGCTCCAGGTGGGGACGGCATAACAAATAAGCTGCTTGCGAACTTAGATAACGAGTCTATTATTGACCTCATGGGCCATTTTAACACGGTGTGGAGGTCAGGTCGACTCCCGGAAGAATGTAAGATGGCAGAAGTGCGCCTTATTCCAAAGCCTGGAAAGCCACAGAGCACAGAAAATCTACGCCCCATCTGCCTAACCTCGTGTTTGGGGAAGCTATTGGAACACATTATCCACAAAAAGCTACAGAACTATCTCGAACAGCACAACATGCTACCTCATACCATGTGTGGATCTCGCAGTCATCTCTGTATGCAGAACATCCTTCTTCAACTTAAAGAAGAGGTCATGTTTAATCCTCTCTGGACCACCCAAAAGACATACTAGCCCTAGATTTAAAAGGGGCATTTGATAATGTGACCCACACAGCCATATTCAAACAGCTAAACGGCCTAAACTGCGGGCAACGTACCCACACCTACGTTCGAGACTTCCTTGACGGCCAAAAAGCTATTCTGAAGGTGGGTGACCTGACATCAGATCCGGTTTCCCTCGGCAACAAGGGCACACCCCAGGGTGCCGTCCTATCCCCATTGCTATTCAACATAGCCCTGATTGGTCTCCCTCCGCTCCTGGCTGCTATACCAGGCATACGCCATGGATTATATGCGGACGATATTACCATATGGGCCATTCATGGATCAGTAGGGGACATGAAGAATAATCTCCAACAGGCGATTGACGTAGTCATCTAATACGCACGGCACTGTGGCCTAGAATGCTCGCCGCAGAAATCGGAGCTGTTGATCGTTTCAGCAAAGAAGAAACCCTCTTCTGGGTCGCCAACCATCTCTCTACATATGGATGCCCATGTAATTGTTCCGGCTCCACAAGTCAGAATTTTGGGCATGCTTTTCCAAGCGGATCGGTCGAACATCCAACTGCTCAACAGATTTAAGAACACCACAGAGCAAGTATCCCACCTGATCCGGAGGATTAGTACCAAGACGAGGGGTATGCGAGAGGAGGACGTACTCAGGCTGGTTGAAGCCTTGGTAGTATCTAGGGTCAGTTACTCCCTTCCCTACGCCATACTCTCCAAGACCGAGCAGGAAAAGGTGGAAGCGATGATACGCAAGGCGTACAAAGTAGCATTAGGACTACCTATTACCACCTCAACGCAGAACCTCTTGCGGTTGGGAGTCCACAATACTTTAGCTGAACTATTCGAAGCCCACCATTTGACCTAACTCTTACGTCTTAGCTCTACCCCTACCGGTAGAGTCATTTTCTCCAAACTGCACCTGCGCTCTCCTCTGCAACACCCACAGGCCGGTGCGACTCAGCTTCCCCATGAGGTTCGCAAGTTCATCGATGTGGCCCCACTGCCACGCAAAATGCATCCGACACATCACAAGGCTCGTAGGAAGCTCGAGCGAAAGCGATTGTTAATCAATACGGCCGAAACTCTGCCACAGTCTATACAGACGCCGCTTCCTATCCAGGGCGAAAAGCTATGACCGCTGTCATTTCTACAACTGAAAACCTCGTTACATGCGCATCAATTCCCACCATCCACTCTCTGCAGGCGGAGGAAGCGCCATCTCCCTAGCCATTGCACAAACCTCTGCAGAAATAATTATCACAGACAGCCAACAAGCATGTAGAACCGTCTCCGGGGCGGTTGCATATCACGACCTGACAGAACAATTCTACTCCAGCATCCTCCTCGACATCCAGTGAGGATTATTTGGGCTCCAGCCCACTCCGCCATGTGTGGCAACGAAGCTGCCCATGAGCGTGCCCGAGAGTTGACCCACCGGGCAAGCCACGAGTTCGGCGAGCAGTGGCAGGTCTGCCCCCTCTTGTCGTTCCACGAAATCACCCAGCATTACCGCCTGGAACGAACGCTATATCCCCCTGCGCCCAAACGCCTCACTAAAGAACAAGAGGGCCACCTCCGAGGCATCCAAGCAAACACTTTTCCCCACCTCACTAGAGCTCACATTCTGACCCCCACCCTGTACTCCTCGCAATGCCGCTTCTGCGAGGCTCTGGGCACCCTCTACCATATCATGTGGGGCTGTGATAAGAACCCCCACCTACCCCCCCTGCCCTTCCCCTCCCCTGAACACTGGGAGAGAGTTCTGTCCAGCTCGGACCGTGACGACCAGCTTTGGCTGGTGCAGAGAGCCCAAGAAGCCGGACGGACTCAAGGGGTCCTGGAATGAGGACTCCTCCCCAGGGTGGACTGTTTTTGAGAAACGTTTATTCCTCCTACCCCTCCAAAAAAGAAAAAAAAACATGGCGGCAGATTTGCTTCCATAGCTCGGGAAAAAGGAGAGGGTAGGGTAGGTTGGCGCTACTGAACCTGGGCGCCAGACGAGAGCAGTATGGATGGTCTTTAACCACACTCACACACGCACACTCCTGTCTTTTCACTCGCTAGTGGGCTCCGAGCTGTTGTCTTCGTATTTTTATCGCGCGCTTGGGCAGCGCCGGGGGTGTATAGTTGAAGCTGTTGCGCAATGACAGTGTGTTCATAAAGAGCGGAAGAAGTCGCTGCGCTTGTATGCAGCTGGTTTTGTGCTGGAGAATCATTTGCCCGGCGTCCTTACGATACTTTTTCATTTTATCAAAGAATTGTTTGGCTGTTTCTACCGCGTTATGACAACAACATACAGGCTGCTCGTTCTTTCTCGTGCTGCATCTTATTCGTATTGAACCGAATGCGACGCTATTAGAGGTCGTCTGCTCGCGGAACGGGGAGGTTAAGGGAGTACTGACACAAAATTTCAAAGCTGGGATAACTACGTAAATGGCTTCCGTTTTATATGGAGATATCTCCCAGCTAGTGTCAGCAGTTACCATTCAGTATAGCATATTCTAAATCCATTTTCATGTTTGCGCGCACGAGAAAACTCAGAGCGGATACCCTTTCGCAATCGGCATCAGCACGACGCCTTCTACGGCTCCCGGCCCCAAACTGCCGACGTGAGGACTGCCGTGACGTGGCCAGCGCACCGGCGGTGGTTGGTGCACGCTGTTCTGCCGTGTGTACACGTCACGGTTTTTGGAATGACGTCATGCTGCCCGGCGCGTGGATATGGTGGAGACCTTAGAGTTTCATACTAATAAATACTAGAGGGAAATCTGTCGCTGCAGTCGCCGGTCACCGTGGGCGGCGCCATTGCCGCTAGCTACGTTCCTCGCCTCTTTGGCTTAGCTAGAAATATGACTTATTTTTTGTCTCGGAGCCAAAACCAACAAAAAAGGGTAACATTCTTTTCTTGTTCGTCGTGCATGAAGCTTGTACATAATCACTGACAAATTATCTTTTTGGAGGTTAAATTTTATAATAACAAAAGAAATTTGATGAACCTTCTACAGTAATATTGTTGCTTTTTGCCAGCCAGAGCCAGCTTTTCAGCCTGTTCATGAGCCATGCCAAGGACAAGAGGAACGTGCCTGCCGGCACATGACGCAACGCTCGCCGAAGCGCTGCTCCAGTAGACAGTGGTGCCAGATTTCCCTCTAGTATATATTAGTAAGAAACTTTATGGTCGAGACCACTGCCGATCGGTGCGCGCGAGCGCGCGTGTCCACAACGGCAATGGAGTGACGACAACGGTGACGTCACGTGCGCCCTCCTATCATTGCGGCCACCTCGGTGTTCGTTAAGTCGAAACCGAAACTGACAGACATAAACATTATTTACGCTAATATTGACCGTATAATGTGCCATTCTATTATTAGTGGGCTACTGTGCACCCATAGCACCGAAAAAAAATGACACGAAAATTTCGTCTCAGTACTGTAGTGAATTTGTCAAACTTCTGTTTTTTGTTTGCAGTGCATAGCCCCGCTCAACTAAACACACTTTTCATCGTTTTTCCGGTCGATAAAGCAGTATTTAATATATTATTCCTGAAAAAAGAAAAATTTAATGCGACATTTGCGGCGGCCGCGACAGCTAACAGCAGTGACATCCATTCGAGATGCGATGTGATTGGACAGTGTTCAACATTGGAATTCAAACCAGTTTAGGTTTCGGTTCTGCGACACAACTTGCTTGACACCGGACGTTGTCGTTGACTGGGCATTCGCGATATCTCAGGAATAGGCAAACCGCGCTTCTGCCCTGTGGCCGGCTGTATAATGCCTCAGATAAGCCTAGCAGAAGCGCTTAGAATCGTAACGTTCACTAGCCAAGGCGTGCGCAGTGGCGAACGCCCTCCGTGTCATCAGAGACGACCTTAATGGTAGGCGCTTCACCCCCACCTTTGGAACTCGCCTGACTCGTCCCTCTGTCGTAAGAGGCGCGTTCGCACCAGGCCGCGAGTCGGCTGATTCCGCACTGTACCCGCAAGAAGTCCGTGCTTATGTCAACACCACGCCAACGAGAACTCGCCAGCGCATCAGTGTCAGTCCGCATGCACCCTACCAACTCGTACCAACATTACCCAAGCACGAAACAATCAACTCTAAAAAACACATGCGCTATTGGGATTCGAACTAGCGAATTGCAAAACAATACACCCAGTTCTCTAGACCACTCGGCCATAGCCACAGCGCTAGGAGGGATATAAAGTATACACCGTGTAGCCTGTTTATTTTTTTTTTTTGGTTCAGCATTCCCAGCAGCTTAGATGACTATTTCTTGAATCACACTTCCGCAGTAAGCGTCCCCCAAATTCCCCCAAATATCTTATCTCTAGCGACTGCATTCCTTAGACAGAAAAGCGATCGCTAATGTGTGGTCGCGCTGCTGACTTTTCTGCTAGTTCACCCAGCATGACGAGTGCTTTGCGCACCTTGGTTTAAGGGTTTAGAGTGAACGTTTTGGTTAATTTTCAATCCTTAGTATCTATAATGAATTCGTTGACTCTTCTCCCGACTTTGATTTGCCTTTGATTTTCTGCTAGCGTACCAGTCACCGAAACGTCGCATGTGCGCTTGTGTAGAGCTACTTTGACTTTATAGACTTCACTAAGCTTTATAAAGACTAAAAATTATCAAAATAAATGCACATTCTTCCAGGCACAAACCGTCCGTGGCTTAGTTCCAACTAAGCGAACGAATTGCGACGATCCGCTTGCTAACGTTGCTGGCGGCCGTCCGACTGACTCTGTTGAAGGGTCTGTGAGCCGCGCTGTAGCACAGTAAAGCGGAGCCATATCGAGTGAGCCTCGTACGAAACGTCATAGGTAATCGAAAAGAAGGATGCAGTGACGATGAAAGCACTTTAGAATTGATTTTTCTACTAAATAAAGTAGCCTAAACGCACCGAGAGTGGTGGAAACATGGCCTAGGGACTTCAGACTACAATTTCCGCGAGTAATCCTACAATGTTTAGAAATCACTTCAGTGTCCCTTTAATACTTCGTTGTCCGCAAACTGGCGCTGAACACAACACAGCAGCTGCGTCACCATACCAGCGCATGAGGTGTAAACCTGGCTCATCACGTGAAAGCGAGGCATTTGCATGCGTCTGCTTTATTTTAGAGGTTCCTAATGCTAAACCATTGTAAACTTTATGAGTTAAAAATACGCGTCGTTGTTGCTGGATCGCCTCAAAAAATGGCCGATGGCGAAATAAAATTCCCGCAGCTTGCACTAGTTGTGCAAGGTTGGAGAAAACGCAGAGCTGGCGGCCCCTCTCGCTTCGTCACATGGATTTGTAAACTTGCCGCTGAACGTTCTCCCTGACTGGCAGGCCCGGATCGTTTTCTCTGCAGGATTTCACCTCTCTCCCAAACTGGACCACGTTATCACGCGCCAGTAGCAGCGGCAACCAGCTTCACCAACTTGGCGTCTGCAGCGCGAGCTGTCCTGAGCTCCCCACTTCAGATGTGAACGCACGTGAACTGTTTTCTTGGTATTTTTTGCGAGCTGCTCACGTGGCGCAAGCCCACGTGCACGCCTGGACGAAACCGTGCGCTCCTCACCTGGCGCACCCTCACGTGCACAAGGTATTTTATCTTGGTATCTTTTGCGAACACTTTCTGAAAACGCCACCGCACCAACTTTAAGCTTTAACAGCTCTGCTGTTGAGAGTAGGGACACATCGGAAAGTCTCGGATAGGAGTCAGATTTCCACAGGAGTTTCCTGTGAACAAAGTAAACCGGTAGCTTTAAGAAAAGAATTGGGTACGTTTAAATTTGGGTGATGTTACGATTCATCGCGCCGCTACCATGTGCGCGCGTACTAAAAGTTTGTTGTAAACCGGGGAAGCTTCGTGGGCTGCAGCAAAGCCCGCCCTCCACAAACAAGTTACGACAAGCGGGGTCATGTTGAGACTGGACTCTACGAACTAACTCCGCTCGCCGAGATCTTCTTTCCCCCTCTCAGACCCAACGTGTGTCTACTCTCACGAGACCGGGAAAGGGTGTTCATGTGTTTGTGTGTGTTTGTGTGTGTGTGCGTGTGCGTGTGCGTGTGCGTGTGCGGGTGTGTGTGTGTGTGTGTGAGTGTGTGTTGCCCATATCTTTAATCACACAATGGGAACTACCACGGACAGGTAAATTAAATCCCTTTATGCAAAATTGTCATCTCGCCCAATATCTTAGCGTAGCCACGTTGTTTGTGTGTTTTTAACGACGAACAGGTTGTTCCAAGTAACTTGCAATGCAATTGCGCGGAGTATAGGTCGAGGTGCCATCCTGTTCTTTACACAAAAGCATATAACTCATGGAGCCCCCGACTTACCCAGTTGCTTCACCACACATGTAGCAATGCCGCATATTGCATTATCTGTATTGTAGGTGGGTAGTAAAGCCAGCCCTCTCAATCCCACTTATGGAGGATAAGCCAACAAACTTTGTTTCTTATTCTGTCAGTAATCATAACAACGCAGCTTAAGTTGTAAGTGCGTTTATTCGTCGCTAAGAATGGTACGCGAACAAAACAAGTACACAGCAGAACTTTAGTACAAGGCGTTGCAGCCATTCTTAGATTCTTGAGCCCTCCGGGCTTATCCGGAATTCTCGTTGTCGGAATTTTCAGCATTTCCAAAGTTCACGAAAGTTCTTTAAGCTTTCCCAGACACGAACTCCTTCGTGCCTTACGACTTGGTCGAAATCGAGTGCAGCAGTTCTCTCCCGATGAACATTAAGAAGAATAAGAAGAAGATGGGTTACCCTGAATTAGGACATTGTGCATCGTAGGTGTGTCTTCAGGCGCCGAAGACCACTACAAGAACTTTCTGAGCTGGCTGCAGTCGCTGGCACCATCCAAATTAGGATGATAATTATGACCCCTTGATCCATAAGGTCACGTATAACTAAAGATTCCACGCTCATTCATCTGGCTAAGGATCGCCCGTTGCAGGGTTGTAGGTCTCCTGCAATAGATGGCAGCATCAGAAGCTGCACATGAAGCCAGTCGAGGTCAAAACGTGAAGCATGGACTCCCAATGGCTGCTTCAAATTCTAGCACAATGGCAGACTTCCTGCTTTCGAAGTGTTTAGTATCGCATCGAGTCTGACCAGCACGTCAAATCCTCCCTCTGCAGTTCATTGATCAACCGGTTTTTTAAATAGCGTAAAAATCCTGCCCAAGGTTTTCGTCACAAGTAAGCTGGGCCTGAGCTGCCGCATCACCAGTTGCCTCTAACCTGCGAGACGGTGTCCTTATTCTCAGCGGCGGGTCCGCCATTTCAATATGCATTCCATGAGCGCAGGCTTCAGTTTCTGAGAATCTCATGAAAATAATCCTGCGTACGGAGGTCTGAAAGGGTCTTCTACAACATTTGTGCAGCCTTCGTAGCTGCGTTTCCTATTCGCGCTCTCAACCCGTTGCCACTGTTGCCATGGCGTGAAGAGGAGGACACTGCGGAGGAGAGCGCGCGTAAGGGAGAGGTCCTCTCCCCCTTAGTGATAGAGTCTGGCGCTACAAGTCGATACGAAGTATGCTCAGCGGCCTCGCCGTGGCGGTCTAGTGTGTATGGTGCTTTGACTGCTTACCTGAAGGTCGCGGGATCGTATCCCAGCCACGGCGGCCTCGTTTCGATGGACACGAAATGCTAAATGCTCGTGTACTTAGATTTATGTACACGTTAACGAACCCCAGGTGGTCGAACTTTCCGGAGCCCTCCACTACGGCGTCTCCCCTCCTTCTCTTTAAAATATCCTCTCTCGTCTACCCTACGACGCTGCGCCATGCTCCCGTTCGCGTTGCAGAAACAAGCGTCATTTCCTTCTATATCACTACCACCTCCCTCCCTCCCTGCTGCTCGCAGACGGCTCGCACCACCGAGAACACACCGGGCGTCGTGGTAAGGCAAGACGGAAAATCTTCGCGGCTCAAGTGAAGTTCACGAAATCAAAATTCATGAATTAAGCGATTGCTATGCTGAATGAAATCTTCGCGTCACTTCTTGGATTTTTCAGTGTGCTACTGACAGCACCGCTTTCAAAAGTGGGGGGCCCCCGACTTTTCAGAGTGGGGGCTAGCGTCCCCTTTCCTCCCGAATTGCACGCCTATGCGTGCAAGTACGCTCCCAAGGCCGAAGCACAGTAGCCGGAAATGCATCGAGGGGAGCCAAACACGAAGAAAGGGAAGGCAAGGAAAAGACGGAAAAGCGATGTAGCCTTAAAGAAGTATTTCATGAATATCGTAACGGCAAGCCATAATGATTTACAAGTAATACCCCGTAAACAGACTTTAGTGCCAGGGGGAATTTATTTTTTAGTCAATAGTCAATGAAACAGTCTATTCGAGTCTAAACCATATCTCCATACTACCCCAATGCAGGTTACTCATTTATTAACAGCCTGTTTGAAGTCTCCTTAGCAGCACACATACCCGACTTTAGGGCGACTTTTCAGAGAAGACAAACCACATACTGGCCCGAAAATACGTTAGTTCATGAATAACTCTCCCTAACCATCGGAGACAGTATTTTACAGCACCCCTAAATCCCTAGTTTTTTTTACTTGTAGGCGTTACTCAAAAAAGTAACCGATTACAATTACTTCACTGTAAAAGAGTAACCAATTCGAACGGTGCTTGTAGTTCCAAAAAGTAATCAACCATTTCTTTAGACCAACCGATTACCTCCCGCGTTACTTTTCATGCAACTATTCAGACAAAAGGCATCCTGGACTAGGAACTCTTCACCACCACCCTTTCCCTTTCCCTTTCGCTTTAATAAACGTTTTCAACTAATACTACTACTACGCATACCGCGTGGCTTAAATATCAAGGTCCCCGGTAAATCGGAGTCTGAGAAATCGGTACCTGCGCGCACATACCTGAAATTTTTGTCAAGGCGTACTTTAGGGGGGCGCGCTATCTCGTCATTTTTCAAAATAGAGGGAGAGAAGACTTTATCGGAGCCGAAGCGGGCTTTAGGCCTGTTGGAGAAGCGGGCTAAAGGATGGGGTAAGACAAAGTGGACCCTAGAATCGGGAGGGTCCTGCTTGTCGTGAGTCCTCTACGAGGGCGAGGAGGGAGGAATAGGAGGTATGCCTTCGGCCCTGAGGGGTACAATAAATAAATAAATAAATAAATAAATAAATAAATAAATAAATAATGATGCATAGCAGCCAGTCAGGCAGCGATCTTGGCTAGCTACGTCATATAGGCATGACAGGGGCGAAAATGGATGGGCGAAACAAGTGAAGACACAAAAACGCGCACAAACGTAAACAAATGCAGACAAGCCTACGAAAACTGACAGACGCAGGAACGCATTCGCAGCGCACGTACAGGAGGAAGGTTAAGGCAAACGTTAACAGAGTTTTGTTCAGGCCGGAGTCACGGAGAAATGACACCAATGCCCTCCTAGTCCGTGTCGCCACGGCAGTTGAGTGCCATGGAAAATAACGTCGCTAAGTTTCAGGCGTGCATTAGCACGCAGTCCCAAAGATTGTCTTCATGATTAGCCGTGAAGTATCAGAAAACAGGTACATGCACACACGAAGAGTCTTGTGAGTATCGCCTTAGGAAAGAGGGAGGAGACCCGTCGTTATAACTCCCCGAGCAGGATTGCTTAAATGTTCGAACAGTGGAAATATGTTAAGAATTGGAATCGGAAGATTGTCGGTGGGGAAGGTACGTTTCCATAGCTAGTTAACTTGGGGAAAGATGAATTGAGCTTCTCCTGATCAGATTTAGTTCAGGAGGGGCAAAGCGCAACTTCACTTCTCTGAGACGTAAGAACATTACTGAAACTGTCTGCGTCGGACATTTCCAATCACTGTGGCAAAAAAAAAAAATCAAATGAAATATAAAGAACGCTGTTTATCCCCACTACTCATCACAAGAGGCTGGATAATGTCATTTTCTGTACCCGGGCTCAGTCTCGGGTGCACCAAAAAGAGTTGCGTAGAAAACGAAGCATAGTGCAGCGGCGTACTAATCGTCGAGGTTCGGTGCTTAAGCGGTTTCGATAAAGAAAAAACAGAAAAAAATCACTGACCTTTTTTACCCGGCACTGGGGGACTCCAGCACCTTTATCGAAAAGAAAAAGAGTCCAGAAATATTATACTGGGTAATTATTCATTTTACTACAACAAAAAGTAATTGAATTACGCGAATTGCCACTTCTTAAAGGAAGTGTTACTAAAAGCAGTAAAATGCGATCTAGTACAAGTAATCCATTACTCGTAACTCCTTACGTACAAATCTGCAGGCTGCACATGGGCCGAAATTTCCGAACCTTTAAACAACTCCTATTACCGTGTCTATTCTGACTATATGACTCAGGTGTTGGGATAATTAGTGGTTTTGCGAACATTTCCTTATCAAGGGAAACAAAAATATTGAGGGGTATCCAACAAGCGCTCCGGCACAGAGAAACACACGTTTACATAAATAATAGCCTCTAGCGCGAAGCGAGGGGTTATAATCTAGTCTTTGCGGTTTCTTTATTTGTTTTACGTGTTATTGTTTTTAGGTGTCCCCCAAATTTTTGGAAGGCAGGTAAACAATGGCTATCGGTTAGTAACTCTCAGGTGCCGTATCCAACTTTTAATTTTTGTTCCGTTCGCCCAGTTCGGAAAAGTTTCTTTCGTCCACATGGAAATAGGTCGACTGAAATGTCATTGCCGTATTTCGTCCTTCTTTTACCATGCGTTTTGTTTGCGTTATGCCTGCTGCACTTAGAGAGACAACCACATGCGACCAAGGCTTGGTCCCATTAGCCGTGACGCATGCGCGGGCTATCGCGGCCGTCATATGAGGGCGTGTCTCTTTTACACCGCGTGTTGCAATTAACGGCGCCGGACAAGCACCTGCAGTTTGCACGCTAAAGACTGCCGTGCAGCAATTTCCATCAAGCGGTTGTGCGCTTCTCCGGACAATGGGCGTGACAGGGTGTATGCAACGGGCATTTCTGGCGGGTCCGCGGTCATTTGTATTCCTCCTGCACGTTCCCTACTTTGCGCTTGAAACCTAGGCACGTCCGTTTGCCGAGTATGAAATTGCATACGATGGCGCCTCCTTCTTGTGCGCTGCGACGTCCTGTAAGTTTTACATGAATGATTTCCCACCCGACTTTAGTGATGCTAACTCTGTAAGTGAAAATGTAGAACCGCCACAGCACGGAGTGCGTTGAGTTATTCAGTCAAAGGGTCGGCTCGGAGTGGTGGTGCCTCTTCAATATCGTCTTCCCCGCCTTCAAAACCGAGCCGGGAATACCAATGAGATTCGGTGCGATAAAGGGGCTGGTGAACACTGGCTGTATGTCGAAGCATCGAAGCATCGAAGCTATGAAGTGACATGCCTGCGTAGAGTTTTAGCAGATGCTTGTCCTTGGGAGACAGAAAATCTGAGAAAAAGGATTTGAACGGTGAAAAAAAAGCTGTGTCCTTCTAGCGGTAAAGGCGCGGTAATGCTAGTATACTAGTCGCAAAGCACAAACGACTGCCAAGCGCAACACGCGGAAAAGGAAGGCGGGGAACGGGGGGGGGGGGCGGGTGTGAACAGGAAGCATTTCTTAGGTTTCTGCGTGGGAATTCGCGTCAAGTTCAACGTATATGCAGCAGTCTCAGCCGCTCAACTTTACCATTCATTTGAGAGATGTCTGCAAACCATCTAGTCCCCATTTCACGTACTGCACCCGGGTTGCCCACCTCCGTTTTACGCTTGGCTATCATTTGTGCCAGAAGCACTTCTGTTGACTTAATTTGATGGAATACTCCGCCAAAGGCAAGGCACTAATTCAGTGGCTTTCAACATATGATGCTCAGACATGAACTCGCGACAGCCATTAAACGGCTCCGCTACCTGGAAAAACAAAGTTAACAGCATTAAAAAAACATAGCAAGTCACACGTGCCAGGTTCGGGCAGTGTATTTAAGGGAAGCGGTTTACCGTCATTCGAGATATTCTTTAAGCAAATCGTCGTGCTAAAATATTTCTGGTGTACGAATTGCCAAACTCCCAAAGTTAAACCTATACCTCTGCGGCACATACCTCGCTGTATGACGCCAAGCGTCCGTACCGATTACGGAATGGCTGCAAGGCCATATTATCTACCTGCTATATTCAACGAATTGCCTCTTCAACTACGCGGGAACACTTGCGTGCTGCTATTCTAGCATTAGGATTATGCTGAAGTATGTATGTGTGTGCAGTGACAGTATGTTATTTTTTTGTTCTCTAATTGCTTCTTGGTGCTGAGGAAAATGCCACCCATGTAGCTCAAAACCATGTAGATTTACTGTATTTTTGTTTGTCTGCTTGTCTTCGTCTCTTCTGTTTGTCTGTTGTTTTTTGCTTTCATTTTTTTCCTACCTGTTATTTTGTTTTCATCTTCTTTTTTTCTTTTGTTTTTCTTGTCATTTTTCACCTTCCTATTCAGTTATCACTGTCAATGTGCTTTTTACAGAAGCGAAGGTCGCTGCGGCCGGGCGACGCCGCACAAGCCCACGTGTAGTCTTTGGCGGGCCCATTGTACCTCTGAATGTACTCCTTGATAATAAACAATTTGATTTGATTTGATTTGATTTGATTTGATTTGATTTGATTTGATTTGATTGATTTGATTTGATTTGATTTGAAACTGTATGAGTTGATCGGCCGCGAGAGGAGCAGGATATTCTCACACCGCAATTGCCCGAACGTTTTACCCCACCATTAATACCCCAGAAAATTGAAACAGCTGGTGAAGCAGACCTATTTCCGTGCCCCTGTCTATTGGAAGAGCGTTTGACGGAACCTATCCAACAAAAGAAATTTTCATGAGCGCCCTTCGAGAATGATCGTCCTGCTGCCACCCGAGGGTACCGCCTTACCCCCCCCCCTTCCCCCCCCCCCACCCCACCCATGAAGAGCTGCGTAAAGTGATACCACTTCGCAATCCGAAAACTCCGTGCACATCTGTCTGTGCGTTTGACCGTCGAAGCGTGTATATGCGAAGACGATTGGGGCCAGAGAAGCACCTGCAGATTTTGAGTATCTTGCAGTCTTCGTGGTAACATGTTTAGCAGACGCTTCTCCAGGAGTGCGACTAGGAAGCTTGCAGCTGTTTCATTGGTGGCGTCTGCAGCTAAATTCTTGGGCACTCCGGGCGCTACGTGGCTAACATGCCTCATCGACAAACTACTAAAAACGCAGCAGGTGCGAATTCCCAGCCGCCCACCGCACACTCAACGTTGCACAAGCCAAGGCATGGAGATAACTTCAAACAAATACCTACCCGAAACCGTTGGCCTATATAGTCACTTCCATCCAGCAATCTTCTCGGATATGTGCAAGCATGCGTCCACCCCGCCGACATCACGCACGTTATGTGGAAATGCCAAAGAAAACCACAGAACAAGACCCCATACTCCCCATAGACACTGGGAAACCCTGCTGTGCAGCTCCGATCCCCTAACGCAGCTACACATTTTCCAGATGGCCGAAGAAGCCGCCAGGAGCCAAGATCTCCTGGCTGACTAACGCGGCAAAGAGAGTCCATGGTTCTCTACTTCTGGGAAAATAAGGTTATTTCTCTCTCTCTCTCTCTCTGTCTCTCTCTCTCACTCTCTCTCTCTCTCCTTTTCGACAACTGGGCAGCACCACGGCGGCAACCAGAGTTTGTTTAGATATTTATGTGGCTTACTGCTGCTTCACTGTACAGCTCTCCACTCCACTGACGACAAAGATATTCAAGCCACCGGGTTTGAAAGTATCTTCATAACCAAAAGGACGTCACCCATGACCACACACTGCTGAAGACACGTCTCTTTTGTTTATGACGCCCCATAACATTCTAGCGCCCTTGCGGTGCCCTCCATGAAGGCGGCCGAGGGCTAGACATTCATTGCATAAGTGTACACAAATAGCACATAACTTTTTCTGAGGCGTGAGGTAACCTGGCGTCGTCATATTCATATCCGGACCTAGACGGTTTCGTCGCACTGCTGGAAACGGCCGCCATCCCGTAGTAAACGTTAGTGTTCAGCTTGGCAGTATGCGTTTTCTGATCCATGTCTCTGTGCGATTTTGGTCCTCCGTCTGCGGAGCGCCCGCCGTTCCGATGCCTGCGAACTGCGGGGTACCAGTACAGTCAAATCTCGATATAACGAATCACTCGGACCGCTCAAAATCATTCGTCTTTTTGAAATATCGTTGTAAGGAAAAAACGTGCCGTTATAAGCGCATGCTCAAACCTAGAATAAAAATTACGTACCTTGGCAGTAGACGCGTGTGCAGACAGGCAAACTCTGAAATGAAACTGTTGCACTCACTTGAAAACTTCCTAATTTGAAGAAATCAGTAATTTTCTTATGGCAAGTGCAGCACACATGACAGATTTCAATTTGCGCAATACCTCATCGTGCGCATCATTGCACCGAGCTATGAAAGTGTGGACTCTGTTCATGTTCAATAAAACATCAATGTTCAACCTTATCTCATCTTCTGCGTTCTGTGATTCACGGCCGTCTTCGGTCGCGTCGGGACAATGACTGTTTTCGCTCCTTGCTATAGCTTCATCGCAAGCTGCATTCATCGATGGATCTCGCACAAACTTTGCAGCAAGATCACTTACAAATATGAAATACCTGCCCACACACGTGGATAGCGTGAAGAACGACCGACCCACCGACCGGCCACCGACCGACATCCAAAGCAACAGGACAGAAAAAGGGCCAGGGGTGGCTATGCTGGGCTACTGCACATTAAACAACAGCTTTGTGGCGGCGTAAGCAAATGGCACTGAACACGGTGATGATGATAGCTAGTGCACTTGGGGGAAAACAAACAGAAACGGCGGTTTCTGCTTCCCGCGACAGTTGCGGCGCTGCTTTACCCGAATTCGTGATACTGATGTTCCTTGAGTTATTATAAATGTTAAAATAAGTTAAGTCCGTTTTTCTGAAATGTACGCTACAATGAAATTCGTAGGTCTGGAATATTTTTACATTAAAAATATAAACAATCTAGCGGCTATTTTGAAAATGTTCGTAAATTTGAGAAATTCGTTAATGTGGGTTTCGTAGTATTGAGATTCGACTGTATATTTTCTTCAAGCCAGTGGCCTGGCACCAGGAGATCCTGGTACCGTTTGAGACAAAAATTTAGCGTATGCTTAATTAAGCCTCGTTTTTAAGCGTGGAGCGTGAATGCTCGAAAACATTTCTTTCGATCACCAAACACAACCTTTATTCGAAAAATACAATATAATGCCGGTAACCACAATATTCGACTACCATCCTTGTAAGGTTTATAAACAAGAAGAAAAAATGGGCGTATCTTTCCATAGACAGCTGGCAAAATTACAAGCAAATGATACCGCCTACAACACGTGACACCCAGAACACTCGACAGTTTTGACATACAGGAGATCTAACGGACAACAAATCCTCGAAAGCCGACTACCAAGACTGCTCAACACATTTCTTTCTAGAAACACAGCATTAGAAAGTATCGGAATCTGCGCAAGTTTTTCATTTCGTCCCGAGAATCTTGTTTTTCTTGGCATATTTTTGATGTGTACTTGATTATTCTTTCGTGAAGAGGTTCCTTGCATTGTTATGTGCCTAGGTTGCCACTCACGAGTGCGTCAAATATATGTCTTCATGATGGTCAGCGCAGACGAAAACCGGACAAGAAGAGTAAAGACGACGCAAGCGCTATCTAGCAACTCAGTTTTTATTAAAAAACACGTGTTATATAAGCAAAAAAGTGGGATTAAAAAACCCCCCAAACGGCTCAAAAGAACTTATGTCACGCAACCACTTAAACACCCGATTTGTCTAGGAAGACAACCTCATCATCTGTAAGCGAAATTGGCGGATGGCTTCACGCACGTATCTACACTCGTTATAACGTTATAAGCTTCGGCTATTCCCCGCGTGCGCTGGCTTTTCGTCCTCATCATCACGACTGTCCGATTAAACTGCGGAATCGTAACGGCAGTTAATCCTTGGGTCACTGAAAAGTCCTGTTTAAATCAATGAGAGCCTACGAATAGTTTATTGCGTAAGTGTTTCATACGCGCCGGGTTGATAAAATTACCAAAAAATAACCAACGACGTGAGCGCAAATCACTGTTCGAAATCCCGCCAGCCCTGGTTGACGTTATTCTTAATCCACAAATTGATTGTATAGGGTACGCAACGCAAGCGATGAGGCGTGCCGCAGTTGGGGGCTCCAGATTAATTTTGACCTCTTGGGGATCTTTAACGTGCGCCAAAATCTCGTACTCACGGGCGTTTTTGCTATTCGTCTCCATCAGAAAAGCGGCCGCCGCGTTACACCACAAATTGAAGCAGCGTACTTATGATACGCCTATGAAAAACTCACTTTCTCGTTCTAATCAGTTATTTTCGTGTACAGTACCTATAGTGGAAAGTTTGTCGCTGTAAAAATGTGTTATAAATATTCATAAATAATAATTTATGATCTATTAAAGGAAAGATTCGCTTTGGAAACAATGTTGTTGAAGCGCAATATTGGCCCCCATTACAACTCTCAAAACAACGCGCAATTTCTCCATCGCAATTTGTTTTTGCCCACCCCAAAACGAAATACATTGCTTATATGGAGCCTTTGTTAAATGAGAAATTCTTTCCAGGGTAAACAAACACCCTACTGAGTTGAATATTTCGCGACACTTCATTTCATCAAAACAAATAGCTTCCGTTTTTTCTTGTAGGGCTCAAAGATCCATTGCCGGTAGGACCCAGTCACGCACGAAAGAACGGTTTATCCCACTCTCCGCTGCTTTCCGAATTTTTTCAACTTCATTCACGAATGATACATTAGTATTCTGATCCTGTGGCACACTTACTTACTTTGGATTTGGGACCATTCTCTGTAGGACAAAATGTTCCGGGAACAATTTTTTTAGAACGATTTGTCCCGAGACCACTTGTGTCCTGACCAGCCACGCGCCATTCTCGATACAAATGGTCACGAAAGCCCTACCTCCTAACGTGGAGGAGGCCTCACACGGAACTCAACACTCCAGCAAGGCCCTACGGCATGTGCACAAGTCGGCCAGGAGATGCACTGCAGCGAACGGCTCAGGTGTGTTAATTTACTTGGTTGCCTCGCAGCACAGAGCTCGCACTGGCTGGTGGCTCATATTATTTAATTTTCTTCCTAAACTGTTTTCTCATGGTAACAACGCAGCGACTGGAGAGATTGGCCGCTAAATGTTTATGAACGAAAGTTTGTCTAAGGTCTTTCCTGCGGATGTTCTGGCCTGGGGCCTTCTGCAGTCTACGTCGTCGTCGTGTACGCACAAATCGTTGGCACCCAACTAGTCAAACGTTAGGAAGCGGAAACCACCCCAAAGGCTGCTGACGTAACTTCTTCCGTCCGGTGAGGGATGTCGGTGACTACGCCTTTTCAGGTACTTGCGATGTGATCAGGACAAAGGGATGTGAGTTTCGATTTCCGTTTCAACCTCGGTGTCACTGTCGTGCATGTAATCAACCGGTCTTCTTAGCACCTTGCCGCTTCCGATGACAACCTCAAATTATCCTGGGAGTAGCTGCTTGGTCGCCAATGTCACTGAATATTCACAGCAGGGAGCTGACGACGTTTCCTATAAATGCTGGCGGCCCCTGTGTGTCGAGTTGTCTTTCCGATCTTCCTGCCTTCGTGTCCGGTGTAGAACGCAGGAAGGCTAGCGGTGTTGCAAAGAAATCTGTCAAAAAATCAAACCCTTAACGACGACGATGTTTGAAACGTCGAAGCTTTCTTGGGTGCGAAAATCAAATGCCGAAGTGTCAAAGTCAAAGCCGCTACAATCAAATTCAAAGCGTTAATGATCGAAGTGAAAACCGCCTGAGAAAAGTCCAAACGACGACGATCAAACCATCTGCGAGTGAAAAGACAAACTAAAGGGGACACCAAACGAAGTCCTCACGAAAAAAGGTGAACTCCCACCCCCCCACCCATCGTCCACCGTGCCTGAATGGCGCAATCGGATAGACGTAGGCTTCATAACGCGAGGGACTCAGGGACCCAGGTTCTGTCCCGACCACGAGAAGGGTTTTTCTTGTGTCATCATCATCATCACGTGCCCTACATTTGTAAAGTGGGCTTGCCCGCAGTGCGTGCTGGTTACGACACCGATATCAGTGAAACCAAGAAAGCTTAGCTTGAACATGACTTCGGCCAGAGTGTTTTGCGCGGCTCCGTTCACCGTTGGGTGACGGGTCTGTCGTAGACTCGAGTGTCTGTGACATATCGAGAGTGGTTTCTTTTTTTTTATTCTTTCCTTTTTTTCTTTCTTTCTGTCTTTCCAAATTATTTATCTGTTTCAATGACCTACCACATTCGCCCCTTTGGTTTTCGAGGTTTTCTTGACTGCCAATCCTTATTCTTGTCTTAATTCAACGAGCCCCTCATTTCCCATTTCTGATTCGCTACATGCATAGCGAGGCCTCTGTTCTGGCAGTCTTGGTGCCAAAGGTAGCTTAAGAGGTTTCAACGCTGGTCCACCACTCTCCACATGTCGTAGACACTCGAGTCACGGCCCGCGGGTTCAAAAGAAGGTCCCCTTTACCCCGAGTAGTCCGAGTGGCCCTGGCTACCACCCCCAAGTGCAGGAAACAAAAAATACCTTAACATAAATACCCAAGAAAGTGGTGGGGAAACAGCCCCGCCGGTAGCGTAGTGCTTATCGCACTAGACCGGTATCCTGGAGGTCGTGGGTTCGGATCCCACCCTGCAGGCATTTTTTCACCACTTTCTTTCTGACTCAAAAAATTCTTCATCTCTTTCTATGACCTAACGCATTCCCCCCTTGGCTTTCCGAGGTTTTTTTGACTGCCAATCCTTATTGACTGCCTCCTTATTGACTGCCAATATATATATTATATATATATAATATATCTATATATATATATATATATATATATATATATATATATATATATTGTCGCGTAGACTAAGAACGATTGCAGTTGTCTCTGAATGAGAAACACGTTTATTGGAGCGACTTGTGCTCCCCTAACAACTCAAAAGAATACAGAGGCGGCGAAGCAGCGGTCAACAAAGTTAACTTGCCACAGGCGAGTGTCGTCGAATTCGAATGCTCCGGCGTCCGCACTGCAGGGCTTTTTATCTTTCGGCGCGCGGGGTTCTCGAAACGTCGATTCACATTGAGAACATAGTAGATCCAAGAAGATTATTCTGGGCTGTTCATGTTAGATCGGAATGCTCTCCCTATGACGACAGATAACACATGCGGCACAGAAAGAAAGAATGGAACACGCGCTTCCCTTGGCGCAGAGATAACACAGACCGGCGCAGCCGGGCGGTGAAAGCAAAACACAAATAAACAAACCCAATGTATGGTTTATTACCCCCCCCCCCTGTAAGAGTGCATCAACCCGATGCTAACATAAGCGAGAGTCCGAAAATAAAAATAAAATTCGTTATCGTCCGTAGAAAGGTTTTAAGCGAACCAAGTGAACGACTTCGGGCCGCGTGCGTCGTCGTGATGTTCCGGAATCCCTATCGGGGATCACCTCGCAGGTAAGTTGGCCGACACGTCGTAGAATCTGGTAGGGTCCGAAATACCGTCGCAGGAGCTTCTCACTGAGTCCGCGTCGTCGGATGGGAGTCCAAACCCACACACGATCCCCTGGTTGGTACTCGGCGTCTCGGCGTCGGAGGTTGTAGCGGCCCGCATCCACCAGCTGCTGGTCCGTTATACGAACTCGAGCGAGCTGGCGGCCTCCTCCGCACGTTGAAGATATCCGTGGACGTCGCGTTGAGGTCGTCGTCTTCTACGTTCGGAAGCATGGCGTCGAGCATCGTAGTTAGCCTTCTACCGTAGACAAGCTCGAACGGCGTCAGCTGCGTCGTCTCCTGGATAGCCGTGTTGTACGCAAACGTGACATACGGGAGCACTTCGTCCCAAGTCTTATGTTCAACGTCAACGTACATTGACAGCATATCAGCGATTGTCTTGTTCAGACGTTCTGTTAGTCCGTTCGTTTGGGGGTGGATACGCCGTCGTTCTTCGGTGATCCGTGTTGCTGTAGCGTAATACTCCTTGCATCAGCTCCGCAGTAAATGCCGTTCCGCGGTCGGTGATTAGGACTTCCGGGGCTCCATGTCGCAGCACAACTTGGCTTATAAAGAACTTTGCCACTTCTTGTGCAGTCCCCCTCGGAAGAGCGGCGGTCTCTGCGTAGCGCGTCATGTAGTCTGTCGCTACGACAATCCACTTGTTCTGTGATCGTGACGTAGGGAACGGGCCTAAAAGGTCCATTCCAATCTGTTGAAATGGTCTCGATGGGACGGCGATCGGTTGCAGAAGTCCGGCGGGTCTTGTCGGCGGCGTTTTTCGTCGCTGGCAGTCACGGCAGCTCCGGACGTAGTGGGTGACGTCAGAGTAAGGCCGGGCCAGTAGTACCTCGCCTTGATTTTTCCAATAGTGCGCGCTGTGCCGAGATGTCCGGAAGACGGGTCGTCGTGGCACGCTTCCAAAATTTCGTCACGAAGGTCCGCGGGGATGACGAGAAGGTAATTCGCTCTTGTTCCGAGGCTGAAATTCTTCTTCACGAGGACGGAGTTTCTCAGGCTGAATGCTGGTAAGCTGCGTTTGAAGGTCCTAGGAACGGCAACGTTGCATCCCTCGAGGTACTCGATTATGACGCGTAAGTCGGGGTCGGCACGCTGCTGGGCGGCTAGGTCGCTCTCCGTCACGATCCCGAAGAACGCGCTGTCTTCGTCAGCGTCTTGTGGTGGTGGGTCGACGGGGGCGCGGGACAGGCAGTCGGCGTCGGAGTGTTTCCTGCCGGATTTATAAACGACTGTAACGTCGAACTCCTGCAGGCGCAAGCTCCACCGCCCAAGACAGGCAGAGGGGTCCTTCAAATTGGCGAGCCAACACAGCGCATGGTGGTCTGTTACAACCTTGAATGGCCTTCCATACACGTATGGCGAAATTTTGAAATCGCCCATATAATAGCCAGGCACTCTTTCTCAGAGGCAGAATAGTTTTTCTCCTCCTTCGACAGACCACGGCTGGCATAGGCGATTACCCTTTCGCAGCCGTTTTGCTTTTGGACAAGGACGGCACCCAAGCCTATATCACTGGCGTCCGTGTGCATTTCCGTTTCGGCATTTTCGTCGAAATGAGCGAGCACGGGCGGTCTTTGCAGGCGTTTTTGCAGCTCGCAGAATGCTTTTTCTTGGTCGTTTTCCCCAGCTGAAAGGGGTGCTATCTTTCGTCAAGCGCGTGAGTGGCTCTGCAATGCGTGCGAAGTTTGCGACGAAGCGCCGGTAGTATGCGCACAGCCCGAGAAATCTTCGCATGCCCTTCTTGTCTTTCGGCCTGGGAAGTTCGCAATGGCTGAAGTTTTTTGCCCGGTCAGGTAGGACTCCGCGGCGTTGACGACGTGGCCCAAGAACTTGAGTTCCCCGTATGCGAAACGGCACTTTTCAGGCTTCAGCGTCAACCCCGACGTACGAAATGGCCTCGAGTACAGACTCCAACCTTGCAAGGTGTTCGTCGAAAGTCCGGGCGAAAACCACTACGTCGTCGAGGTATACGAGGCAGGTGTGCCACTTAAGGCCAGCTAGCACAGTGTCCCATGACTCTTTGAAAACGTCGCTGGTGCTGTGCACAGCCCAAACGGCATCACCTTGAACTCGTATAGGCCGTCTGGGGTTATAAATGCAGTCTTCTCTCGGTCTCTCTCGTCCACTTCAATTTGGCAGTAGCCGGTCTTCAGGTCCATCGATGAGAAGTACTTCGCGTGGCAGAGGTGGTCGAGGGCGTCGTCGATTCGGGGGAGGGGGTACACGTCCTTTTTCGTGAATTTGTTCAGTCGCCGGTAGTCAACGCAAAAACCTTAATGTGCCGTCTTTTTTCTTTACGAGTACGACGGGCGCAGCCCAGGGGCTTTTCGATGGCTGTATAATGTCGTCGCTGAGCATGTCGTCGACTTGAGTCCGGATGGCTTCCCGTTCGTGTGAAGAGACGCGGTACGGTGACTGTCGGGTGGGTCGGGCTCCATCTTCGGTTATTCGGGGCTTCGCTAGAGGGGTCTGACGTAGTTTTGCGCTCGACGAAAAACATTCGCTATAGTGACGCAGCAAAGCCAATAGCTTGTTCCGTTGTTCTTGCGGTAGCGCCGGATTCACGTCGAAAGGCTGCGGGAGCTTGAAGGTTTCTACGGGTGTGCGTTCAAAGTCGGCGACCGCGATCACGTCACTTGCTTCTTGCGCTTCTTCGAGGAATGCAATTGCCGCGCCCTTGTTTAAATGCTGGTACTCCTCGGTGAAATTCGTAACCAAAATGTGGGATTGGTGTTCCTTGAAGCGCGCAATGCCTCTTGCGACCGACACACCACGGTTGAGAAGCACCCTTTGATCGGTGTCTACGATAGCGTCGACGTCAGGAGCAGCATCTTCACAGTAGACTGCGACCATCAAGCTTGCGCGGGGTGGCAGGTGACATCATCATCGGCAATCCTTACAGCAGCACGTCGTTCGGGGTTCGGTTCCGGCGTCATGGAGTGATTGGGGGAAAAAGTTATTGACTTGGTCTGCAGATCGATTATTGCACCATTGTCCATCAAAAAGTCCATTCCAAGAATTACGTCGCGGGAGCAGTTATGCAGAATGACGAACGCCGCAGGGTACGTTGTGCCGTCTATGGTGACGCGGGATGTGCACGTTCCACTTGGCGTCACGAGGTGGCCTCCTGCTGTGCGTATGTGCGGACCGTCCCATCTGGTCATAACTTTCTTCAGTTTAGACGCAAATGGTCCGCTCATTACCGAATAGTCAGCTCCCGCGTCTACGAGGGCGACTACGTCAAAGCCGTCGATGGACACCTTGACGTCAGATGCAATCTTCCTCGAGTTCCGGGTTCGTCGGGGTGTCGTATCTCTGCTTGTACGTGTTGACGGTCGGGCACTGTGCATCGTCGTTGTCGTCGTCTTCTCAACGGATGTCTCGGTCAGGTCGGGTACGCGTCGCGCCGTGTAGCTGTCGTCGTGTTCAGGAGTCTCGTTAGGGCTAGGTCGGGTCGTCGGGATGAGGGCATGTTGGGAGTCACTGTCTTCCGCGAGTCGTTGCGTCGTTGGAGGGTTTTCATTTTTCCGCGATCGTGCAACTTTACCTCCAGAAGTTGCTGCTTTTAGTTTCCCCCGCGTGGGCTGGGGGACCTTCCACGTGAGAAGTCAGCAGTGCTGCGGCGGTTCGGTGACTGATACGGGTAGGGCGACGGTGAACGGTTGAAGCGGGCTGGTCCTCGGTTGGTGTTGGAGAGGTATTCTTCGATCTCAGCAGGGCGCTGGCCGTATCGGGGGCGTGGGGCGTCGACGGAGAACCCTCGCTAACCGAGCCTCTTGTAGGGACAGCGACGGTAGTTGTGGTCGGCCTCTCCGCAGTGGTAGCACAGCGGGCGATTATCGGGCGTTCGCCACACGTCGGTCTTCCTTGGCGTCTGGTATTGGTCTACAAGGCGTCGGGCGGGCGGCATTGGACGGCGGTATGGCTCGGCCTCTTGACGACGGGTTGGAGCAGGGCGGGGTTGACGAACAGCCGAGGAGTAGGTCATGGCTTGTGGTTCGCGGGGGTGCTTCCGATGGCGTAGAAGTTCCCAGTGCGTTTTGGACTTCTTCTCGGAATTACGTCGGTCAGGGAAGCCACTTGAGGTTGCGGCGTCGTTGGAAAAAGCTTCCGAAGCTCCTCCCTGACCACTGCTCGGATGGTCTCTCGCAATGTATAGGAGCTTCCATTTGCGGCACCGATGGTCTCCGAGAACAGCGCGTTGACAGGGCGGTCGTACTGCCTCGTTCGAATTTTTAGCGTCTTCTCTATCGCGGCCGCCTCAGACGCGAATTCCGCCACTGTCTTCGGAGGGTTACGGACTAGACAAGCAAAAAGCTCTTGCTTCACTCCTCGCATTAGAAACCTGAGCTTCTTTTCCTCGGTCATTTCAGGGTCCGCACGACGAAAAAGTCGCTTCATGTCCTCAACGAAAATCACGACTCCTTCGTTGGGATGCTGCGTTCGAGTTTCAAGCAAAAGCGCAGCTCGCTCTTTTCTCCCCACGGTAGTGAAAGTCTTAAGGAACTCCCTTTTGAATTGAGTCCAGTCGGTCAAAGAGCTCTCATGGTTCTCGAACCAAGTTCGAGCAGCATCTTCTAAGTAAAAGAAGACATGCCGGAAAGTTTCTTCGTCGTCCCCCCTGTTGAAGATGCGGATGCGCTCCAGATTCTCCAACCATACTTCGGGGTCTTCAGCGGGGGCTCCCCGGAACGATGGCGGTTCTCGGGGCTGCTTCATGATGATTGGCGACGTTGTTTCTTGCACCATGGTGTTGGTTGCAGCGTTCCTTCTCTTGGGCCCTTCTGGCAGAAGACCGAACTCGGGTAGCAATCCTTGCAGTCGGGGGCTTTCTCTGGTTGGACTGGCTTGGCGGCTTCGAGATGTCGTAGAAGGCATAAAGACTTAGTACCCAGCACCTCCACCAGATGTCGCGAAGACAAGAACGATGCAGTTGTCTTGAATGAGAAATACGTTTATTGGAGCGAACTTGTGCTCCCCTAACAACTCAAAAGAATACAGAGGCGGCGAAGCAGCGGTCAACAAAGTGACTTGCACAGGCGAGTGTCGTCGAATCGAATGCTCCGGCGTCCGCACTGCAGGCTTTTTATCTTTCGGCGCGCGGGGTTCTCAAAACGTCGATTCACATCGAGAACATAGTAGATCCAAGAAGATTATTCTGGGCTGTTCAGGTTAGATCGGAATGCTCTCCCTGTCACGACAGATAACACATGCGGCACAGAAAGAAAGAATGGAACACGCGCTTCCCTTGGCGCAGAGATAACAGAGACCGCCGCAGCCGGGCGGTGAAAGCAAAACACAAATAAACAAACCCAATGTATGGTTCGCGGCAATATATATATATATATATATATATATAGAAATAAGGGTGAAGAAAGGGGGGGGGAGGAAGCTCCCCTTCACCCCGAGTAGTCCGAGTGGCGCTGGCTACCATTCCAAAGCACACACAATGAATTGTGGACGGGAAAAACAGCCCCGCCGGTAGCGTAGTGGTCATCGCACCCGTCGCGTATTCTGGAGGTCGTGGGTTCGGATCCCACCCTGCGGGCATTTTTTGTCAAATTGCTTTCTTTCTTCCAAAAAATTCTTTATCTGTTTCAATGACCTACCGCATTCTCTCCTTTGATTGCCTTGGCATTCTTGGCTGCCAATCCTTATGTCTGTGTTCTTTCAACGAGCCCCTCATTTTATATATATATATATATATATATATAATATATATATATAGACAGTAAATAAAGGTTGGTAGTCAAGAAAACCTCGGGAAGCAAAGGGGAGGTTGTGGTGGGTCATAGAAAGGGATGAAGAATTTTTTGAGTCGAAAAGAAACACTTTCTTTTCGACTCAAGAAATTCTTCATCTCTTTCTATGACCCACCCCAACCTCCCCTTTGCTTCCCGAGGTTTTCTTGACTACCAACCTTTTTTTACTGTCTTATTTCACGGAGCCCCTCATATCCCATTTTCTGATTCGCTATATATATATATATATATATATACATATATATATATATATATATATATATATATAGAGAGAGAGAGAGAGAGAGAGGAGAGAGTTTGTCGAACCGGAAAAATACCGGTTCAGTTCCCCTTCAACAAAATCGCGCACCAGCTCCCGAACCGGTTCGCGAACCGGTTCGATGAGTTGCATTATCACTGAAATTAGAAAAAAAACATCTAGTAGTTTAAAATGACCGTCAAATCAAAATACAAACAAAAATTCAATATGCTTCTGTTCCCCAAGGGCAGTGGCGCAATTGCAAAGCAATCTTTAAACAATTGCGAGATATTAGAAAAATAGATGAAGTGGCGGCGATTTACTACCTACTCTCTCGCCAAGACTTTATGTTCTCCTAGCGACTATTCATAAAGCCACCGCCAATAAATATGACGGTGGGATATATTTTCTGCCCTTTACTGTTTTGTTGAAATCGCAATCACCACGCTATGTCATCGCCCATCACGCTAACCGTGAAGCGTTATGTTTAGGCCTGCGTACTGGCGCGTTCAAATACCAGCGCTTAAAGGGGTCCTGAAATACCTTCCGCCAATGCGTGGATGTACATGTAACCAAATAAAGCAATGTATTAGCAATCTCCTCCCGCAAGAATTTTGTTGAAGCGATGAGTATTAGCTGAGAAATCGTAAATCAAAAAACGCGCATTATCGTCGCGCCGCGTTTCCTCCTCCTTTCCCACTTACTCTCCGCTGTTGACGGCGAGGGAGCCTTCCCTCCCATGATGCTGCGCTCCTCGGCGGTGACGTACTTCCGCTATTGCGCTGCTCACACAGCCGTCTGCTACGGGCAAGCTTTGTTGACACCATGAATTCCGCACTCCGCTCAAGGCTTGAAAAGCGAACGAAAAATCTGGCCCCATGTGTGCGGCGGCCTGGCCTTGCCCTTTCGCGGTGTACGTTGCTGCAGAACTTTGCTATCGGCGGCACGCGACTTTTTATCGGCGGCGAACTCGCAGCCGCACGGGGAGGATCCTGCGCTCGCTCCCTTGGATGCACAGCGCACTGTTTATCCAAAAAGCGCCGTATCAGATGTGGCCCCGCTGGTGCCGGGTCTTATTTTGTGGCGGTGGTAATTCCTCCCGGCGGCATGTGAAAAAGACATTTTGAACCGATACAGAACCCGTGCACAAAACGCCAGTTCAGCTTGGGGCGACGCGTGGTGGAGAGCGGCAACGTTGGCAAAACATGCTCCGCCACGGCTGAGCTTCCTCGCGCTGGAGCGAGCACCATTTCTTTGACAATATCAAACATCGGTTGCCCTGGCAACAAGGCACAAACCGCTCTAGAAGTCAGTTACGGTTGCGTGATACCGGTTCAGCTTGGGCCCCACCTCGCGGCATATGGGCACTGCAGGCATACTACTCACTCCCATTTGGAAGTGCGAGATGCGTTTGGCATTACAGGAGGCGATGGTGTGTGTGTTCTGGACGCCTTTGTTTCGCGATAAAATGCGTTGTGCTTCTGCGGGTGGATAGTGCTTCCCATGGTCTGGATTATCTTTATCAAGTGGCGTACGACTCAACCTCGCATGGGGTATGTGCAGTGTGCGTGGCTAAAAGCCATCTCGGCTTGTGCGCCGGAGTTAAGTGACTTGCTGTTCGTCCCCGCAAACCGCGCGCGAGGTGAGTGCCGAATTTACGAGGTGCAGGAGGAGGCAACCCATCGTCTGTCAATCGCGGTTCGGACTTGCAACGCATGTTGTGACGTTGTGTTCGTTCGAAACGCACCTCTGGATTGTTTGGAAGTTGAATAAAATGTATGCGTCAAACCCGGGCATTCGGCTCAGGGCGTTCTCTGCGATTGCGAGAAAGAAGTGCCACGGGGCTTCAACGCTTTCTTTATGGAACGTACTCAAATAAGAGAATATTCATGTCGTGTTATGGCCCTGTTGCATTTAATACAAACGGTTAAGCGTTTGTTTACACTTGTTTCGTTTGTCGTAAAATGTCCAAGCACTCCGGCACTCCGCTGGCAGATCAACCGGCGAGCCGACGCTGAGCAGACGACTCATCTCTTTGCCGGAAGTGCGTGAAAAAGCCGCCCAATAGCAGGATGTCTAGCTCATGACGAACATCTGGGAATCGATGATGTAGACATGTGAAGATGGCGGCGTCCAAAAACACGAAGGAAAGGGTGAGAAAAAAGCGACCAACTTTGCAACAAAAGTGTGAGCTTTCCGCTGCGCGTAAAAGAGTAATACTTGGCACAGATGATGTTGACGACCCAATCTAACGATTGCGCTAGTCAATTTAGTGTGCTCAAAACGCCTTTCAGGGCCCCTTTAATAACAATGGCGCACATTTTTTATATTTCTAACAAAACAGAAACATCCTACAACAGGCACATAAATACTACCAATGAATTAAATATTTGGTGACCCTCAATAAGTTCTTAGCTGTCACCTTATCGAATGTTTTAGGCACACTTTTATTAAAAGCAAGCTTTAGATAACGCCAGTCACTGCATTATGGCTCTGACCACTGCAATTCCTTTTGCCATAGCTATACCGGATGTGTGCATTACAATCAGTATGTCATCGTACCGCCTGACCCCCGGCCATCGTTCCATGTGCTACATTGCGGAATCTAAAACAGAATATGCTGTTACAAAATGAAAGGGAAATTTGACGCGGAGAGCATGAAATGGGACTTTTTTGGGTAGACGTTCTTTAATTCGTCCACAGCAGTACTCCCCTCCGGAACGAGTAGCAGTAGAAATAATGTAACGAGTTGGGCAGTCAGTACAAGTGCACCTCTGAAAGAGACAAAACTGGAGAACAAGCAGGAAAGATGATCGCTGGGCGAATCAAGCAGTGTGAGGTACGGGGCAGCCTTTCTGCACGTGTAATCTGCTTTATTACTGTTTCTACTTCCAAGACAGGGTCGAGGGTTGCAGTTTCTTGCCAAGGGATTAAGTGCGCACCTTAACACTTTTTCTCTGACCTATCTGTTGTTATTTGTATCTGTAAAAAACGGAACTTGTCCACTATACTGTCCTGAAAACTGACCACGGAACTCACTTCCTTCGCATTGATGACAGGTTTGGTTCTGAAAGGCAGGGCAAGGAAAATAATAGAACAATATCCACGTTTTGTTCATTTTTTTACTTATTCGGTTTTACTTACTTCTTGCACAATATTTTAAAACAACGTGATCGCCTTTTCTCTTTTCTTGGTTTCCGTAAAAACACATTAAAAAAAACTGGCGCATTTGATGCCCCGTGCGGTATCTCTGCTCCGAGGCGCACTTATGTTTCAGGCCGGCAGACGTATTCTAACCACGTGGTGATATTAAATGTGGATCAAAATTTCGATACACGGGCGTTCTCGATTTCCATCTACTTCAGAAAAATGGTCGTGGGAAAGAGAGATCGAGGCCACTTGTGGTCAGCAGCAAACGGCTTAGCCACTGAGCAGCTCCTGCGGTCACACTTGTCAAGTGTTACCAATTTGCAGGTGGCGGACCTTTCAAACAAACTATGAAATGCAAAACGTTGGTACACATCGGGTGTGGGCTTCGCCGTTGCGCAGGGGAGCACTCCTGCAGCCTGACTGCTCCAATAAAGTCTCAGCTAGCGAAGGGGAAATTCGTTTTATATCCCCGGTAAGCTGCCGGGAATGACATTTCATTTGGTCAGCTTGCACTACGCTCGCGCTTCCAGCAGCAACAGACCATTGCTACATTGGTGCTCATTCAATTCCCCTGTTGTTGCATAGAGCGTGACAGTGTTCAATTGTCTGGAAGGGAAAGTGTGCGGGCGGGTACGAAGTTGATGGTACGTTAAAGGAAAAAGGGCCTGAATTGCATTGACTGTGCAATACCAACGACGGAGGGTCGAACCGTTGCGGCATGAACCGGTCCCCGTTATTTCTCTTTTCGGTTCAGTTCCGGTTCGACACCTTGCTGTATATATATATATATATATATATATATATATATATATATATATATATATATATATATATATTGTCAGCGTTTATTGGTGTCTTGACTCAAGAAGAAGATTCCTGGAATGAATTAATTGCTATTCGCTAGTGGGACCATTCTCTCACCTGTACATACCCATTATAGTCATCATTTGTGGATTATCATCATCGTCTGGGCTTGTTCTGCCGAGCCACCGATTTCTTTGCGGGCTGAGTAAAGAGACGTGCCTTGAAATTACCGTTCCCTTGTTCCAGTCTGCTTTCCTCTTGCACGTGGTGGAGGTTGCGTTCGACCCCGACCTTTCGAGGGCGCCTTGTGCTACCCCCAACCCACCCGATGGAGCGAGAAGGAGCGCAGAATGCCGCCGCTTCTGCCCCGGCATAGATGGTGACCTGTCGCCAGCGCGAACCTCCTTTCTTCGCTGGCCTCCGCGTGACGACGTCGAGGAGTGGCTTGAGCAGTACAACCGCGTCAGCCAATGTAATGGGTGGAGCGACACTTTTAAGCTACAGACCATCAGGTTCTACTTGAATGAGGTTGCCGAAACGTGGTACCAAAACAACCAAGGTGTCATATCTGACTGGGCCGACGTCACTGAGCAGCTGCGTCGGATTTTCGGCAAGCCCCCTGCGCGCTCCGATGGAGCAAAGCGTGCACTTGAAGCCCGCTGGCAGCGCTCTGACAAGACGTACGTATCGTACATTGAGGACGTCCTTGCCCATTGCCGTCGGGTCAGCCCAGACATGTCGGAGGCTGACAAGGTTCGCCATATCGTCAAGGGCATCACAGAGTCCGCATTCAATGCACGTGCGCTGCAAAACCCATCCACTGTGAACGACATACGGACCACATGCCAGCGTCTTGATGAGCTTCAAGCAATGCGCCTCCAGCCAGCTCATGGACAAGCTCGTCTTCCTGCAGAACCAGACTTGCGTGTTTTAATACGCAGCATAATCAGTGAGGAACTCCAGCTACAAGCTTCGCCCTGTGGCCATGGAGACCGCTGCTCCCAGCCTGCGACTAACTTGCGGGAGATTATCGAGGAGGAATTGGCGTCGATAATGGGAAATCCACGCAATGGGCCACCAGTTGTTTTCGACGTGCCGTCTTACGCGGAAGCAGCTTCCCGTACGCCGGTCTCGAACATGGAAATTTCTGTGCCCCGCCCGTGCTCGGTAGAGTCGCAGCCGTCTCCTCGCCACCTGCGGCTCAGACTGGCTACACAAACTGGAGGCCGCGCCTGGATCTTCGGCCTAATGACCTCCCAGTGTGCTTCTACTGTGGTATTTGAGGCCATATCTCATGCTTCTGTCGACGGCGCCACTGAAATGAGCAGCTAGGCTACGCTCCGTACGAACGCGACGTTCGCTACAACTACGGTCCTAGGGAACGTGCGTATCCACCTCGACAGCGCTCTCCGTCTCCTCAGAATTCGGGCGACGCTTCCCGCGGTTACCGTGATCAGACGAGACGCCGTTCGCCCACGCCTCCGCGCCGTTTTGTGTCACCTCTCCGCCCCGTTCTGCGTGACCCTGGCAGCCAATCGGAAAACTAGATGCTGCAGCTTATGGAGGGGAAACTGCATCGGTCGAAATAATCACAACTCCTCCAGAGCGCCCATCAAATATTTCAGTAATAGTGGAAGGTATGTCTGTGCAAGCTTTAGTGGACACCGGGGCCAGTCTTTCTGTGGTACATTTGGATTTGTGTTCACGCTTACGAAAAGTGCGAACCCCATACTCTGGCCCGGCACTATACAGCGCGAATGGACATCTTATAAAGCCTATTGGAACTTGTACAGCACGCGTTGTCATCGGGGACGATCGACACCATATTGAATTGGTGGTTCTGCCAGGGTGTGCTCACGAACTAATTTTCGGTTGGGATTTTCTTTCGTCAACTTCCGCCATTATCTCCTGTTCTCAGCCAGCTATTCACATTACGAACACCGAACCTTCTGCTCCAAGTCTCCGACATCACTTCTTGACTTTGCATGCCGACCAAGTTCTGGCACGCGGTAGTGAAGAGGTCCTGATGGTTTTCTCAAGCAGCATTTCTGACGGGGATGTGGTGGCGTCGCCGTCAACCCGGTTGCTTCCTCGAGGAATTTCCATGTCGGCGTGCCTACTCCGCTTTTCACGGGGACTTGCAGCTCTGGCCGTCATCAACACCACGGGTGAGCCCATTCTATTACCAAAGGGCATGACCGTCGCTTCAGTGGTCGATGTCGCGCCCGCGTCTGTCGTCTCAAGCTCCCTAACGTCTTCAGGCATGTGCGGTCTCACTACTTCGGATGGTTTGTCAGCTCTTACCGCTACCATTAGCCCAGACCTGACAGCCACACAGACAGAAAAGTTGCTTCAGGTATTGAAGAAGCACATTGCATCTTTTGATGTGAATTCCTCCAAGCTAAAACGAACGTCTATGGCCGCACATCGGATTAGGATAGATGGCTCGGCGGTTGTACGGCGTCGCCCCTACCATGTGTCTTCGGATGCGCGGAAGATTATAGAAGAGCACGTCGCTGACATGCTCAAGCGTGATGTTATACGTCCATCATCGAGCCCGTGGTCATCGCCAGTCGTGTTAGTAGAGAAAAAGGACGGCTCAGTTCGCTTTTTTTAGATTACCGTGCCCTCAATAAGATCACTCGGAAAGACGTATATCCAATGCCACGCATCGATGACGCTCTCGACCACCTTCAAAGAGCGGAGTTCTTCTCCAGCCTTGATTTACGCTCCGGTTATTGGCAAATCCCGATGCACGAAGATGACAAAGAAAAGACGGCCTTCGCCACTCCAGACGGGCTTTACGAATTTAATGTTATGCCTTCCGGGCTATGTAATGCGCACGCGACATTTGAACGCATATTTGATACCGTGCTCCGCAGCCTCAAATGGAAAACTTGCCTCTGCTACCTCGACGACATTGTTGTTTTTTCAACCACGTTTGATCAACATCTCGAACGTCTCGACGAGGTACTGGCGTGTCTCTCAAATGCATGTCTCTCTCCAGATTAATACAAAAAGTGCACATTCGCCAGCAAATCGATAAAGATGTTAGGGCACATCGTGAGCAAAACCGGAATACAGCCAGACCCTGCGAAGATTTCTGCAGTTCTAAATTTTCCGCGCCCGCTACAGCAGAAAGACCTTCGCAGCTTCCTCGGACTAGACTCGTACTTCCGCCGCTTCATACGAAATTTTGCAACAGTTGCTTCTCCTCTCAATAACCTCTTGCATTCTGGCACAGCTTTTGTTTGGAGTGAAGATTGCGAACGGGCTTTTCAAGCTCTGAAGAACGCACTCACGTCGAGCCCTGTGCTTTGCCACTTCGATGACGCTGAACCAACGGTTCTACACACGGACGCCAGTGGTCAAGGCATCGGTGCAGTCTTGCTGCAACTCGATTCGTGCAAGGGGGATCGAGTGGTCACCTATGCTAGCCGTACGCTGACGTCGGCAGAACAAAACTATACAATCACGGAGCAGGAATGCCTTGCTGTTGTGTGGGCCATCCAAAAGTTCCGCCCTTACTTGTACGGTCGACATTTCAATGTCGTCACTGCCCATCACGCATTGTGTTGGTTGTCGACGTTGAAGAACCTCTCCGGCTGCCTCAGCCGTTGAGTTCTCCGTCTACAGCAGTATCATTTTACCATCACGTACAAGTCCGGCAAAAAGCATTTAGATGCAGATGCCACCTCACGCTGTCCCTTATCCCAATCAGCCGTCTGCTTCTCGCCGGCAAGCAGACCTGCTTTACCCATGGCCCCCATTGCTTACTCCACGGTTGATGACATCAGTCTCCCCACCATACAGCACGACGATACTTTTTGCCGCATAATAATCGACCGGATAGACAGCTCCGCGTGACCTCCCAACAGCCGGTTACGTCACCAACTCCAGAAGTCTCGGCTTGAAAACGGGGTTCTGCACCGTTACAGCCACCACCCTACAGGGGCCAGGCGGGTCCCTGTCCTACCTCGGGAGCTATGCGCAGCTGTGTTAGAGGCATTTCAAGATGATCCGACAGCAGATCATCTCGGGTTTGACAAAACCTACGACCGCATTCGTTGTCGCTTCTTTTGGCCTGGGATGTCAACAAGCGTGGCGAAGTAAATTTCTTCATGCACCAAATGCCAGCACCAAAAACGCACTACGACTCCGCCCAGCCGGCTTGCTACAACCGGCACCTTGTCCTTCGGCGCGCTTCGACGCTGTGGGCATTTACCTGTACGGCCCGCTTCCCCAGCACACCAAACGGAACTGCACTCTTAATCTGGTTCCACGTAAGATCCACTTAGTAACAGGAACTTTTTTGCAAAAACGTTCCAGTTATATATTTGGAACCATGTTCCACATACCCTGAAAATTAAGTGGAACAGTGCACCACATATTTTTGCAACTAAATTATGTAGATCGGTGTTCCAAATAAAAGTATGTGGATCACTCTTCCAAATAAAAGGGTAGTTTAAGTTACTGGAACATTGATCCATGTAAAATGATTATGGAATTTATCCGGTGCGCCGTTCCAGGTACCTTCAGACCAGCTGTTTATACAAAAAGGTGTTCCTATAGATATTGGGAAGCTGTCTATGGGACTGCACTTTTCCAATACTTCTGCTTTTCTGTCGGTATACACTGAGGTCATATGCCAGGCTGGCGGATGCATTGGTATCAGCAGGAAACCGTAAGCACCATTTTAACACAACCTTGATATATGACCCGATGTGATACCAACAATTGGAAAGCAGCAACCACCGCAGTAGTGTGGTCCCTGACAGTTCCCAACAGTTGCCTATCCGAGCACAGTTCTATATAAAAGTTGGTCTCAGGCACCTAGAGTGGCACGCAGTCTTTGGCTTCACCCGCAGAATCCTGTTCTGGGATTTAGCTGCATGTAAAAGAAACAATATACTTGCAATAAAATACGCACGAAACCAACTATTATGACTCATACACTGCTCTTCAATATACTATACAACTTTATTGGGTGTTAGTATGCATACATTTCAGATATGAATAGCTGTCTATTTTAAATTTCACAGAAAATGACCAACTTACAAGGAATAAATACCATAACGATAACACTAGGCACCAAGTAGCATTTTCACATATTCACCTTTACTCAAAAATATGGTTAATAAAGACGGTATTAGGGGTTACTGCTTCACAAATAAATAGACGTGTGCGTCTACCGCGGCACTGACACAGACATTATACAACAGTAAGCATCAAATATGCTGTCTTATCAGATAAACCAAGGTAATTCAACGGCAGAATACGCATTGCACTTGCCATACTATGTTTACGCATAACTGTTTGGGAAAATGCAGTTTGCTATTAAATTGTAGGGAAAGGCCTAAACACAAGCGATACACGGTTGTATTATCACAAATCTACAACAGTGCTGTGCAAGAGTTAAGCAAAACGCTCGAGCCAAGATTAACGATAAAACAATTTGACACGAGAGGTCACATGTGGCAGTATGCCCCAATTAAAACGTGATTATTAAAGATAGTAGTTTCCTGACACCAGACGTAAGTGTAGCATCAGGCTATTTGTAGACAAAATAGACTTTATGCGCGTCCTGAAAAGGCCTTGACTTGACCAAACAAAAGGCACGTTACTTCACCAAACAATTTGTAGTTGTTTAAAATAATTAATCCCAAGAAATCTCACAAAAGCCAGCGTGAATCTTATATATTTTGCAAACCAGGTAGCTGGGAGCATGTTACACATATTAAAATTTAACAAGCAGACTAATTATATACGTCATCAAGTCAAGCGGGAACAAGTCAGACATCCTTAAGAAGCAAACAAGCTAGCTTGAATCATACAGGTGACCAATTTTACAAAGCAGACGTGAAAGCATTTTTTCCAGCCTCAACCTTTTACCTTAGGTAAAATTCACAGTTGCGCGCTATAAAAACCCTCCCGTCTTGCTGTCAGTGTAATTGTGACCAAAGCCCCGCTTCTACCATGCGAGAAATGCAACTTTGTTCAAAGGAGAAAACTTGTTCAAGCCAAATACGCACATTTTCAATTCTTCTAGGGCATGGGTGTCAGCTCACATACAGTACTAAAAGTTATCAACGAAGACGGAAGCCATCTGCGTAAATAAGCCCTGTCACTTTTGCATCAGCAGCAGCACTGAATGAAAAAAAATCTCATCAGCCACACTTGAATAATAAGGACGTTACAATGCGGTGCCATGAACAACATTAACACCCACTATAGATTCAAAGGCAGCGTGCGCATTGCGCCAATGATGAAAAATCGTAATGCAAGGCACGACTTCAGTGTTCAGTTGACATGAAACTTGCATGTGCCAGTAACTTAAACCTCTTCATCTGACCTCACCCCCTTCATGCCGTTCATCTGACCTCCTTCATGCCTTTCCAGAGATACTTTAACATCTACCAAAAATTTAAAATCCCAAGTAGAGCTGAACACTTCAAGTATTTCAACAGAGACTCCAACTTAAATGACACCAGGCCACTGTCACAATTCTCATGCTTTCCAAGAACTCCCTGCAAAAGTCCCAAAAACTCTCCAAAGGCACATAACCATAAGAACATGATGACACAATGAAAAAGATGACGTATGCGGCGAAGAGGATGACCACATCCTGAAGTGACAATGCAGGCGGCGAATCCGTCATGTGTTTCATGCGGGTAATATTGATGTCGCCAGTCCCTTCTCTCAGAATAACCGGGCCTCGAGAAGACTTACTGCTCACCTCATGTACCTTCAAGGAAACAAGAAAATTTTGTTACATGGGTACCTAAATGAGTGAGTTGCTTAGGCCCTTTCGTAACACAGTAATAGATTTAAAATAAGTGATTTCTTGAGGTTTTTTGGGGGAGTGCTGCTAAAGGGGAAAGTGCGCTAAACAATATCTCCACAGACAATCAATGAAATTGCCCTGATTCTAAAAGTATCCCAGTTTGCTGTCTCGGTAACCTGAATATAAGGTTTTTTATCCTTGAGAGGTTTCGTTTATTAATCAAATAATCACCTATCAGCATTATATTTTACACAGCTTCTCACTGCAAAAAAATGTTCTCTGTCGCTCAATAATGTGCTCCCTAGAACGCTGTAGTGCGGTTGGCTTAATATAACTTACAGCTAAACGATGTTTCTACCGCAAAGAAATAAATGGCCAGTCATTTGAAATCATAAATATCGCAGTGTGGCAGACTTTTTTGTGGAATTATTTCCACATAAAATATTTCCCTGTCGATATGTATTACCTCCATGGTGCGTAGTGGTATGAGCCAGAAGTTGAGCTGACTGAATGCTGAACTAGGCTGTTGCACAATTTTCTTATAAATCACAACTATAGCACATTTTATTGCAGACGTCACTTTTTGTGCTCTAAACAAATCCTTTCAAAAAATAATTACCCCTTAGTTAGCCACCTATCAAAATTCAATGCAAGCATTACTCATGCAACACCTGTATTTGGGAGTATTATTGGTACTACGGGCGTATTAAAAGCGGGAAATTTAAATTTTAAGGTGCCACCGTATTGTTGTAGCAGCAACCACGTTGGGCGTGTCCATAGTGCTGGAAAATCACAGCAACAACTTTAAAGGTGTAAAAGCTAAATATTTACAAAACTTAAATACAAAATAATGGTCTTTTCGGCCACTGTTGGAGCATCCACTGAATAGGAGGAATGTAAACACAATGGCCAATATTGGCGTTTACGCTAACTTCTTAACAGCGCGATTTTATTAGGATGAAGAGTTTCAGAAATTGAGTCCCGCAAAAACAAAATGCCAGCTTACCCAACGAAAATTAAGATCCGGGTGTTTCTGCCAGGGCCGTCTCAAAGTGCACTTCCAGGAACGTTTTGCTAACGTATTCCCAAAAGCTCCTACTGTCACCTTGAACCACAGGCCAAGCTGTTACTGAAAGGAAGTTTCAGACCGTTATTTATAAAGCAACTGCCAAAAAACGCGCTATGAAAGACCCAAAAATGGCAGTGCTTACTTACTTGTAGAATGAAATAATTTCATCCCGTGCAAGAGCTTTAATGTGTTGCCTTGTGATCATACACTTCCAAGAAGGGGTCCACATACAATTAAAATAGCCATATGCATTCCTTGTTCCGCTGTTTTAGGCCTATGTTCGCCCTATTGCCTAGAAAATAAACAGGACAAAAATATCAGAGAATAAATTTATGCCTTGCTTTACCCAGGGAGCACGAGAAAATATTGAACAACGTCTGATTCGTTCCATGAAACTCGAATGTTTTTTTACAGCGGAAGCCCTGGGAATCTTTTCTTGCTAAACAATTTGAGATATAAAAATATTTGAACATACTTTAAGCTCACCTGTCCTTGGTCTATGCGAACTGGTGAATATATGCACAATATGCACGACGAAGAAGGTACTCTTTCGTGGCTTATGAGCTCCACAGGGTATTCATAATCCGCCACACTCTCCCCGACGACCCTTCAGCATGCCGAAGATGTCTTCAGCCATAGTGAATGCCACAGCCATGACTTCGCAGGAGCATGTAAGGAATGGAAATAATTTGTTTTCATTTTTTTTTTTGCAGAGGAACAAAAACATTTGTCACAACCTATCAGTGGAGGGCCAAATGTCTCGACAGTCAGCCATAGACTGTTTCTGAACAGGTCATAAAGTATGAATACAGAATGTAGCAATCTGCTTTTGCAGTATAATTTCTACGTTCAAAGGAGAACAGAAATGGATTAATGCTTGGTGCACAGCATGATGCAACAACTTTGCACCTAAGCGTTTTGAAAATTATTCCAACTCTCGAGCTGCCACTGACATTGATAGCATAAAATTGCAGGAATGGATTATTTTTAAACTTACTTTGTGATGTTAAAACTTGTAATAGTCCACACGTGAGCTTTATGAGTAATTATTCTGAGGACTCAAGTTACCACTGACATTGGCAACATAGAAACGGCACCACACTTTCTGCGTGTTTCCACCTGCCTTCCCTTCCACAAAAGGAACGTTTTGTTACTACAATACTGCTAAGACAACCACTTTCCCTTGCATTTCACTACACGTCAGGGAGCCAACTAAAGTTGACTAGTGTAAATAGAACATCTGAATTCATCGAAGGCATTGGAAGAAACAGGGAACAACTACACACACAGCACAGATAAACGTAAGCAGTGCTGCCGCTAACGCCTTGAACGCACATCAACATTAGGCGGAATAGCGTATAGAACAGTAAATTTATGGCTCTCAGCAAACCAACACAACGCAATTAACACGAAAGTTTGAAAATACCGATAAGTCTAAAGACAGACGTCCGACAAACAAGTTGTGCAGTGTGTGCGCGCGAGACAATAGCGTGCGACTAACCCGAGAAGATTCAGTACCGCTGACAGGTACAGCAACCGTCAATATACAACTAAGCAACACCACACCATAAGGGGACATGCAGACTCAAGAAATGAGTGCACCAGCAACTTTCTAAATAGCACTAGCTAACGTACGCAGTCAGAAATGTCAAGGAGACTCCGACCCACAAACACACAAGCTTAAGTGAATAACGGCCGCAAACGTTTCTCGCATCGAACAGGCAGCGGAGCTGCACGTTTATCGGATGCAGTGATGAACAAGTCAATGAACAACAACCGTTAGCAGAACATAAATAAGCAGCACTGACCTTTTTTGCGCCTCCTGGCAAAACTTCACTTCGTCGAAGAGTAAACACAGCCCGAGGACATGAAGAAATCCACAGTTTCACGCCACAACCAAATTGGTAACCGTTGGCGCCAGTTCCTGCCAGTCTGACCGACAGTTAATCTAGTACATCAGGCGCATAACGGGAGCAATCGAAAAAACCGCTATTGGCAGTGAGATCTTTGAGTGGCGCCCCCTGGCTCTGACGTCGGTTTAGGGATTCGCGCCGCTGTCGTCTGCTACACTCCGCTTGTGAGGGGCAACAGGGCCTGGGCTATAAATCGCCCGCTTCGTTGCTGTAGTGCGTTAAAAAGCGTATTTCTAGCGACTCAGTTATTTTGCCAGCTTCTGACGCATCTGAATAATTTGAAGCTGTATCCCCCACAAGTTTGCGACACACGAAGAGATAGAGAACAACTTTCTTCAGAGTATCGGTCAGAAGATCGTGTGTAACTTGTCGTTTCTTGCTTATTTGCGAGGATCAGCGATCAGAGCTTTTCGAAAAGTATTCAAAATGCGTAGGCTTCCCTGCAGTATTTTTGAGATGCTCATATGAAGACTCAACAGTCTAATACTACGTACCAGGCAGCGGCCTTTACACGCTCATCGCACAGCAGGAAATAAAGCGGCTTTTTCTGTTTCTTTCGTTGTTGTCTTGTAGCGGATTAATGTTTCTTGCTTTTTTTTTCTGCCCAACGCATTATTTTTTTTCTGCGCCGTCACCAACTTCTTATTAGGTGGTTTCGGGATGTTTGGGAGCCTCACAAAGGTCGTGTGGATATTTCCTTCGTTTTGTATGGCATACATTCCCTTCTTCACAAATTGGCTTTCATTACGGCTGCGTACAAGAAGGTGCATATCCGCCGCGTGTTTTGTTTATTCACATGCAAATACAGTGAGAAGGTTTGTGCTACGCCACCGCGATCGCGCCCTAAACAACGCGGTGCACAGTACTCGAAGGCGGCTTTTGTGCTCCGAATTTCTATCGTAATTATATCGTCATCATAACGAACTGACTCTCAACTCCAACAATGATGACATGATTACGGTGTTGAAGGCATGATATACTCGCTAACTAACGTAATAACCTGCATATATTACAAGACTCGAAACCGAAGAAGAATTCCAAGTAGCTCTTTATTGCTTTTCAACCCTTCCAGGCGCGAAGAACAAATCATATTCTACACGGGATGGCGTCCTATGATTTGAGGAAAATTACTTTTACTCTCTTGTCCTGGACTGAGGACCCGGCCCACTAACCAGATCGATTTAATTGTTAAACAAAGTTTTCCCCTCCTCCTCTTGAGTGCAGTTTTCCTATAACGCATATCCGAATATCGGGAAGATATGGCTGTGCAAAATGTTCCGAAATATCCCTCCAGGTCTTAACAAACATATATGTGTTCCTATAAATTTAACGAAGACGTGACTCATTTTTCTCAGTAAACCTTCATACTGGTTATATGCCTGGTATAGAATCAGCATGCGCGTATATACACACTGGGTTATTTGAAACTCAACCTACAGTTTTTGCAGTCTATAGTGCATGTCGGCAAACTTTCATGCCTTGACAACGTAAAGTGATGTGACAAAACGCGTTCGAGCGTTCGGCAAGGTTGTAAAAACTATTTTACCTTACATATGATTTCCGGGAATCGTGATGCCTTCTGCCAAAGCCGACAGCCCTGAAGGCCTAGAATTTGTTTTGGTCTTCCATTTTCGCTGTTGTCGGTTATTAGCAGCTGACTGTTCCTTTTGTTCGAATGCTTACATGAGAAGCTGACGCCTAGCTCCGACTCTTCGCGCTCCGCACAGGACCGGCTTCGCAAGGAATGGGGTGGCGCCGGCAATGTTTCTCCCGTAGCGGTATCCAAAACTATACTTTAATTGACACCATGAGCTAGTGTATGCAATTTTAAGCCTATTATTATGATAAAAAGTTACCCACACGCCAATTCTGGTGCGGACAAGCATCAGACGTTGACCGAGCGCAAAGAAGCAGCAGGGAGAGCGATCCTGAGTGAAGCAGACGACAAATGCGAGAATCCCTAAGCTGACGTCACGGAGGCGCGCTTCGCAGCGCCGCCTGTGTTCGCGCTCACCGCCAATAGGCTCCGGACAGCGCCCAGAGGGCGACACGGAGCCCGCGACACCCAGCGCCCCCTTCGGCAGATATGCGCAACACTGGGTCGGTCCCCGCAAGACGGTACGCTGCTGGCTCGGGGGCGCTCTTCTTTTTGCAGCGCGGATTAAGCATATTAGTCGCACCTTTTGGGCTTATAACGAAGTAAGAAATTGTAAAGTAATCCTGCCACATAGTGCATGGGAATGGAGAAGGATTTATTCGGTTGAACTCGCGTATAAGAAGGCATATAAAGGCCGTATAGGAGTGATGCCCAGAAGAGAAACGCGTGTATACAGCCTGCCTGCGGGGCAAAACCTTCCTTAAGATCAGCATGTTTCGCTTCAAAAGAAAACGTAATTTATATTGTTCAATTCACAAAAGAGGAGGCTTTGTCTGCAAATATATCAGACGTTGCGCGATGTTCCCTCGCGAGGTATTCCATCTATGTGAGTTCAGTTGCATGCGACTGCAGAACTACTAACCGGACCACATGGGAGTTACATATAGGTCTTTGATCCGAATGTGATGCTCCATACATGTAATAGTATGAAATTCACGTTTGTTGAGGTATAGCGAAAGTGCGACGTTAATAAGTGCCCGCTTCGCCGAGAAACGTTTGGGCTTCCAGTTGTAGCGCAGTGCGTTAGTTGCATACATGTAAACACGCCCCCAAAAAAGAAACTCCACGAGAAGGCTATCACAAGAAATTCCTTTGGGCAGGGATGGGATGGGGGGGGGAGGGGTAAGCAGAGCATCTAATTGGCGTATCGGAATAAATTACGGAATATTCATATTCGGGTTTTTTTTTTTCTCCACGGCAACGCGTTCGCCAGGATACCTACGTTAGGAAGGAATAGTAGCGCTTTTATTACCGTCTACACCTTTGCAACAAAAGTCACGGGAGAAAAATTTAGTTCCCTGAGTACAGTCCTCACTGGTCCAGAGTGACCGCAATCACAACGGATGGGATAAATAAAGTTTGTCCTCCTCCTCCTCCCGAACGCGAAAAACTTTTTCCTGCGTACACATTGTTCCAACTTTTATTTCGGCACGTCTTATCTCTATTTGTCTTCGCTTTTTCGTGGCTTAGACAACAATTTTATTGTTTCTTTTGCAAGAAGAGGCGGTGATTTTATGCTATCGAAAAGCTCGCGAAACATTTCGACACATTAACGCCTATAAGTGTCCGCGCCCCATATGTGGTTTTATGTATTTAATTAGGCGGTATACGTACGTGGAATATTAGATGAAGCAGAGTAGAACCGCTGGGTGATAAAACTACAATGCTATAACTGTACTTGGGGGCCCTCTTTGTTACCAAATTCAGAGCGCACTTATGTGTATTGACGCCTGCTAACCAGCCTACTAACAAGCTGATCGTACACCACGACAGCATGTAATCCGCTCGATTAATGTGGGCCTTTCAAGATTCAGTAACCATGCTCGGTATCTGCGAAAAAAAAAAACACAGAGAAGAAGAATCCGCGGGAGAATGCAAAGCCTGAACACATGCTTCCCAGTTGTGCTAGCCTACGGCTCGGCAGCGAGGCGACAGCATTTTATCAGTGCCCCGTTTTATTTGGAGGCTTCCCCCGACCATATAATATTTTGCATGACTTTGTTGCACTACGTAGTACATAAACACGCAAATAACGTTATAACAAACGTTTTTTGCAAAGTTGCGTTCACTGGCGCTGAAGGCTGTCGGCGCGGCGGCACCGACCCGGAGTTGCGCGAGTCTGTCGCGGCTGGCGCTGCGCTCGCGCGGCAAACTTCGCTGTCCGGAGCCTATAGAACGCCATTAGGGGCGCTGCATGCGGAAGAACAACAACTAGCTTGCGTAAACTAGGGTCCGTTGAGACGTAGGGGGGCTGCTGTCGTTAAAAGTGTTCACGCAGTCCAGTTTTTCCCTCATCGTCGTTGTACCCGTTGCCGTCCCACTACACCATGCATAAACGCAAGCGGCGCTGCCTTGCGGCTGTCAACGCATGCGCACGGCTTGCCGCACTGATGTGGCGGTCGTTTCATAATGGTTTCGGCAAACTTTTTCTTCCTCCGTGGCTTGGTCGATGCACGCCGTGGCCAGTGACCAGTCCGCGTACGAGATCACAAACTCGGCACCCTTGGTCGCTTTTATTTGCTTCGGAAAATGGGAGTAGGCCTCTAAGCGGACGTCTACGCGGCTCTGAGGCTGGAACAAAGAGCTCAGATATTAGCCAATTTAACACGTTAGTTGGGCTAAAGTTGTTTCTCGGCGCGGGCCGTGAGCGCGTGCGGTATGTGTGCATAAAATTTGATGACCGCTTTACTTCGTTGTTTGCGGTGACAACAAAACGACGCTTGTTTATTGACTGCGTTCTCTTGACAACAAGCCTTTTCAATACCAATAATATATACTGCGACACTCTTTGATACCCACGTTTAGAAAACTACTTCCGTTAGTGAATCCAGTGTGACATAGCTAATCAGCGAGTAATAACACATCTGCCCGTTTTCCAGCAGTTTTTCTTTATGAACACCAATAGTGCAGGAAAACAGCAACGGGGGGACCAGCAGGAGAAGGTAGGTCATTCGGTGAACTTGGATTACTATGGCAAGTAACATCATTAGACTAACACTGCGGATTTTCCCGATACTGCAATGCATAATTTGAAATAAGAATGCCATTTCAGTATAAATATATAGAATGTAAGGCCGATGCCGCGGGGTAGATTTAGTTCTCCGGGTTTTGTGTCATTCTCCTCCTGCAAAGAGGCTTTCGTTTTTGCCTGTGAAAATTAATAGCCTGGACGAGACAAAATACCAAAACGAACTTCTAAGCATATAACTGCATGCGTAGCATGATGTGTGCCGTGTAAAATGTGACGCAGTCGGTTACCAATATGTATGTACCCCATCACAACATAAGTAACGTGAACTAAGTACCATTTAGCGCCTACTACACCACAGCGAGATGATGACTGAGCGTTGAACAAAAACTGCCGTTTCTGCGAAGCTTTGTAAACCAGATGCATAACATGTAATAGCCTCAACAAGTATTTCGTTATGAAGGTGCACACAAAAGCACCACGAATTATTCTGCACTATAGCAGTTATGGCTTCGCCCGAACGGCAGATGAGGAAAGGGAAGACGTTAAGTCCTTCTCAAATTCAAGTCACTGGTGATTTTGTACTTCACGCCTCAAATGAGAAAAATAAGATGTTCACGAAAGCGGTTTGAGTCCCACAGAACAGCTGAAAGTGGGTTCCTGCAATTTCTGCCTTTCCGTAAGATATCCTTCTCTCGACATTTTTAATGCTTTGTACGGCGTTGGCAAAGAAGTGCGATTTCGTTTTCTGTCAAAGGACATCACTAAAACTACACCTTAGCCGTATTATGCAAGTTAACTGCTGCAAAGCAGTTTCATAGATGTCGACGAAGTTCATTATATTTTATATGCGCTGTGCGCCTGTATATTAAACACGCAAGTGCATCTTCGGTCAAGAAGCACCAAATACATATGCGGTTCATTGTTCCAATTGATGCATGAAAGAGTGCATACTTCACTGCCGTGCACGAGTTATGTGCAACAAGACACGAGCAAAAAATATACAAACGCACTCTCCACAACCATTTACTGGAAAAGAAGTGGAACAGTAACCGAAACCGCCGACATCGCGTGACCCCATTTTTCTGTTCCAGATAAAAACCACAAACATAAAGAAGACAAGTTGACGGTTCCAGATAAGATCCACCTATATGCCTCGTTCCAGTTATTTTTTCGTTCGGATCCACATAAAATATGTGGATCACCCTTTTTAACTGGTACTTATATGGTACCAGATTAAGAGTGTGCTGTCGACCATCTAACCAGGTACGCCGAGACGGCCCCTCTACGATCTGGCTGCGCCCAAGAAATCGCTGACTTTCTGCTGCAGAATATCTTCTTGCGCCACGGTGCACCCCGCATCCTTTTAAGCGACCGCGGCAAGGCCTTCTTGTCCCGAATTGGGGCGGAAGTGCTTCAAGCGGCAAATACGATTCATGAAACAACCAGCAGCTATCATCCTCAGACGAACGGCCTCACTGAACGCTTTCACCGGACTCTCTCCGACATGCTCTCTATGTATATCAAACCAGACCACACCAACTGGGAACAAATTCTTCCGTTTGTAACCTTTGCCTACAACCCAGCAATTCAGCGCACCACTAGCTACTCACCATTTTTCCTGGTTTTTGTCCGTTCCCCTTCCTTCTTTATTGATACCGCTTTCTTATCTGCACCGGTCTCTCCCGTTACCCCGTTTTCTGACCATTTCATCTTCCGGATTAACCACTGTCGACACCTGGCCCGCATCCATACTGAAGGAACGCAGCAGAAACCCAAAGTCCATTACGATGCCGAGCACCGCAACATCAATTTTCATCCCGGTGAATAAGTGCTTTTGTGGACCCCGACACCATCGCCGGGCCTGTGCGAGAAGTTTCTGCACCGCTATATTATCCCATACACTGTCATTCAGCAAACGTCACCTGGTAACTATAGAATGTCTCCTGCAGTTGCCTCCAACGACCGTCGCAGACGTGGAAGTGAAGTCGTCCATGTTTCTCGTATGAAGCGTTTTACTCAGCGTGCGCCTTAGCACAAGCGTCCAGGCGGCCGCTTCCCAGCGAGGGGGGAAACGTGTGAGCGTTTATTGGTGTCTTGACTCATGAAGAAGACTCATGGAATGAATTATTTGCTATTCGCTATTGGGACCAATCTCTCACTTGTACATACCCATTATAGTCATCATTTGTGGATTATCGTCATCGTCTGGGCTCGTTCTGCCGAGTCACCGAGTTCCCTGCGGGCCGAGTAAAGAGACGTGTCTTGGAATTACCGTTCCCTTTTTCCAGTCTGCTTTCCTCTTACAATATATAAAAGAAACTGCGACCGGCTGTCAGCACCACACTCTGTTCTGCAGTGCTTCCTACGCTGTTTCCATAAGGCGCGTGCTCCCATCTTCGCATTCAGAAATCTCGCCTTCAAACTCGGCCCCGTTGTGAGCCTGAACGAGGCGGGGCAAAACGTCCGTCTGTACTGCACGCCCTTTTTTCACAAGCGGCACATGCACGGTATAATGTCTCTCCTACGTGTATCTCTGTCAAAAGTAGGGGCAAGAGCGCCCACCCGCCAAGTGCTCTCTCCTAAACGCGTAGTCGTGATGAATGGTCTTTCAAACTTTCCTAGTTATTCTTGGCATGATGTCGGCACGCCTCGTTGCGCGGACACCTCGTCAGCAATAGCGTACTGCCTACTGCGGCGCGCATTCGAAGTCAGCGCTGGTAGCACGCCTTTTCGTACTCCAGTACGAACCAAAGAAAATGGAATTCATTTCTCGCGAAGCGAAGAAAAGAGCGTAACTGACGGCTACAGAAAGGGTTGCATGATTGGATATAGATTCCTTACCCATTATATGTCTCCACTGAAATTTCGCTTTTGGAGTGTCGACGACACGACTAGCAATAGGAGGCAGCACGGCGGCTGCCTTGAGGCAATTTCATAGGTAGTTCCCGGAGACAGCGAAACAGCGGTTGTCATCGATCGTGGGGAGGAAATGTCGTACGTGATAAATTAGAATGGTGGGAAAAATTGCATCAGGAGGCGTGATGTGTTTGAAGAAGGTAGGATGGCGGCCAAGGATTCACTGATAGACTGTTGAAAAGCTTCGTCGTGGGCGTGTGAACGAGTGTGGCTGCGTATTTTTGGCAATCGGAGGCGGTCTTCAACTATCTAAATTGTTTTCCAAATGTAATGGTGTCTGCCTCCGGGGAGTTGTGGACGGCGTGTAAAATATTCTTGCGCAACACCGCAGGACGGGGCTAGCACCGGTCCTGTCTAGCAGTTTTAGGAGTGTAGTGCTTTGTTTGTTCTGTTGTGTCAAAGTATGGCAATAAAGAAAACAACGTTGTCTGTTTAAATGTCTATGGTACGCCCTCCTGCCGGAAAGCCGTTATACCGATTCCAACAGTCTGATAACTGGCTCAAGTGCTCCAAAAATGCCAATCGCATAAAAGGCAGACGGCTCGCGCAAGCTGCCTGGTTCACTGCAGAACCCTGCTACCTCGCCGTTTTGCTGCCATCCTGTTGCTTCCAGGAGGGCCCAGGGGAGGGGAAAGCACATCTCGAGTTTCGTTATTGGGCTTCGAGTGCATATTTTGCTCAGGGAGTTCTGCGCAACGGAGGGGCAGTCCAGTGTTTTCACCAGCGCTAATGGACACCGCGATGGCTTGCTGCACCTCCTTCCCCTTGAGAAGCGTTCAGGACTGCCTGTGTTTTTATGAGTAACGTTCAGCAAGCGCAAATCGCTATCCCATTGGGTCTATCAGATAGTCAGGAATATCTGACACTGCAGAAAAATCCAGATTCACACTTTTAGCTGTGAATAGGGCAAATTTCCCAAGTGTTTTGGGAATTTCTACTGGGAAAAATTGCAAGGAAAATCAATGCGATATCTCTGCGTGCCCAAGGCATACGAGAATTTTTGTAAACAAGCAGAAGTTACCTCGAGTCCACATACAACTTAAGATGAATTGGCTTGGGCAAAATAGACCTTGATGTGTTACCAAGAAGCCAGTTCGACATCTAATGAATTACTTTTAATCGCCAAGGATGACTTCAGGAAAAATTATATTGATGTCACAGAGGCACCTCGGTCCTATTAATATCCCTTTTCCCGAAGCCGTGCTTTTTCATATTATAATTCATTCATGTTCTAATGCTAATTCAAATATTGACGTTCCAACTAGCCTGTATCGACACATTAATTCAGCTCATCGACATCGCAACTGGAAAGCATGACAATCAGGGATTCTTAAAAACTCACTTTAGTGCGTTTAACTGAAACTATAGCGTATTTAACTAAAAATGCGTTTAGTTAACCAGGATAATTAGCAGAAAAGAAAAAAAAAACATTGTGGTGTCGCCCCTGACACTTTCGTGCACTTTCGCGAAGGTGGCAGTGCGTTGCATGAACGTATTGTCGGATGCTTTTTAAAGCAGCCGCAAATTCAGCAGTAGTGAGGACTTGCGCTTCCAAATGATGACGATGTAAATCCAAATTATTATTCTTACTATTTTCTGCCGAAAATAGAGTTGACAAACAACCGCCAAGCCAGAACTTTCAAATCAAGAATAATTTGTGGCAATAACCCCACACACCCGAAAACGCCGAGGAATCTCTGAGAGCTGTGCGCACATGGGTTGAGCACCAGCAGTCTTAGCGTTGAACCAGACCACCAAGTCTGTGCCACGAAGCCCCACAGAGAAAGAACTAGAGAAACAGCGTGAGGGGGAAATGATTCCCTTTATGCTATAAAGAAGAACTTGGATCCAGATCCTGGTCGTAGCTTCCAGTCAGTTGACTATGCACCACGTGGATACAATTACGGTGGCTGTTTGCCACCGGCAGGCGCGGTCGCACAGTGCTTCCTGCGTAGCGTCGGTGTTCGTACCATCGGAGGGAGCTATACATAGAGGCAGCCATGCGATTAGCGAGAGAAGGGAAACGGGCGGGTGGTGTTCTGCCCGAACAAACGGGATTTTGACGGCTAGGCGGAGCCCCGTTGCACCATCTCTTCTCGGCGCTTTAGTTGCTGTGCCAGCTTTAATTGTGTTTGTGTCCTAGCGCCTGCAGTAATGGCTGCGGGGCACAGTAGACGCGAGTTGTACGCGTCACAGTTCGCGAATCGGCGATTCTTCTACCGCAGCTGTGAACGCAAGAAATGAAAAGCAAAGTCACAACTTCAAAGGGAAACCAGAATAATTTATTGTGCATGCGTGGCTTCCGCATGCACTTCGTTGAGCAAACGTACCAACCAAGGGTAGCTTAGCCACCAGCAAGAAGCATCTATAATTTCGCTTGAGTAACACATAACTGGCTCGTGCCTTCATTGACCGAGTATTTAATTGAAAAAAATTGTTGGGAATACGATTGATTTTGCTCGACTCCGGTAGAAATTGGCGAGCAAGTCGTACGCTTTGGACACCAGATTTAGGAGGACAGTTTACAAATACTGGTATGCTGCCTTATGTAGTACAGCTCACAGCGAAATCTGGGAAAATTTTAAGGAAAATGCGTTTGAGGAAAACAAAACCAGACGCAGCATACTTTAAAATTAAAGGGTCTTCGCAACACTTTCGATAAACGCGTTGACTCCTTCCTTCGCGTCTAGAATCACTGTGAAAGCTATAGTTATCGCCAGCTCGGAGCCGCACTGCGTGATTTGCCCATCGAAGGAAATACGCCTTCCGTTTCTGCTTGGCTCTTGTGGCTTTGTTTTTAAAGTGCCTATCGAATTCGTTGATTGCTGGAATTGAAAGCCGGCCAATAGCCGCCACACCGCTCTAATGACGTAATTTCATAGGTCGAAGAGCGCCGACGCCGGGAAGAGAGAAAAATCTTTTGAGCAAGTTTCTAAGTTATCTGATGGGCATGGAGCACTAAATTCTGGCTGGGGTACTTTGCGACCCCTAATCTAAGTACTGGATGTGTTGGTAGACAACGTTATGCAAGCATTTAAGACTTCAAAAAAAGCTGAAGAAAGTGTTGCTGCTTCTCACAGCAAAGATTCAAGTACCGTGACAGATTTACGTAAAAAAGCTTTCTTCAAGTACAAATAACGTCCTTGTTTGGGCGCGAGCCATGGCAGCTGAGTCACGCTGCTAGGGCACCTCACCAGAAACGCTTAAGACACGCTCATCGCAATGGTCATTAGTGTCCGATTACATTTCACTTTGATCATCGTCTTCATTATCAAGTGCTTCCGTTCAGTCATGTCACAAACATACACCTTGTCGCGGAAACACGATAGTTAAGAATTTTGTACGTTTTATGAGTGCCTGGTAAAATACGGAAAATAATATTCTATGAGTGTGAAGGAGGGTACTTTGCAATCGAAGCACACGCCTACAGGTGGTTCACTTGTCCCGCAAAGAAGACATCCCCGGTCTTCGTGTTCCGGATGAAGAAGAGGAACGGGTGGTCGACGATGAACCGCGTGCTCGTGCTCAGACTCTTGGTTACGAACACGACGCCGCTTGCCCCCGCCGCTTCGCTGCCCTCCTCGTTGACCTCGACGACCGCCTTGTGTATTACGTCGTGTACGAACAGGTCACGCGACCCGGTGATGCCCGACAGGTCGGCCTGCCGCTCGTCGAACATCTTCTTGGCGCCCAGCTGGGAAATGGGCTGCTTCAGTTTGTACGCGCCTTCCAGCTTGAACCTGCAGGGAGAAGATGACGTGTGCTCATTCGCTTCTGCGTGCACGCTCGTTCACCGTTAGAGCCGTAGTTAATCAGTGCACAAGCCGGTGTGGCGTAGTGAGCCTTCTATTAGAACGCACTCGTCGTCAGTGACAGGAAACCAAGGCTTTAGGGCTACTTTGGCATGCAATAAAAAAATACCAAATTGATTGATTGATTGATTGATTGATTGATTGATTGATTGATTGATTGATTGATTGATTGATTGATTGATTGATTGATTGATTGATTGATTGATTGACTATTCATTCATTCATTCATTCATTCATTCATTCATTGGCACTGATGAGTAGAAGGCAAAAGCCTTGGTGGGGAAAAGAAGATATTGGGGGTGAGAAAAGCACATATAGATTATTGAAAAGTCCCATTCAGTTTTTGTTCAGTGCTCTTGAGTTTTTTTTTTTTTTTGAAGGGGGAGGCAGAACACACTGAAAGGTGCTAATATACAGAGCTCTTTAAATGCGTATTGAGACACTCTGATGTGTTTACGTATTATGGCTCTTCTACTGCGGTGCACCTCCGATAGCCCAGGAGCTGCGTACGGGTTATAGCCGGCATTGTTGGGCGGAATTCGGTCTGGAATTTCGTAGACTAACTACCCTTACCCACATGTACACGCATGTTCATGAATACAAACGGTGCAGAATGAGCACGTGTCCATTCCACGCTGTCGCTCTCATGATTTTCACCTTTAACGTGCCGAATTTCTCTAAAATAAACATGGGTTCCGTTTATATAGGAAGAACAGAGGAGTGGGGAAGCAAAGAAATGACCCCACATTTTAGAAAAAGTGAACACGCCCTACTAAATCAGCACGTCGCGAAATTCGCCCTCACTTTGAGCTGAATAGGGGCGCCCCGCCATTACCATTAGTTTTTAACAGCAGAGCTGTTTAAGGCCTTGGTTGCGCCGTCCATACGCAGGAACACTAATAGGAAAATGTCGAACTCAAAATGCTATTAGAAGGAAGAAGCCTGCGTTGGCACACTGCGTCATGTTAACCAGACGTAAACGATAGAAGATGACGAACAGAATAGCGCATACCCCAAGAGCTCTGGCTAATATGACCGCTTATTAAAGCATCTATTCATCTGCCATGGTTCTTGTATTCCATTCTGCCAAAACGTACCATCTTTCGCCACTACTTGATTGATTGATTGTAGGGTTTAACGCGCCGACGCAACGCAGGCGATGAGGCGCGCCGTAGTGGAGGGCTCCGGATTAATTTTGACCACCTGGGGATCTTTAACGTGCGCCGAAATCTCGTACACACGGGCGTTTTTGCTTTTCGCCTCCATCAGAAAAGCGGCCGCCGCGGCCGGGAATCGAACCCGCGACTCGGGCTCAGCAGCGCAACGCCTTAGCCACTGAGCCACCGCGGCGGGTCCTTTCGCCACTACTTGTTCAAGGGTCTGGGCGAAGGAAGGGCCCCGATTTCTTTGTTTAAGAACAACGACGAGGAGTTGTCCTTTCCGAAGATATATCTGGGTCAGGCGCGTAGAGATCAAATCTGTCCACCCGACCACGTTCGCGATGGCCAGCAGCGTGCTTTATACGATGAAGGAGACAAAGACGTGCGTAACCGCATTCAAATGTTATAGCCGTCTACGAAGAGATGCACGACTGCCTGGAACACATGACGTTCGATGACATCAAACAGTTCTGGCGCCGCTTTGGCGTGCACAACGAGCGTCACTACTTGGAGTTGGCCACAGCCGGAGTCAGTCGTCCCTGCGTCTTGTATAAGCGACGCCCTGATCAGAAATGGGTCGATTCGTTCAACCCCTGGATTGCCTCCGTGCTCGACTCAAACATGGACAATCAGGTCATTGTCGATCACTGTACCTGTGTCACGTACGTCGACGACTATGTGAACAAGGCCTACCGCGGAATGTCTAAACTGCACAAGGCCGTGGCCGAGATGTTGGAGGAACGCGGAGACGCGGGTTACCCGAAGTATTCAAGGCAGTCGCTTTGAACATGCTCAAGGCGGTCGAAATATCGGCCCAGGAAGCCGCGGAGTTTCTCATCCGTGAGGACATGTCCGAGATCAGTCGGGGAGTCATTTACATTCCGAAGTGCTTCCTCGAGGAGCGAAGTCCAGTCCGCAAGACCAACAAGGATCTCGAAGAACTTCCGCCCAGGTACGGCCGCCAGCTCTGCTGTTTCTCCACCCTTGCACCACTAGTGCAAGCTGCACCAATTTTGTTGTTGTTTTTATCGGTGAGCATAAACCTGCAAGATTATTTTTAACAAGTCTAGGAACGGCTGTAAGGAAGATTTAGGCAATATTTAGAAAAGGAAATTGAGAAAATTTAGAAAGAAGATTTAGAAAAGAAAAAAAGAAAAGATAGAAAGGCGAAGATTAAGAAAATTTCTTTGCGAGGGTTGCTCAAGCCAAGGAGTGCAGAGCATATCTTTACTCAATGGTGTAACCAGCGTGACAGATGTTTTCACTGGCTTTAAGTAAATCGTGACTGTACTAAATGACTTATACGAGTTACTATCCACGAGTATCAACATGCGTGAAGGCATCCTTGGGTCAAGGTCATGAAGCCGCATGGCCACTAGTCGACTGTTTGCAGTCAACCTGACCTTTCAGATTAAATCCGCAGAGCAAAAAAAAAACAAACAAACAAACAAACAATTACGCGCACGTGTGTTTGCAACGGTTACTGCGAGAAGTTCTAAAAACAGAGTGCGGAGCTTTCGCAACTTACAACTGCAAGAGCATCTATCATAAATTTAACACGAAAGCATTAATTGGCTAAGAAGGTGAAAGCGCGCACTACGCTGAAGTCTTCCAGAAACGTCACAAAACAGCTAACCCAAATCCCACGCTCAATTCCCGTTGAGCGCGATGCGTGCAAAAGCAAAATAAAACACACAGAAGCACTCGGCCCACGCTTAACCCAAATTGTATACGATGCGATGCATAGCGTGCTTCAGAAAAATAAAACACAGATAAACACTTTGCGCCTGCTCTTCGATAGCGTGTATCAGAAAAATACAACACGAAGAAACACTTGACGCCCACGTAATTCCCACCAGCGGTGATGCTTTCTGTACATAGCCCGCGCCTCCTAAAAAAAAAACAAAAAAGCGCGGGGAAAAAAGCCCGTGCATTAGGGATCTCGCCAGCAATCTCGGTTGGTTTTTAGCTTCCGTGGAGCCAGCGTGCGTCTCAGCGGCATGGATAGTTATTCTCTAACAAGTCGCTGCAGTGAGTCTGATATCGATGTGGTGGGCTATAGTCTTTTTTTTTTATTCGAAAGCTTGCCCTGCGGCATAACGGTGCACGATTCACAGGTGCACGAACAAGTTTGCTTGTCGTATAAAGTCCAGAAAGTGCCGATGAAATAGTCCATGAACCCAGCGCTGCAGGTCTGGAGGGCGGTCGACATCGGCAGAAGACCCATCAACAAATTCAGCCAAAAGATACTCTTTCATGCTCTCATCTGATTCGAATATGCTCGAGGATTCTTCGCAACTTTTTTCCAAAAAGCATTCAACGCTGGCAAATCACAGCGGGGTGTTCGCTGTCGCCTGCGAATTACCAAGGCTTGCTTGCTTTCTCATATGCAACAATACAGCCAGGCCCGAGCTGCGTCCGTACATTCCCAGGGCGCACTAAAATCCCGCCAACAGCGGTATAGCCGGGTATTTGTGCAACAGCTCACCAATGCATCTACGTGAACAGCTTCCAAATGTAGCCGTTTCCTGTTTTGTGTGAGTGTAAAGGGCGAGGGTGTCTGCAAACCTTCGAATTACGCTTAGCCTTCTGTTTCTAACGCAAGATTTCCGCATCAAGTTGTTTGAAGTGACCTTCCAAAATTACCCAAACATTATCAGACAGCCAAAAACATACTTGCGGGTATTTATTCTATAACGATTCCTCACTCCCTGCGGCGCCGTCATCTTCTCGACGCGGCTATTCGCGTCGTCAAGGTTGTCTGGGTCGGCATAATGCAACGGCCAAGGTTGCTATACCGCGGCGCCGAACGGCGTCGGCACGTGTGTCACACGTGCCAACTCGTAGCTCCGTTTTCCTCAATTGCGCTTAAAACTCCTTTGACTGGAGAAGGTGGATTATGGTATTTACTTTTCTTCATTGTCGCTCGTAAGTGTTACTTGTTTCGATCTGTGGAGACGTGAGTAGAGGCACGGAATATTAGAGAAATATTGCGCATAGGCGGAGCAAACCCTATAGCTCTGGTGCTGCCATCAGCTAGAACGACAATGCAAAAGCTCACCTGTTCGGCACCTATTCTAAAATAACTGTCCTTTCTGCACATGAAGGGAGATGTATCTTTGGATTCCGAAGGTACATATCAAATGGTGGTGGCTTTAAATTTTGCAAACTTTATAACACTAATCTCGATAGAGTTGTGTCGGCGGCCAAATCCGCATTAAAATTTTGTAAACAAATAAAATTGGCCACCCACCACCAAAAGTTGGGCGTCATCACTTTATGATTTATCAGCCGTTCCCTGTCACTGGTATTAAGAAGGTCGTGGACCCTGTAGTACTAGAGCAAGCAATACAGTTACTTGCTTTAAAGTAACGTTGGCTTGCCATCGTTGAATTACCTGCACGGTGAGTCCACGCTTTCCGTAAATGTAGTCCACTCTTTTGCCTACAGCATGGCAATGATGCAAACAAATAAACTAAATAGAATTGAAGCAGTTCTCACCCCAATGGTGGAGCAGTAAGACAGAGCTTGCCATTCTTTACGAACTGAAGGCTTGCGAGGCTTGGAGGATTACGAACGTGGGACCACAGTATTGCTGGAAGCATTAACATAGCGCGTTTATTCGAATAACCGTATCGTGTCATTTCCGTTTTTCCTGCCGCACCACACGTTGTCATTACTCTTAATGAAATCTGACAGCGCATTCGCAACATAGCGGGGTTTTTTTTGTCACTCCGCTCAGGATCTTTTTATGGTCCCCTCCGCTAATTTCCTGCAACCTTTTCGCGCGTACGGGTAGAACCAGTACAGTTGCACTCACCTTGGCAAGGCCAGTGTAAGCCTCTGTTGCTGAAGGTGTGACAGCATGTTCTGGAAGACCGGCCACGAGAGCCTCTGCCTCAGAGCTTCCGCGCCAGAATGGTCCCGTGGAAGAACGATGGTCATGCTGTAATCAAGACCGGCGTAGGGGAGATCAGCGACATCGGCGTCGGTAGCTTCGTGGTAGGCGTACGGCACCCGAACTTCATTGCGCATCATATCCACCGTAACTTCTTCGGTTCCTCCATTGTAGAATGGAGCGGATGACGTAAAGCTTGCATCGAAAGGCGTATCCCACAGTCCTTTGAAGTAGATGGCGTTCAGAAGTACCATCTTTGTGTTTGGCGGGAGCGGCTCAGTAAGCAAATCTTCAATCTTTCCCCCGGTTGAATTTTTCACCCATGTGTTGATGTTCTTACGGGATTGTTCGTCAGCTAGGTTAGCTTTAGAGACCTCCGCGGCGAAAGACTGGGTTAGCAAGTCGAGGTACTCCGTAAGGACATTGTAGCGCTCCTGAATGACGGCAGCGTTGGCGACGCGGAGGGTCGAGTTGGATGGCGCACGCAGAACATGTGTGTGTTGCGCGTGCGCGGTGGGGACGTGGTCGGGCGTGAGGCCGACAGACGAGTAGCCTAAGCTCTCATGCAGCTCTTGCTGTGTGTCGGCTCTGGCTCCGACGTATGCCATGGCCAGAGCTGTCGACACGCTGTACGGGGAGAAGAAGAGGTTGACTTCAGAGGATGCCGGAATTTTCTGGAGGAGCCGGAAGCCGAACTGATTGCTGGCGTCGGTCACCTTGTGTTCTTCTTGGGCGATACAGATGGCCAAAAGCCAGGACAGCCAGATGACTGACTTCATGGTGAGCAACTACCAGGAAGAGAGAAAGGAAAAAAGAACGTGCAACCATTTTCTCTACTATGGAGAGAAAGGCAATGGGAGAACATTGTAAAAACGAAAAGGCGCTTCCCTACTAAATTGGTATTTTACACGTCAGACACACATATAGGCGCGACACGTTGTCCGACAAGTGGCGCCAAAATGTGATATTTCTTTCCATACAAGAGCCATAGACGGCTGGCTGGCGCATTAACTTCGCTGTAATGCAATGTGATCCCTTCTCTGTTTCCTTCATCCCTGCGTAAAACTATGCACTGCATAGGCCACAAACATTGACACGCATATACACGCATTACCATGTTCAGGCGAATGGACGTACCTGTGGGTTGCCTTTTCGGATCAGTTATTCCTCAGCTGAACTTTCAGCCGTCGTCGCGTTCGCCCAAGGTACGCGCTCAACAACACAAGGACATTCTTTAAACCACAAATGGACAACGTTGCGTAAAAACAACGAAATGATTTACCCCGCACTACTTTCTTTTTTGCCTGTAGAGCTACTTTTGCACCATTGCACACACCTTACGCAGCCATACTGGAGAGGAATGAAGTTACAGGTCGAATCATATCAGATAATATATTTTAAATGAAGGATTACTGGGTCGTCAGGAAAATAAAATGCTGCAGGTGTGTGTGGGTATGTGTGCGCGCGCGCTGGTACGTGCAGGTGTGCGTGCGCGTTAAGTGTCTGTGCGTGTGAGGGGGTGTGAGTAAGCGTATACAGGGGAATCTTGTTGATACGATTCGGCATAATACGTTCTTCGGCTATTTTTATTGCCGGCCAATGTCCCTTTGAAATAAGGCATCTTTGCGCGTTTAATACGGTCACATGTCTGCCAAAAATTGGATAATACGATCGCGAAAGTGGATCTTGACCGACATTTCTAGAGATCTTACGTTTACTCTTCGCTATACTAGCTCGAACCGCTTTCCAAAAAGGCACGATCTGTACGTTGCGGAGCCGCTGGGGCACGGCACTGCCGGTTTGGCGGCGAAAACACCGCTGCCAGGCGCGGCCACTCTGTCCAATCATGATGATACTTCAGGCGATACACTGCTCCATATTGCGAAACCTACCATAATAGCGCCGGAAGACGTCCTGCTTGCATGCTTCAAGAAGTTGGAGTGCAAGGAGTCAACGTCGAAGGGTCAATTCTTCGCGAAAAAGTTGACATATCCGCGCTCTTCTTGCACACTGAAGACTTCCACGTGTCCGGCGGCTGGATTCACCGATTTAGGGCATGACACGAATTGTCGCACAAAAAACAGCGCCCGATGAAGCAAACATACCGCCAGTTTCTTTTTTACTTTGCAGAAGAATGTAGTCCTAGACGTTGAAAAGCAGAAAGTGCCGCACAAATTGATTAGCAACTTCAACGTTGCTCAGTAAAAGGGGCTGGCTGACGGAGTATGCATATTTTACTCCTGTTTTTAACCTATTTGGATAATACGATTTCCGCATAATACATTTTATTTTCCGGTTCCCGTGAAAAACGTATCAACCAGATTTTACTCTATGTATGCGCTTGTGTAAGTGTGTGCACATAAAAGAAAAATTCAGACCAAATTCAGCGTTCTGTATCATTACCTTATGTTAGTCCCTCGGAGCCCTTCAGGGGAGTTTTGAATCGCAGAACTGTGTTTACTGCATAATTCTGCAGATGTTTTATGTTTTTACTACGATGCGAAGCAGAAAGCCGCGCCATAAATGGGGATAACCTCTGCAGTACTCATTAAAACTTTCTATCTCCCTATATCTCTCTCTTCCTCCCTCTGCGGGTATTTCCGTAGGCAATATGACTATATTCTTATGTCTGCGATCTAAAATTGTTCCTTCCAGAGAAAAAGGCACACACTATAAAAAAAACGACGGTTGAGCTTCCCACGAGAACATCAACAAGCGCCCAAAAAGCGCACCAATCCGACTGAGCAAGCCAGCAAGGAACTAAACGAGAAAATAAGCCACCGAGCAAGCAAGCGAGCAAGATGCTGGTTCAGTACCCGCCTACAGAAGATAATGCGCCAGAAAACCACGACACCAAGTATTGAGATCTGTTCGAATACGAGTGTCTAGCGCACAGAAACAGCGCAATATTCGAAAGGCGGACAAAAACATTCTGTCTCGAGCGCACGTGATGATAATACTGATCGGGTAGCTGCTGTGGCAACGTTTCGGCTGTGAGAGTTCCTGCAAGGTGCAGTGTTTCAAGGAAATGGGCTGCAGCTCATTTAAAACTGAAGCACGGTGCGCTTGCCTGAAATGCCGAGGCACCTTTATTTTCACTGATCAATTAAGGCGACTAGCATTATATGCTTGCTGCATTCCCTTTGGGGTGCGTCTCTCTATATGTCTAGCCTCGTACACCCAGGGACCCTCATGTCGAAGTCTCAGCGCAAGCCGAGAAAAAACGAACAGGATAAGGAGGGCTAAGGGGAGGGGAAGGGATTGGGGGAGGGTAAAGTGAATTCAGTTGGTCCACACAAAACTTTCTCGCAACTGGAATCGCCCTGCAATCGCATCATCAACAGTGATCGCCGCAACGTCCCCGCGATCGCCGTCGCTTTGCAGCGACGTGAGGCGAAGCCCTAGCCGCTCACCTAGCACAAAACTGCGTTGCGTACCCACAACAACGTACTGCAAAATAACTGACGCAAAAGTCGATCGTTTGCAACAATAGCTGTCCCTCTTTTCGCCTCATAACATGTATACCAATTATAGGTTCAATCCTTCATTAGACACCCGCAATCAATATAATGCCAATTGCATTCTGGGAGATAAGAATCTCCCTAAACTTGCGGTCTACCTTAATTTTTTTTGTTTTAACAAATGCGAAGGTGCTTGTTAGTAGTTGAGGCAAACTTTGCAAACAATGACGTATTGATATTGTGCTGCTACGAGCTGTCGCTGCGGTTTAGCAGCTAAAATGGCCTGTAGCTACACACCATTGATTGGGTTCGATTTCCATTCCTAAAGGACTCTTTCTCATAGAGGCTATATAAAAAACTGCCGTGTGTACGACATTCCGGCGCCCGATGAAGAATCGAACCTTTCCTGAATTAAGCCCCCTATTCCGGCTTGCCTGGTAGCCCCTTTCGAGCTTCGGCGCTTAAAACTACTGAACGAATTAAATTAAAGTTTTTATAAGCCCGTAAAACTCGAAGCGCGGCAGACGTTCAGGTTTTGTGCTTAGTCTTGTTTCTCTCTTGGTACCTTAGCCTTCCACTCAATGTGTTGCAAATATATAAGTAGTTTCTGAAGATAGCATTGCGTCCTTATGGAATAGAAAAGAATCATGATGCATCCGTTGTAAATCCCGCCTCCGAAACGGGAGTCTGGGCGCTCGACCACTAACTCCCGGAACCTGTGTTCATGTTCACTCTGAAATTTCATGCGTGGCCGGACAAAAACTTAAAGCTTGTTTCGGTGCAGCCTGGAGCATTTCCCTGCACAAAACATTTTTACCTCACAAGGACTGTACTTTCAGGTGCAACATCGGGCTAATTAATTAACGCTCTAGACTGTTTACTGCAGCGCCACGAGCCAGCCACCAACAATGCGGGAGTCGCAATACCCGTTTTAAAGCGCCTAAACCTCGCCAGCATTGCAGAGATTTTAGCTGGTTTCAACATTACTAGCAGATTAACCGAACTCCCTTGATTAATGCTTAGGCCGTAAGCTTCCAGCGAGCCAACATGGTTAGTCGATGAACACCTACAAACCCTATACCGGGGCAATGAAAGCGAACGGAACACGGGGGTGTGTACGGCTTAGAGCGGTCGGTTCGTTCAGCTTTATGAAGTTTTATTACGGGCGAATGAAACTTCAGTGGTTTTGTAATTTTTAACTGGCTAATACGATAGGCGGGAGTGCTCATTATTTTAACTGCTCTGAAATTTTCCACAAACAGATCAGTTAACACACATTTTGCCTACAGACAATTCACAAGGTCTTTCGCAGCCTGCATGCGTTACGAAAAGGCCCTGCTGAGTGAATTCAAAGATTTGACCACGCAGAACAGTTACTTAAAAATAAATTTGGTGTTTCTTGTTTATTATTTTTGTTTATTCGTTCTTGCTTATTCTTTTTGTACTATTTTTTGGAAACGTTGCTCCAGAAAAAGAAACACTGAAGCCTGAAGGTTATATGATTTCGATCCAACCAAAGCAACCATTTTCAAGAAGAATATATAACCCTTAATTCCATTTTATATTACCAATAAAATCGCCCCTGTCAGAGAGAAGGACGCACCTTGATAAAAAGGTTTCGCAAGATAGAATGGAAAAGTGGCCAACAGGGCTCTGCTCGCACAAGGACATATGAACCACAGGAATACCGGCCCGCCAACGAGCGCAAACAATAATACATGTAAAGCGTTTTTTTCTTTCTGGAATAACTGTGGCTTTTCCCGGCCTGCGCTTATACACGCAACAAATAACAAAGGCAAAAATAAATTCTTAGCACCCGCACTCGACGCAGCGCTCAATTTGCGGGGTCCGTTCTAATCAAGTGTTCCACTTCGATTGACAGGCAGGGTTTCAGAAATCCTCGAATGAGTTGAGCTTGTTGAGGTAAAGATGACAGCGAAGTACATAATAAAGAATACGCTGAGCGCAAGAGAAAAAATAAAACAATGACGTTTCGGCACCCCGAACGGGAGCCTTGTTCACACTCCAAGGCTACTGAGTGTAAACAAGGCTCCCGTTCGGGGTGCCGCAACATCATTGTTTTTTTTTTCTCTCTTGTGGTCGACGTATTATTTATTATGTACTTCAGTGTCATTCCCGACCAGATGGGCCTCCGTCGAAGCCTCGATTTCATTTGAAAGATGACAGCCTTAGTGTCATCGTTCACTGGGCAACGTAGAACGTAGGGCACAATCGTTAGCAGCGGGAATGGAAGAGGAGACCTTGCTGTCCGACGATGCGTTTACCAGTCCCTGGCACATACCAAGCACTTGACACACCACATGCGCTTCCTGTACGGCTTATATAAAACGAATTTTACCAGAAATAAAGTTTCAATTAAACAAACTTTTCAGAAATTAAATTCGTTAGATTGCATTTCCAGGGGTCTGGATTAATAATCGGTATACGTACTTGCCAACGTGTCGTTGATGGGCTGACTGCGATGGTGAAACTTGCCGCAAAACTCCAAAGTTAGCGTCCAATGAATAGGGTAGCTCCTGCAGCGCTGCAAGCGTTGTGAGTGCCGCCGTTGCGGTGAGGGGCAAGCTTTATATTTCCAGGAACAACCCGCGCTGTTGCCAAGAGGATACGTGACGGAACGAAAACATTGAGCGAGTCTCGCGCGACGTTTATCTCTTCGTCCTCATTGAAGCGAAAGAAGTAATAGAAGCCGTCAACTATCTCTGTCCGCCACTCTTGGATCGTGTACGGCTAGCTCGACAGATCTGTCTTTGCCGAAAAGCACAAATAAAAGACCAAGGTCGTTGTGTTAAGCGGCTAACTTGAGGTTTGGGCGCGCTACACGTATAGACCATCATTTGCATTCTTGTCGATTTTTTGCCCGGAAATGTTTTAAATTGAGGAAATTATCTACCCCAGTGAAATAGCGTACGATTAACGAAAACGAAACAGAGCAGGTTGAGGGGCTGCCGGAATCGAGTATTGCACACTTTGGAAAGGCACACTGTGCCTTTTCGAGCAAACGTAACAAATCCCCAATTTACCTTTACGCCCAACGAGCGTACTAGGGCCGAAACACCCTAAAAGCACAAATGACAAATTCGAGTTTGCAATCATACATAACACGTCTGTCATGTGCCAGATGACGGACGAGTTTTCGTTGTTCCCACTTTGGTGGAGACCCAATAAAAATGTCGCGATCCTCGGGCAAGGCACCGCAGTGAGTCTTTTTACCAATCTTTACCGTTATGGTGTTGTAGCCTCTTCGTTGAAAACAATGAATGCCTTGGTCTTAACATTGGTCATCGTCGCCTTTTCAGATTATGACAAAATTAGCCGGCTTTTCAATGTAAATGGGCCAAAGAAGTATTGTCCCGGTGGCATCACGTGTGTGCAAGGCACGAAAAATAACCAACGTTATCCCTTTAGTCGTTCTCGTGGCTACCATGGTCAGAATTAAATAATTGTGTGGCTATTCAGGTCACGCGTAAATTTATTTCTCTCATACCAAGGTGCACACGTACGCCGTATACACGCATGTAATGAATGATTTACCATAATAGTTTGCCCGTATCCTCAAGGACGAAGAAGGTGGGGAAATCTATTTCAAGAACCGCGCACAACCTTCCCCAATACATCTGAAGGGGTTTGGAAGCGGGATATATTCGGCTGTGTAAACACGTTGAGAAACCTTGGCGCGCGCAAATGTGCTCCTTCTCCACGTAGTGGCACTGCTAGTTTTGTATCTTTCGATTTGGAGACAAACTCGAGAGGCTTCGAGTGGGCGACAACAGTGATGCCCCACAAAACACCAACAAGTTCGTTAAAGGGGGCCCCCCTTTCTCATATTTTGCGGGGTGTTCAAAGCCTTGAACAAGTTTTTTTTAAAGAATAGCGGACAAGAGATCTGACGTGACGTGAACCCAACAGTTTTGTTAAGGTGAAGATGGCTTACAAATCGCAATGATATTTTTACATGCTTGTGCTAGCGGTAAGGTCTCTTGTTTTTTCATCAAACACGTGGAATTATGTGTTTTGTTTAGGGGAGCTTTTCAAATCAAGTCAATGCGGAAAAAAATGTTGTCTGAGTTTACCGATTACTTCAACATTCGGTCTAAAAGCCGGCAGGAGAGAAATGGTGCACAGAACTATGAGTAGTAGCTGCTCGTTACTAATCGACGTATACGGTTTTAGGGGTTATTCACCTTGCCGCTCACGGACCAGTGATGTACGGCGCTAAAACGCATTCTTTTGAGAACAAGAACAATGAACACTGGAACAGTGTCCGAAATCGCTAACCTAAAAAACATCCCGGGCCATCTCCGCTAACGTGAAGCCTGGGGCGAAGCATGCAGTGTATAAGTGTAATCTTGGTACCTTGGCATTTTTGCCAACGGAGGTGAAACCGTTGGGGGGTAAAGGTACACAGCTTTTCTGTAAACGTCTCGTATCTTTGAAGCACGAATCGGCGTTCTAGTGCGAGGTGTAAATTTCGTGCCCCGGTGTTTTTTTAGCACGCATTACGGTCTAGCGCGAGGCGTAAAGGAGGTTCCCGCTGTTTTAGTATCGTGACTACATGAGACGACGATTACGACGACGACGATAGCGACGGCGATTGTGACGGCGACTACTACTACGACGACGACAGGAGACACCAACAGCCCGAGCCCCTGAGGGGCTTGGCCCCTAAAATTAACGGGCGAGCAAGCAGTAGGGCATACCGTCAAGAACATGACATTCGAGATGAGGGAAAATAATCGCAGCACTACCGTATATTACTCGCCAAGCCATGAGCTATTTGTGACTGGACACATATGTGCGAATCATGTAACTCGTATGAAAATGTAGGGTGTATCCTATTGCACACCCCTCCTGAGTGTACTTGCGGGCGCCTACATAGTTATCCATGCAGTTTAGCTTTTGCCATCTGCCCAACACGCTTCAATGCGTTTTCCGGGAAAAAAAAGGTTTCTGTTAAGCATGTGCAGGTTTTTCCCAGCGTGACCCGCTGTTGCAAGTCGACTTGTTTAATCTTTTTGAGCGTTAGCAGAGCCTTTTTCTCCTGTCGCCAGGCGGGGGGTGGGAAATTTAAAGGAATTCAGGGATGTAATTTGGCGACACCAAGGCAAATATACAGTTAGGAACAACTTCACGCAGATTGGACTACCCTGATCGTGTCGCGGTCATCACCGCGTGAACGGGCTCGAATAAAGAGAACTCGCCGTCTGCTAGCGTGAAGCGGTTTCCACCAAGGTGTCTTGCGCTTACTGCACACGTGCATCCGCGGCTGCCTGCAATGGCAGGGAAATTAAAAGCCGTTCCACAAATGGCCCCACATTTTCGTTCAAATGTACAAAAACGAGACCCTTTGTTTACCCGATTGGCTGGAAGGAAGCGTCAAAGTCACTTTTATGCAACCCGCAGGCGCGATGAGTTTGTTTAATTGCACACAAAAGAACCTTTGCTCTCGCCTATTTTTCCAAGCAGAACTGTCCCTGTCTCTATTGACCCATATGCAGTTTTCTACCTCCCCCCCCCCCCCCCCCCTCCGTTTACCATTACCTTAGAACCTTTACCATTTTCTTTCTTTCCGAAGGCATTTCTCCCCGTCAACCACATGCGCCCCTCAACTAATTGTACTTTTGTGAAGTCGTGCACCTGTCCATCCTACCCTCTGGAAACTGCAACCCGAACAACCACACGTCTGCCAATTACATGTCCAGGAGCTCACGCGTTTCTTGGGTCGCACCGCTATCGCGACCGGTGCTTCGTTGCAAGCGGTTTGCTAACCAGAAAAAGCGTTAAAGCTTCAGGACACAGGGAGAAAAAGAAAGCTATTGTTAACTCATTGCTTATGATCCATAAAATGAGAAGTAAGACGGAACAATTAGAAAAGACCAAACCAGCAGATGGATGAAAATGAGGGCGCTGTTTAGTTCCATGTATTGAATTATTTTCAATGCAGGAAGAAAAACTGTAGTAGCTACAATCGGGACTTGAATTAACAAGGTCGTGTGTGTCTTCATCCTGAATTAGCGGCGGGATGGTAAAGCGGGTCTCTCATATTTAAGCTAAACCCGGAAACGTGCAGGGGCTGGACACCCTGCAGACACAGGCAAAGCTCAATCTTGTGTGTGTCTATGCGGATCTGCCTGTCCGTGCATTTCGGTATCTCTAGTGTCGCTGGCGCAAAAATGTTTTGCTGTATTCGCAGCGCTTGTCGCGCCATCAATGGTACACGTACATTCTGCGTGTATCTATGTGCTATCCCCACCCTCAATTTTCCAGGCATACTTGCGGCTCGGTGCTTAAAAAGTGTCCATTTGTAATTTCAGTCAAACATAGCGGGAACTGGATGCTGGATGACAGCTTAAGTATTTGCTCAAAAAATTCTGCCGAAGTAAAGAAAAACCCGGTGGCGGAGTGGTGTCGTACAATCTAACAATATCTCGGGCGATTAACAGAGCTCGATGCGGCAGCCCATTTTTCCTAGATTTCTGGGAAACAAAATACTTGCAAGAACAACAACTCCGAAGTTTCTTAATGTGTTGCAACCTTCCCTCACCGAGTTTTCACTCGAGCTGAACGCCTTCCATTCTGTTCAATATCTTTGTTATGATGTGGTTTGATGCTGTTTGGAGATGGAAGACAGAACTCTACGGACGGCAACTCCTTAGTTTTTGAACGATCGAATACATTGGGAGCACGTTTGCGGTGCGGATGTATGCAGACGGCTAGGACAATTGTTTTCTGCGGTGGGTGAGTAATAATTGTCAAGCAAAGTACACAAATATGCCGATAGAAAGCAAATTGAGCAAGGGAAGGTGGTACGATGTAAGCAGGCGAGCCTGCAGCTAAAGACAATATCACTGTGCAGGGCCCAATTCAGTACACCATGAGAAATTCCCCAGCAGTTAGCGCCAACCGAGGGGGTTGTTTTCACACATGTGGTGGTGTTGATGGCTCAAAAATATTGTCTGTGAACGGCGAAATGAGTACGTTTAGGAAATAAGGGCTGTCTATACCGAGAACACAAATACTTGGAGTAAACGGCATCATAGACAACCCAAGACCGGTTTTATAGATAACGACCTGCTCACGCAGCCGGAACCCAGCGTGCCAAGAAATAGCTGGGCGGGGAGGGCGTGCGTCGTCAGGTGGCCCTAAATTTAATCCTTCACGCCACCAGCTTCACTTCGCTCGCAGCGTGACCTGCGGCGGCTGGCATAAAACTTATTGGTACAGTCAAAGCTCGTTAATTCGACACCCGTTAATTCGGAAATTCGGATAATTCGGACGGCTCTATTGGTCCCGGCCAAAGCGCATGTTAGTCTATGGGACCAAACCTTCGTTAATTCGTCAGAATTGGGCCCCGCACCGCTTAATTCGGACAAATGCTGGTCTCTTGACCGAGGAAGAAATTATTAATGATATCACGGGCACCCAGGAAGACCATGATTCTGACGAAGAGTCATGCGAGGAGGTGCAGCCGCGACCTCATCGCACCTCACGAGAAGTCTCGGAGGCGCTTTTGATATTGGAGGACGTTTGCCTGAGCAGTTCCGACAGTTTGCGAGCTGTTGGCCACTTGGAAGAGTTAAGAAAAATTGTAATGTCAGCCGGAATCTGCGCGAAAACGCATACGACTATTATAAAATGCTTCAGTAAATAAAGGTATGCTTCTCCAACGTGATTTTAATGTTGTTGTTCCGGTTCGTTCATTAATTCGGCATTCGGATAATTCGGACATTTTTCCCGGTCCCGTGAGTTCCGAATTAACGAGCTTTTACTGTAGTACCATTCACTGACCTTTCCGTTCAGTATACTTAAAACAAATTGCCAATTCCAGATCAGTCTCTTATCTATACAAACATCAAAAACACAAGTAAAGTATATTGGTACCATGTTCGTCTACTCGGCTTTCAGATTTCATCATTGATAATTTCTGTTCGTTCAAGCGTTCCGAACCTTCCCCGACTTTGCCCTGACGTTGACTACCTTTGTTTTTGCGTAAGGCTACGGGCGTTCGTTATAAAATTTGACTGGAAGGGCTTTGTGGATTTCCGTATAGGCAGCTGTATGGCAGTCACCCTATTTTTGCACGAAAACAGGGGGTTTTAGCTGTATGGCAGTCTTCCTATTTTTGCATGAAAACAGGGGTTTTTTCTAAGCGAAAGGAACCCTGCAGACGCGAACTTCTTCAACATCTCGACACTTTCACTACAATGGGAGCCAAGCACGAAGCAGCGACCTCGAAGTACCAAAAAGGCGGCTGAGTTTGGTACGACAGCCCACTCTTCTGAATACCTGCGATGAGAACACTAGTTTTTAAGGCGATAGCCTTGTGTTCAGTCGACCTTCACGAAAACTGGTCGTCTACACCTATCAAATAAGTGTTCTTCTAGGCTCACAAATTAAAATTGGACACACTGGAACCCGTATGGGAACTCGATTCCAGGTCTCCAGGCGGCGAGTGCGTTAGCGCATCTTGGCTGTGCAAAACAAAAGTTCGGCTTATCGCATGACTTGGTGGAGGAATAAGGGAGTTGTCGTAACTGAAATTATATTAAACGGAATCAAGGGGAATTAACGTGGGCTAAGAAAAATTAAAGGGAAATAAACTGAATCAATATGAATGACTATGTGAATTAGGCTTAATCCAAGTGAATAAAATGTAGTCATTATGAAACAAATTGATTTAAAATGAAGGGCCAAGTGGCCCAGGGGGATGATTCCGCGAATTAAAATTAATGACTGAGCCATTAAAGTGAATTAAGATGGATTACTCTGTGGTTTCACAAGAATGACTGAAAACAATGTAAGAATGGCTTAGCTAATTACGACAACTCATTAGGGCGAATAATAAATGACATATCAACGTGGCTAATTGAGCTGGCTAAATTAAGTAAAACATGCGGGTGGCACAAGGACTTTGTGTGGAGGTCGATATAAGGTTTGCCGATGACACAGCCAATTCAGAACAGGAATAAAGGTATGTCGACAGTGGATGCAAAAATTGCGCGGTGGACGCAGTGCACGTGTACTAACATGCCAGCGCGACTGCCCAACCTGTCCAAACTGATACGCGCTTCGTGGGGAGTCATCGCACGTGTCCGTCTTTAATTCATCGCCACTCAGACTTTCACTCTCAAGCCGTATTAAGGATAGTATAAGACAGCCTGTACCTTTTTTATATCCCTTCTCCAGCCATTGCTCGAGGGCTAAAGGGGCGGTAATTCTTGAAAGGAAGTTTCATTTGCCGCGCGGCTGTTGGTCTCGTACACAGCTAGCAATAAGCCGTCGGGCACGGTAATGGGCTAACTTAAAATACGGCAAAGCAGTCGAATGCAAAGTTCAGGCGCGTGTGCACCCTCGCCTTCCCACATGGTGAACCCGCCAAGGCACACTCCAAACACTGAAGAAAAAAATTCCCCCGCACCTCCCCGAAGGAAATCGTGCAGAAATGCGAATGCATTGGTTTCACCGATGAGTGTGTTGCGAGTAATGGCGTAATTAATGACGAGAGTGTGAACGTAATCATTTATTCATCAGCACCTGTTTGTGTTATCGTTGTACCTGACGGCCACAATCACTGCCTTGTGATCGCTAAAGTGCACGGTCAAAGGGTCTTTGAGAAGCATACGCGCGTCACAGTTTCGCGTAAAGACCAGATCAATGCAACTGCCGTGAATGGTAGTGGGGCACGTGTCGAAGCCGGCAGAGAGACAATGCATAGAGTGCCTGGTCTGCATGTACTCGACCAGCCACTCGCCAGCTGTTCTTGCGCACGTCAACGTTGAAGTCGCCAACCAAGACTATGGGTCAGAGGGTATGGAGCGCACGCGCACACTTTCCATAGCCGCGTCCAGAAATGCATTCGCATTTTACGACGACGACGACGAAGGCAGAACTACGAGGCGCGAGCGCACGTGTCGACGACGACGACGACGGCGAAGAAATGCATTCGCATTTACGACGACGACGACGAAGGCAGAACTACGAGGCGCGAGCGCACGTGCGCGCGCTCACGTGCGCTCGCGCTGGAGGAATGCAGGCGCACGCCGGCCAACGGAGCAAGACAACCCCCGGCTAATAAATGCATTCGCATTTAAAACTTTCGAGCACGGGTTTAACTTACCTGCGGGGCGTTCAACAGTAATACTAGGCCTGTGTACTTTGTACTCCCTAACCTCCTACTACTACGTTCTGAAAGCGCTTAAGATTTGGAAATAAACTGAAAAATATGTTTCAGGGTCCCTTTAAGCTCGCTTCTTTACTTTTACATTCACGATTCCTGCCTCTATCTTGCAGCATTTAACACCGCCTGGACTATAGTTTTTGTTCGTCGTCGTTAAAGGGGCCATTCAGACAAAATACGAGTTTGGTTCGTTCCGAATCATTCAAAGATTGCCTCGTTAGATTAATACTGACACCACTTTTACTAAACTTCGATCAAATAAGGTATAAATTTAGAAAAAAAGGGCATCGCCACGCGACCCATTAGTTCATTTCCCGCACTGGAACCTGTGACGTAATATGCACAGTTGTGCGATTGGCTGAGGCCGGTAAAAGCAAACGCATGTTGGGCAGGGCTTATAAGCTTGTAGAACAAGCTATTTTCGCCTAAATGTAATGCCTATTCATTTTATAGCAGTAAGAATGGGGGGGGGGGTATACAATGGAAGTTACAAAGGTACACGTAAACATAGGAGCACCAGTGGGTACTGCTGTTGGTACTGTGCGCACCATGCTTGTTCTAGTTGCACGGCATCCCGGCGCTTTGGGGCTGTCTGACATGACACTGGCCGATTGGCGTAAGCGAAATTGTCTTACGAGAGCCTGTTTGTCGAGCATATTCCATGTTTCACGAAGCGATGACCTATCGTAACAAAAACAAGCCAGGTGCAAATACGGTCAGAAACAAAGCGGAAACGCACAGCGGTCCTGCGCAGTATGGTGGCGCCATCTAGGAAGGCATTCCGAAGTCACTGAAGAAGGGGCATTCCGCAGTACGAGGGAACAGCGCACTAACGTTCTCTTGACCTGTCCTGGTTACGTCATCGCAGACGTCACGAAACACTCGATTTGGCGGGAGAATCAAAATTTTATCTTAAATTGAATTATTTCTCAGGGAATAAAGCATCGCTTGCAGCCTAAGAAGCGCTGGGGGCACTATAAAATACCAAATTTTCCGAATAAATCAGATTTGTTTTGTCTGCAGGACCCCTTTAAGGCGGAAAGCGTTAACAGCAACGTTGTAACGATTCCGGCGAAATTACAACAGAACAATCCATGGCCTAGGGAAGCTAATATGTTTCAAGCGTATAGCCACCCTACGAAAACAAAATTACGCAAAAAGTCATCGCTTGTACGGAACGCTTCGCTGCGCCATCGAGTGCTTTGAATCAATAACGTAATGCTAATGTAAGGAGAGACAGTAACTAGGTCTGTGAAACGTGCACTCGCGGCCAGCAATTATTACCTCTCGCTAATGATGATATGAATACACGTCTTCAAAGTGCAAGTCTGTAAAAATACAAATGCTTTTGTTAATCCGCTAATGGCGCTAGACATCCAGGGCTGATGTGATCCTTGTGTGAGCGAAACTTAGGAACACTATAGGCATGGCTCGCTTCAGAAGGCTCATATGGGGTCTGCAAATTGCTCGCGCTTTTATATTGTTTGCTGGGCCGGCGCTGCACCATGTCTATCAAACTTCTTGTTGGCACGTTCAAACTCTTTTCACTCTGTAATGATTATTGAACTCTAGATAATCGGAGAATGTTAATGATGCTCTAGTGATGCCAGCTCCACATCATATGACACGCATTTAGACGGTCAAGGCTAATTAGTTGGCCATTAGTGGGACAAAATTATCTAAAAGGAGTAGAAAACAGATAATAATGCGAATGAAGCTAATTAGGTATGATGGAAATAGCGGTTTAAGACTTGCAAGTTTGTGTGTGTAATTACACGTATAAATACACAGCAATCACCATTACAAAAGGATATACGTGACCCGCGTAGGCTTCAAGCACATTCACCAAGGGATCCTGATGGTTCTCTCTCCTGCCTTTCCTGTGTTCCGCTATATACACCACACAGCCACGGTTACACAACACGAGGGATTAGCTAATATAGTGGTCAATCTTTAGAAAGGGTTTGGTAGCGGAGAAGTTAAATTGCTTAGGGCTTAGCAGGAGGGCATGACAAAAAATAAAAAGCAGTGAAACCGAGATAAAAAAATTTGGTGGGAGCAACTTTTTTTTTCTCCAGATAACAGCAAAAGCAGCTGCACTTAAAGAGACTCTTCGCAAAATATTTTCTCGAATCCTCATGACTTAGGCATGTGAAAATACCCCCTGCACGTCGCTGAATTCGGAGAAAGGATGCCGCGGCCAAGTGCACCACTTCGCCGTCCGCAAAGCTCAAAACATTGACACTTCCGAAGTACAGAAGCAAGTTCGGAAATCATTCAAGCTGTAAAACATACATAGTCTAGGCGACAAGAAGACAGGGACACGTGAGTTCGTAAGTCAGCCTGCCCAAGTGCACTTCGAGCGGACAGTGGTGCAGCTCCTGTGACAAAGATCACAACAGGGGACGCTGACCCTCCAAAAACTTCCCTATCACGTCTGGGCAAAATATTTCTTGTTTTTTTTTCCTCCACCCGGTCGAGCGCTGCAGTACGAGGGAAGGTTCGCAGTATTTCCGGTTGGTTGCGCCGCGGTGGCGGACAATACGAATGCTCAAAGGAGCGAGGGAAATAAAATATATAAAGAGACCGACTCGTGTCCAACGCCAAGGAAACGAGAGGAACTGCTGTGCAAGAAAATGTGCTTCTCTCGACGTTTTATTATCAGCCCTTGCCCGCAGACATTTTAGTGGTTGAGCAGAAGTGTGAGTGCCTTGTGGCCGAAATAAAAGAAAATGCGGCTGCAGAAAACAAGAGAAGGGTCGGTAAGGCAAATAAAGAAAGGGAGAAAGAGATGGGTAAGGCCGCCACGTTATTTTAGTTTTGCTTATGGAAGGGGCGTTTGGGTATGAATAATGCCATTTAAAATCTCTTGAATACTGCGGTCAACATCGGTCCGACGTTGTTTACCTAAATGTTGCTTAGCGAGCATCTTCAGGCCGTTTAAAAATGTTCTTGAATACTGCTGCCAACAGAAGCCCGTCGTTGTTTACCTCTAATTCTTACTCAGCGAACACCTTTTACAGTTTCGTCTTCTGGGAGTAAATGAACCACAGCCAGCTTAATCATACACGAATAACGCAATAGCACTCGTGCAGCATCGTCTTTAGGACAAAGCAGTGATGCATATTGGGTGCGGTACCCCCACTCTAACCCCAAATCCCAACCCTACCTATGAGCAGTGGGTGGAGCAGCTGACCAGCTCCGAGCTCTCGAACCAGCGCCGCCTGGTGGAACGGGCCCGGACGGCCAGCCAGCTCCAAGGCATCTTGGAATGAGGATGCCTCTCACTGGGTGGAGGCCCTACGAACATCCTCCAGCTCACCAGTATAATAAATGTTTGTCTCTCTCTACCCTGAAACGTTTGCAGACACCAGTGTTAATGGCGCGAGAATCAATAAACGCAATCCAAAGGAAAGTGCACACTCTAAGGCACATCCCAAGTGCACATTCCAAGTACCCGCGTCAGTAGCTCAGTGGCTGAGGTGTTGTGCTGCTGATCCAGAGGACGCGGGTTCAATCCCGACCGCGATAGCTTCTTTCCTAATAAAGGCGAAAAGCGAAAAGGCCCGTGTTTCCAGATTTCGGCGCACATTAAAGATGCCCAGGTGGTCAAAATTAATCCAGAGCTGTTCATGACGTCACGCTTCATAGCCCAGGTGAAGCTTCTGCGCATGACCCTCGAAAATGTTTGAAGAGCGCTTTATCTGAAATGAACTTCACATCTGTGTAACAACTCGTTTTGTAGAACGATATAGAATAAACAGCCAATTTTGGCACCACTGTAATTGTATTGCAAGAAAATTAACGCGCTCGTTTAAATTAATCATCGTGATAGCGGTCCTTAATGGCTATACGGCCTTGTGCACTTACACTTTGTTTTAATTTTAGCTTTGAATATATTATCTATTACGCCCTTGGTATATTTGAAATGGGGGAACTTAGGGTGCAGCGGCATGGACATTTCAGCGTAATCGCAATTAAGGTAGCAAGGGCCGAGGCGAGTACGAAGAAGGGAGTAGCATTTTCATCACTGCCAATGTGATGAAAAGGCTACTAATGACGACAAAAAAAAATTGGAAGCGGTGTGACTACGGTGAATGCAAATGTAGCGATCGAGAAGGAAAGATCCGCTGGAATCTTCATGATTATCTTGTTTTTTCTTCGTATTCCGAATTGGTCTGGCCATCACTTCGGGGCAAATGAGCGCACGTTGAGTTGGCGGCGCTTCCGCTGTTCATCTCGACGAGCAAGACCTGAGCAGTGATATTAATCGCAAACCTCGGCCCGTCCGTTGTCTAAAACTGTGGCGAGGCGATATAGACACTGGCCAAACAAAATATGAAGACATGTAAGCCGGGACCCGGCTATGTATAGGTTAACCTTCCCTTTATGCCATTGCCCTCTGTGCATCCTGGGACAGTGGATGAATTATAAAGCAACTGTGCATACATGCATCAGCCGCTGTGCCTAGCACGTCTGACGTCCCTGGGCGCTTCCAAAATGCCATTCCTTCGCTCAGCCACCTTCAGTGGAAAGCTTCGAACTCAAACAAAACGGCATACGCGGTTTTACGAGGTGGGGCGCGTGGTACTCTCCGGCTAAAAGCCGGCATAATTCCCACTCAGTCGTCTTCGACACTGGGGCTTGTTACGGTTTTTTTAATTACCTAGTTGTTTGGTGGATTGAAACTTAACAGAACGACTAAATGACATCCACCAGTGTCGTATGTACTGGTTAAGAAAACAATGAAAGAAACCGACGAGTCCTGTTCTAGTTGGCGTGGTCAATTTTTTGGTGCTGAGCCAAAGGACGCGCGTTCGATTCCTGCCGCGGTGGCCGCTTTTCTGATGGAGGCGAAAAGCAAAAACACCCGTGTGTTCAAGATTTCAGCGCACGATAAAGATCCCTGGGTGGCCGAAATTAATCCGGAGCTATCCCCTACGGTGCGCCTCATCACCTGTGTAGCGTCGGCGCGTTAAACCTCACGATCGATCGATCAATCAATCAACCAATCAATCAATCAATCAATCAATCAATCAATCAATCAATCAATCAATCAATCAATCAATCAATATGCTTGGTGAATTAAACATCATCGTACATAGCCGATACCGGTCTGTGACTATGGGACATCGGTATGTGTTTCGATACACTCCAACAGAAGGGAGGCGTGAGTTTGCAAGCTGGAGCATGTACAGCCCCGCGCTGAAAATTCCAGCGCCTAATGTTACCACCTGACGGTTCTTATGGCGAAACTCGATGCGGCCCCTTATATCGGACGGAACTGCTGTGCGATAACCTTGTTGCAGTAAGGCCGACATACGAATGATTAAGATGGAGCTGTTTGGTGTGAATGCTATGTTTGAATCGAAACAGTTACGAATAACACAAATGCAAACGACGAGTGCTTTTATAGAGCGGAACCACGTGCATAGGCCGGTATGGAGAGCATCACGCTGCTTTCGGGTGTTTTCTGAAACACTCAGTAGGACCACAAGAAAGGCTATCAGCGTGCCTACTCGTTTCTTGTGGCTTCATGGCCACCCATCTTCCTCTTCGCGGCAGCGCGCTAAACCGCGCCAACATGAGGGTGGTCATACTTCATTGGAGGAAAGGAAGCGACAAGTGCATTCGCTTAAGGGTATTTATTGGAAAATGACCGTTGTATTCCCAGTGTATACGCAACGATTCATTACATCCAGTAAGTACGTTTGGGGATGACGAATGAGGCAGTAACTTGGAGGCTTGCTAACACCTCGAAGAAAAAATCGGCAGCCGAAGCAGCCACTGAAAAAGATTATAATAGGAGTACAGCTCACGGATCAGAAACAGGGGCCCTGGATAAGGGGTTGAAGTCGGGTGGAAGATATCCTAGCCCAATTTTAAAGACCTAAGCGGAGGCGACCGGCATGTAATGTGGAAAATTGACAACCGGTGGGTCATCAGAATAACAAAGTGTCACCGCGGAATGGGTTTAAAAGTTGGGAAAGGAGGAGTCAAATAAAAAAAGTGGGGCTGTGAATGGATTCAGAGAGCCCATGATAAAAGTATCTCAACGTATACTGATGTGGCCTTTGTCCGAGGGGGGTACATGAACAGGATGACGATGACGATAACATTGTATTTTTCCTCAACAGTTGCTTATGGGAATCGCGTGGTTTCGCTGACCTGGACAGAGTCCCAGGATCCAGGACACAGCCTCGATCTCGCCGCAGGTGACCACTCCTATGCTTGACCCAGATTCGAAGAACCAAGGCCGCGAGATACGTCCTACCTTCTTTCCCGAGCACTGGCCTGCTATCGCACCCTTCGCCGCCCGCCCCCCCTTCCCCCCCCCCCCTTTTTTTTCTTTTTGCTGGCACCAAGACTGCACTAGGGATATGTTCTACTCCCAGATAACAGTTACTGGAGTTTCCGCGAAAACGAACTCAAGGGCACGAGTTAAAGTCGTGTGCCCCCAGTACGTAGATCACACATATTTATTTATGTATTCACAGACAGCCGGACAGCTGGGGCGTTAGCTGAGAAGCTCAGGGGCAGTGCTCCAGAAAAAATTCACTCACCGCAAACGGAAGAAAAGAAAAACAAATCTTGCTGAAATTTGTGGCGTCCAGAAAGGGGCGCCAAATTAAAAAAAAAAAAACGGGCCATCTGCACTAACGTGAAACCTGGGGAGGCGCGAAACAAGCAGGGTACTGTGTATTCTTGGCACCTTGGCGATTTGCCAACAGAGATGAAACCGCTTCGGCTAGAGGTATACAGCTTTGCCGTAAAAGTCTATTGTCTTTGAAACACGAAGCTGTCTAGCGCGATGCGTAAACGAGTGTCCCGCTGTTTTTTTAGTACGCGTTACGAAGTGCTCTAGCGCGAGGCGTAAACGAGTGTCCCGGTGTTTTTTAGTACGCGTTACGTTCTAGCGCGAGACGTAAACGAGTTTCCTGGTGTTTTAGTACCGTGACTACATGACACGACGATTACTCCGACGATTACGACGACGACAACGACAGGAGACGCCAATAGCCCCAGCCCCTAACGGGCTTCGCTCCTAAAAATGCTAATTAAGCCTGGCCAGTTGTAAAGGTTGCAACTCTGTTAGCATGAGTGTACTGCGAGAAAGCACCAGCAGCATTAGCAGGGGCAGTCCTTACTGTAGGAGAGGATCAGTGAGATATTCAGGTGCGAGTATTTCCTTAGGCACACCTAAGAACTTCTTACGTGCCGTGAATGGGAAAGCATGAATGTTCAGTTGAACGCCGGGGACACCCTGATTCCACCTCGCGTTGCCGAAGGGCTTTGCAGACGTCGCTGAAGGCGCTTTGCTTTGCCATGCACCTTACAGCTTTAGAAGGGCTTTCATCTGCCTTCTACGCGTTTTTCCGCAGCTCATTGCCGCCGCCCTGTAATGGGAAAGTTCAGGACGATGGGGAAGTCAGCTGCTTGTCGGTTTTCTGGTGTGGCTGTGTTCTTCTGCTCCCTTCATCTACGGTATAATGGCGCGGTCAGCCACCTCTCTCTGCTGCCTACTTTAAGCTCGCATTATGGAGCGCCTCGTGCTTTGCAAAGATTCCCAATGAGCTGTTTTGCTGTAGCAGAAGTCGGCGCCGGCTTTTCGCTCAATGGGCTATTGATTGCTTTCGCATGAAAAAGGATATCTAGGACCCTGGGCTATTGCAGTGTTCATAACTGTAATAAAACTAAAAGAAAGTCTTGGTCCTTGAAAAGACAATCCCATGTTGGGCTTTGATGAGCTTGTACCTTGAAGAAGGCCATTGCCCATTTCGTCACTTTACGTCGGGACCGCACACTTGAACCTTTGCTTGCACATTTGCTTTACCTACACGTTCGCAAGCACAAGCTTAAAGGGGAAAAGGAACTGCATGCACTGGAAGGGCATTTCTTGCTTATTGGAAGCTGCAGGAGGTTTGCCAGAAGCATTAGTTGGCTTTGGCGGCAGTACATGTGACGCTTAGTGTGTGTTCGACGATCGACACAAGACAAACATTGCTGACAAAGTCATGGCGACAGAGCATACACACGCCAAGCACACGCTGCATGTGCGCGTTGTGATACAAGCATTGCCTAGACAAAATGTTCATGGCTGCTGCTCTGAAAAATTTGTACTTGTAAGGAAGCAATTTGAAGGGTGCCGCCGAATGTAAAAGCACTATCTATGCATAATACTCGTTTGGGGCGTACGTGGAGAGGACGCCGAGAGCAAATACAGCAGCTATTAAAGGGACACTGAAGTGATTTGTAAACATTGCGGGATTACTAGCGCAAATTGTAGTTCGGAGTCCGTAGGCATTGTTTCGACCACTCTGGCCGCGTTTACGCGAATTTATTTAGCAGAAAAATCAATTCGAAAATGCTGTCCTCCTCTCTTTACGCCCGCCCATTTTCTGTGGCGTTTTCGTGTGACGTCAGCAGGAGATGAGCTGGAAAATGGCTGCGCTAATGCACGGTTCGCCGACCAGCCGACCATGGAGGAAGAAAAAGTTAGGAGACGGCGCTACCGGAGAAACGTGAAGCCTATACATAAAAAGTCAAATCGAAGTCGGCCCAGGCGTCACTGCACCACGTGACCCAATCGCGCCGCCGTCGCGAGTTCTTCAATTTCGTCTGCTCGAAACTACTCTGCTGCCCGTTGTCGCGAAGCCTGATATATGTTGGTTTTTTCCCCACGGCTTTTGTCTCTCACACATACGCGGCACTCCTGCCCGCACGCGGGCATGAGATCACCGAGCAGACAAATGCAGGAAGGACGGGGAAAAGCTACCGTCAACCAAACACGAGAGAAGCGCCGGAGTCAGAGACCGCCGCCGCCGCCGCCGCCGCCGGCCCACCCGACCATCGAGGTCACGTGCTGGGCCGACTTCGGCGGCTTGAGAAAGAGAAACGGCGGACGGAGCGGCTTCAACGGAGCTGGGCTTACGAAGGCTAGCTGCGTGACGTCATGCCGTCTCCTAACTTTTTCTTCCTCCATGCAGCCGACCTACCGATCGAGTCAGTCGGCCCAGCGTTTCGTCCGCCGGCCGCCGACGGGTCGTCGCTATTCGCTCGCTCAATTGAAACTAAGCCACAACACCTTTGTGAATGAAAGAATGTGCCTTTCCTTACGTTGTTAGTTTGTACACTGTCAAACTCAGAGTCCGGGTCGCTCCACACAAGCGCTGCACAAGTGCACATGCGACGCTTCGCTGACTTTACGCCAATAGGAAAATCTAAGGCCAATTGAAGGCGGGAGAAGAGTCAGCGAAGTCAATATAGGTACTAAGAAAATAAAATCACCAGAAACTTTTACCGTACAGCGCAAAACTAGGGAGCAGGAAGCACTTTTTGCGCTGGGTAAACAAGTACAGCGGTCAGCAGCACGACCGCACATCTGCGAACGCTTTTCCGTCAAAGAAATGCAATTGCTAGACCTGAGATATTGTGGAAGTTTGGGGGACACTTACTGCAGGAGTGATATACAACAAATAGTCACATAAAGTACTTAAAATGCTTAAAATAAATAAAAGTGTAAACTGGTCATATATAAACCTTATATATCCAAACTTGCCAGCGCCGGCTCGTGGCCTAGCGGTCTGAGGCGCTGGAATTTGTTTCGAAAGTCGCAGGTTCGAATCCCCGAGGGTACATGTATTTTTTTTTTGTAAGTTGATTTTTCCTAATGCGGCCGATGTTTTATGAACTGAGTTCACAATTTATGGGCCGTACCGTTCACTGCTCCACGAGCGAGATCGCAGAACGCGCGCATACTGACAATGACGCGCTAGCGAGTTCTCGTTGGCGTGCTGTTGCCACAAGCACCGACTGCTTGCGGGCAGTGGGCCCAGGCCTGAATCAGCACACCCTTGGCCTGGTGCGAACTAGCTTTTTACGAACAGACATGAGTGAGGCAAGCTCCGAATATGCGGGAAAAGCGCATGTCATTTGAGAGTCTGCGGTGACGCGGAGGGCGTTCATCCACTGCGTAGGCCTCGTCTAGTGATTTCTACGATTCCAAGCCGCCCTGGGAGGTTTATCTTAGACATTTGACAGCCGACAACATGGCAGAAGCGTGGTACGGCGATAATTGAGAAATCGAGAATGCCCATCCAACAACGCCATCAGATGTCAAGCATGTTGTTTTACAGAACCGAAACCGAAACTTTTGATTGCTAACCTTGGGCATCGTCCAATCACGGTGCCCCCCCCCCCCCTCCTGACGTCACAGCCTTTAGTTGGTGCGGCCGCCGCAAACCGCGCATAGTAGTTTTTCTTCTTTCGCGCTTTGTAAAATAATTACCGATTTGTCAACCGGATAAACGATGAATAGTGTGTTAATTTGAGCCAGTCTACACAGAGCAAGCAAAAACGGGAGCTTGACAAATTCACTTCAGTGTCCCTTTAACGTTTCTGCCTTCACACCTGAGCTGTGCTGGCTATTATGGTGTTGCTTGCAAAAGAGTTTAACTCAGTGCTCTCCTTGTAGTTTGCACCAACAGACAGACAGACAGACAGACAGACAGACAGACAGACAAAGAACGTTTATTTTTGGTCCTGAGGAACTACGTTGGGGCTGTAGTTGCGTGCCGCTCCCACGTAGGGACAGGAAGGCCGTGACCCTTCGCCCTTCCGCAGGCCCTCTGGACGGCCAGAAGTTGGAGAGAGAGGTCACCGCTTTCCCTACCAACTACACCGATACCGCTGATCATTATGGCCACGACACTAGCTCTCCGGCTTAAGGAGGAATTCTTCCCTTTACCAGCTGCAGTTGTAGCAATATAATACCAAGAAATGAAAGTGCTGCCGCTCTTGCAGGTATCACTTTTATTGCCGTATCAAAGCGCAACATCCCTGCGAACTGGCATCATGGAATTTTTCATCTAAGGGATCAATAGATATATTCCCGCCTCAGTAAATTCTCACGCGTGACAGTAAAATCTTAGGCCCAACAATACTTTTGATTGGAACGAAGCCCGAAGTTGCTCTTTAGCACCGCATCACGTGAAACTCAGATGGCACTGACGCAATGATTGCGCTTTGATACACCAATGAAAGCGATACTCGTAGAAGCGGAGGAGCTTTATTTTTTGATATTGTATTGCTACAACACCACCTGGTAAAGGACAGGATTCCTCCTTCAGCCGGAAATCTCGCGGCGTGCCCATAATGATCAGCGGTGTGGGGCCGTTCGTAGGGATGCAGCCATATATGAGCAACGTACAATAAACGCGTGAGAACCAATCTGCAAAAAAAAAAAAAAAAATCTCGCTTAAAGGGACCCTGCAACACTCTTCATGCTGTGCAAGTAAACCTGTGCGACGTTCAGATTTACACTGCCAGGGACACCCGAGCCAAATATTACACGTGCACGTGAAGCGGCAAGCGCGCAAATCGCTGTGAAAGACGCGGAAAAACCAACCGCGCTCTTTTCAGTTATCCTCATTATGCACCCCCTGGCATGGCCTAAGCGACGTCATTCGGGCCATGGCTGTCCTGATTGCCCTATTGGCTGTCGGTGGTGAACTTGCCGGCTAATTTCTGGCATTTCCTGTGACGATGCGCCGTTGTCGGCGCTGTGTACCAACCTCTTCTATGTCTGAACCTGTACGCACAGTTTTGGTGTTTCTTTTGTTTTGAGTGCGCGCAGAGTTTGAGTGACGAACTAAATATTCCGCTTTCAATGAGCCCACTCGACAACGAACGTTTATTGCTTCAAAAACGCCAAACCAGCCTGAGCGCTTGCTTGGGAGCAGGCCGCCATGCCTGCTTTTTTGTGGCACCACACCGGAAATAGACATGTCCACGTTGCAGAGAAAAGGGGAGAATTCCCCGGCCTGTGACATATCGAAGGCCGCCGAAGAGAACGCCGCGAGCTGGCCCGCTCTCCGGAAGAGAGCGCGCAGCTTTCGTCGCGTTGTCCGCTGTTGAGTTGAGAGGGAACAATTATGCGCGATTTCTCATCGCGCGGTAGTTTCGGTGATAGTGAACGGATTTTCATAATTCTTGCGGGAGGAGATTCACATAGCGTGTACCAAAGGAGTTATCTCAGGTAGTCTTACTAGGATTGCCACAAGGCAAATTTTCCGTCTTTATTTACGCCGAAACTGCGATTTTGCACATTTTAGCTTTTATTTTCTAAATCGGCTTCACTTAAATTCGCCAACAATATTTTTTCAGCCAATGTACCTCCCTTCAAAAAAATTTCGGTTGCGTCCATGTTGCAGAATATATTTTTATAGTGTTAGAAAAGAAGTTTTTTAGCTTCATTCTGCCACAAAAAATCGAGGGTAAAATACCTCTTAATGACATTCAATTGGAATTTGCCGAAAAGACAAGGAAACACACGTTGCACAACCCTTTCCATCTTCTCCAAAATATTTCAAATTAATTTACAAAGTTGGCGCAGTTTTCATAGCCACATCATATTTAAAGGCTTGTTCCGTGGGAAAAAAACTTTCGCGCGCCAAATTACAACCAGGGCTTTTCGGGAACACGGTAATGAACAACAACTGAATAAATTTTAAGAGGGCGAGAATGCCCCCCCGTGAGCGTCACGGCGCAGTGTTAGTCCATGCTTGCTTTCTGCCGTGATCAAATCGGTTGATCGCCTGCACGGCGATAACGTACAACTCTCAGCGCACCTAAGTTCTAATCTGAACAAGTCTAGCAAGAGGTTCTTTTTCATAACCTCTCCGCCTTTTTTCCCCTTTAAGTTGGTTTTTCCGTGGTGAGACGCAAAACGGGCCAACTGGGCGTCCGTGAGGGGGTGTCAAGGAAGCGATTGATTGATTGATTTTAGGGTTGAACGCGCCGACGCAACACAGGCGATGAGGCGCGCTGTAGTGGTGGGCTCCGGATTAAGTTTGACCACCTGGGGTTCTTTAACGTGCGCCGAAATCTCGTACACACGGGCGTTTTTGCTTTTCGCCTCCATCAGAAAAGCGGCCGCCGCGGCCGGGAATCGAACCCGCGACCTCGTGCTCATGTCAAAGAAGCGATAGCAAAGCTGCCTAACTGCCTAACAAAAACAAACACAAAAGGTAGCCACTCGTAGAGTTGGTTCTTGTTTTGTGAGTATGATGTCGCTTCGGTGAAAGCCATCAGATCTCTTGCGTATTGCGCAAGTGGCAGCATGGAACCACACCGCTACAAAATTTTGGCGCGCTTTGCAGTAGTGGAGCAAGGCTGGAGAAACAGCGGAGCTGGGGGTCGACCTAGCTTCTTCCGTTTTCGCTACGTTTTACAGCATAGTTGTATAAGCTATTTGTTGCACCGTCCATACGCAGACAAAATACGAAAACAATGGCGAGCGCGTGTCCCGTTAGGAGCGCCGAAAAAAAAAATACCAAGAAAATGCGGAGCTCAGAATTCTACGAGAAGGAAGAAGCCGGCGTTGGCGCACTGCGCCATGTTCACCCGACGTAGAAGAAGACTAGTACGAACAGAATATCGCATACCCCGAGTGCTCGTGCTAATATGGCCGCCTATTAAAGAGACACTGAAGTGATTTGTAAACATTGCGGGATTACTAGCGCAAATTTTAAAGCAAAGCTTTTTACCTCTACCCCCCAAGGGTTCTTTCGCGACCGTTGGTGTCACCAGAAAACCCCAGCGAACAAATAAAACAATTTACTGGCATCGCCGGGAATCGAACCTGGAACTAATAGACTAACAAAGTGAGAGCCCGTTGTGTTACCGATTTAGCTACGAGCCCACGCGAACTCGGGAAGACAAATGGTGTACTGACCAAGCACATCTACGGGTTTACCCCCTGCCTTCTCGCTGAATGCCACGTGAAAGCGTCACACGACCACTCACGCCCGTCTAGCGGCCCTGTGCGCACCTTGCTCATGTGCTAAGAGTTACAAAAATTAAAGGAAGCTCACACCAATACATGGCATCTCACTTCTAGTACGCCAATGTGCTGAAGCCTGTGGCCTCCAGTGTTCACGTAAAAAATCACAGCTCCTTGTCGTCCGCCCTCACGCCAAATCAAGGAATACATTCAAATACTCCTTGATGGCCAGGCCATCACTCCAACCCCCAGCATCAAAATCCTGGGCCTACATCTCGAGGCTAACACCAAGAGTGACGTCTCCTTGCAGCGCATTAAAAACAGCATTAATCAAATCATACACATGATCAGGCGAGTTGCCACCAGGAAGTGAGGCCTGAAGGAATCCAGTACCTTTCGATTAATTGAAGCTTTCGTCCTCTCGAGAGTCACTTACGTCAACCCTCTGTCTTCTTTTCGACAAGGAAGACATAGAGATGCTTTATATAATGATTAGAAAGGCGGTCGAGCAGGCCATTGTTCTTCTCATGAGTGCGTCCACCCAGAGGCTGCTTAGCACGGGGCTCCACAGCACGGTCGAAGAGCTGATAGAAGACTATCATTATAACTAGAATGTCCGACTCAGAACTGCGGTGGGTAACCGCATGCTTCACCAAATTGGCTGGGCAGCCCAGAATGTCACTCCGCTTGACGTACTCCCAGACTCTTGGCAACTAAAACTAAAGATGCTCTCCTTGCTTAGAAATATGAACCCCTCAGATGACGAGGGTCACCGAAAAGCACGGGCTCAAGCGCTAAACACCACCTTAGATGGGGATCAGTGCAGTTATCTACACAGAAGCTTCCAAACATCGAGGGAAGCAATATGCCATCATCGTGGCTACCTCCAGAACCAACCTCCGTGCGTGTACCTCACTTAGGACCCAAGAAATGACGGTAGAGAAGAGGCAGCCATCACCTTGGCTCTCACTCAACCAGGCGTTCGGAGGGTAGTCACCGATTCCCAGCAAGCCTACTGGAATTACCAGTCGGGTTGGGTGTCCTGACCTGCACTGCGCGTGATAAAAAACCACTCCCCAAACAGTTCCATTCAGCTCATCTGGACACCCCCTCACGCTTCAATGGAGGGCAACAAATACAACCACCCAACAAGCCTACGCTTTTACGTCCCGTGCTATGGAGCTGCACGAGGACAGTCACCCGCTTGTCACGTTCAGGGAGATAACCCAGCATTATCGCCTTCTGAGACAGACCGTACCTTCGCCTTACCCTGACCTTTCCAGAGAACAACAAACTACCCTACGGCTCATACAATCCGTGCTCCTTCCCACAGCCCACGCGTCTTCACCTAATGCGTCCGAATCGCTACGACGCTGAATGTAAATTTTGCTCAGAAGTAGGAACACTCCGCCCAGTAATCGGGGTTTGCGACTTTAGCCCTGAGTACCCTCCTCTCTTTCCGTCAACTACCCAACAAGAGCAATGGGAGATGCTGCTGTCCAGGCTCTCTCTACCTACCCAGCTTCAGCGGGTGGACAGAACACAGGCCGCGTGGACTGCATATGGGCCCCTCAGAAGAAGGAATCACTCCCCATGGAGGGCTGCACTCTGGGCCGTTCAGAAATATGAACAGAAGTATTTCTTCCTCCTCCTCCTTCTCTGCCGCAAATCTCGCCGTCTCCGCCCGCGGCGCAGAGACGGAGAAGACAGATCGTGTAACACCAGGTTGGAGCTTACTTTAATTTTAAAAAAAAAGTTTCCACTCATATGCTACACCTATACAACTCAACCAAACACCGTTCATGCATCATACATCGATTTAACCTTACCAAGAATATCTCTTTGAAGGAATAAATGGTGTGGTTTAAGTGCATTTCACTTCTCTCTGGTTTACTATTTGTAGATCGATGTGAGCTGAATTTAAGTGACGTCGCATGGGTAATTGTTATGGGTGCCGTTTACAGCTTTGCTTTCCAACCACATGCACGGGGTGGATTGGCGCGATATTTTCCATCGCGAGTTAGTTAATTATGCTCCGTGTGGCGACATGTCAAGCACAAAGGAACACAACGCACGTCTGTCGTCCCGCGCGCTGAGCTTACCCGAAGGCACGATCAGTTTTGGGGCGACCCCCCTCCGCAGTTATCCTGACTATACTCGGTGACAAATTAAGAACGGCAGTGATTATGATGATGATGATGATGATGATGATGATTTCTTTTGGTTTCCCCTTTGTATCGGGGTGATGACATGTCATCTTACCAAAAAGGACTAATATACCTATGTTTTACACTTTTGGTTCAATACTAGCGCTGCTTAGGGCAGGCACAAAAAGCTTATTAGGCACAAAATACTTTTGTTTTTCTGTTACAGGTGGTAACTGTCCTAGGCAAGTTGCCACTGTGCCTTATCACCGTAGCCGGATGTTTCTCCGCGCGGCGCAAGTAGGGCGTTACTGGGAATATTTTGAACATGGCGTGAGCCGTTCCGGTGATTTTTTGGACTTAATATGCTTATAGACGACTCCAGTGACGACAAATAAACTGCGTGAGACAAGGCAGACGATATCACGCATTTATAGCAAACCCCTTTCAAAACGCACGCGCACTGACTTCACTGGTCCGGCGCTTTGGCGGAGTGATACACTACATGAGGTGGTGCCGTTCTTGAGTTGTAACCGAGTATAGGGCGCTTCGTTTTGTGAAAGAACGAATGCGTGGGGCAGGCATTGAGTCGTGCATGTTTCTAATAGCGGCACTTGCGAAATATATGCAGCTTTGTTCACAAGGGACACCGTACCAGGCAAGCAGCACGGCGCAGGCCGAAAAAATTTCGGGGGGGGGGGGGGGGGGGAGGCGGGGGGCCGAAGCCCGTTGAGCCCCCCCCCCCCCCTTTCTCCCCCCCCCCCCCCCCCCTCTAACCTGGCTACGCCACTGGCGGCTACGGGTGCGACGAGACAACAGAAATAAGGGGAGAGTGAGGGATGACGGGAGGATGGAGGAAGCGAACGAAGAAAAAAAAAAGATAGGAAAAGCTTTGGTACATTAGGCGAAGGTGTTACATAAACTGGCGACCACCTGCAGCCGCTCTTTTAGCGGGGAGGGCATTCCTCGTCTGGCTACCATGGTATCCCCGCGAAAAAATGCCGGGAAAATTTGCGCGTACGCCAGCCGAAATGCACCAACCACTCGATACCACATACCATCTCTCCGGTCCCGCCTCCGTCCTCGCCACAATGTCCTCGTCCCGCTCCCACCACATCCTACCACCCTTCCACCCCCTCCAACCTTTTCGCCACTTTGTTCGACTTCATACCTCTCGTTCCCCTCCATCGTTGGTATTTTTTAGTGTTTACTATCTTTGATAAAGTTTTTTTTATACTAAATTTGCTTCAGCGCACTGTCGCTTTTTTGCGGCCTATTACTCAGTATGTATTTCTCGCCTACATGTACGGCACACCAGCAATTCAATTTCTGCACATACATACTATTTTATTTTATTTATTTACGAATACCATCAGGGCCGAAGCATTATAGAGGGAGAGTGGTTCATTAATTCATTGGCTCAAGAACTTCACGTTTTTACCGGAAAGCGCGCCGAGGGTGTTCGGAGGCTGATAGGCTCGGCCTACAAATATATCCTCAAAAATTTCTTGTGCCCACCTGCCTGGTTATTTCCAATGGCAATGCAATTCTGTAATTTTGGCTTACAATGTGCGTGTCACAATATAGTGCTCAGAAACCATGGCGTCCCCTTTTTGGCAATGAAGTGTCTTTCCGCAGATCATCATTAATACCATGGCCACTTTGCCTGCCGTATTTTTTTTCACACAGAAAAATGATCGGATAAGCGGTATTCTCCGCACGAATGACGTTGTGATCCTTTGTGCTACTTAGCGCAACCAGGGATTACATTTTAGGGGCATTAATTTTTGTACTGGTTAGTCGGTTTCTTGAGGGGAGAAACCACTACTTTTACGCTGCCACGAAGTGATACAAGAATGACAGCGATATTCATTATCACTCATGCCACCATAAAAGCACAGGAGTCCTTCAGTTATAAAACCAAGGAGTGTTAACAATTCACAATCATTTTCAACCACACACTTCTTGCAAAGGCAACAAGATAGAGAGCTAGAGAGAGAGAGAGAGAGAGAGAGAGAGAGAGAGAGAGGTTGAGGAGAGAGCGAGAAGATACAGAGCGAGAGAGACGAGCGAGAGAGGAGAGATATCCGACTAAGGCGCTAGAAGAGAGCAGAAGATGACGAGAGAGAAGAGACGATTAGAAACTTCTTTATTCAGAGTAATGATGTTCTTGCGGGAGTGATGCCCTCTCTGCGGGTATCCCTGCGCTGTTTTAGCTAAAGCGCTCTCTCAACTAGCAGGAGCTGTTCGCCGAGATGGGAGCTCGACAGTAGTGTTAAAGAGGGACAGCGCTGCGGCGAAAAAAAGGACTTAAAAATCTCATTGCAATACGTTCGGGGTTATAGGACTCCAAAGACAAAATACAAGTCTTCTTTGTTGAAAAGGGTGCATCGAACCAATAGCAGGGAACCAATAGCATCGAACCAATAGCTACCCAAACTCACACAATTAAGAGAGATGTTAAAGAAATAGCTGAAGCTGTGTCGACTCGGGAGATTTTTTGTCCCCCAGCCCTTTCGAGGTCCCAGGGACTTGTTTGTGCGATTGGCAGCCGTCAAGCGAAGCCACCGTGAAGGAAGATGACTGCGCTGTTATAGTCGGGCCTCTAGTTCTGTTTGATGGAACCCCTTGAATGCTGAAAAGTGAGCATCATTATAACTCTGTTTTAGTCTCAGCCCTATAACGTCACTGCCGAAGTTCTGTAGCGCGAAATTTATTTATTTCTATATTTATCACCTTTCTTCGGGGAAGAGAAGGCTTTCGGTCCCGGAATGGAGTTAAGGGAGTTACCAAGGCCAGTTGGTTAATAATAAACCGGGTTTTATTTTCTTTTTCAACGGTGCCTTTAGCATTGGCGGCATCGTCACATAGTATGGCTATCGCCAGACGCCGACCAGTTGTACAACGGCGGAAGAAATTAACCAATGCGATTGGGACGGAAACGATGGTGTCGAAACTGCCGAAAAATACGGCACGTCCTTGGTTGATCTGCGTGTCCAGCAGCTGAAGAGCTGGCGCGCGCAACTATTCTGGTTCCCGGCCGCGGCGGCCGCTTTTCTGATGGAGGCGAAAAGCAAAAACGCCCGTGCGTACGAGATTTCGGCGCACGTTAAAGATCCCCAGGGGGTCAGAATTAATCCGGAGCCCTCCACTACGGCGCGCCTCATCGGCTGCGTTGTGTCGGCGCGTTAAACCCCACATTCAATCAATCAACTATTCTGGGCCATGCTAGAACCTTAATGTTCGCATGGCCATACCTTTCGCGATGTGAAAAAATCTCGAAGTTCAGAGAGAGTCGGAAGGCTTAAGATATGACAACAGAATTATTCCGCAGTCAATAACGTGGCCTTTCTTTGTTGCGTAATTCATACATGATCCCCCGCAGAATATTACTCATACTCAAGGAGAGCGTGCGCAATGCTAATTTTGTGGTATGCGGCAGAGGCAACATTGTTATTATAACCAAGTATATGCCCCTCAGATCACCCGATGCTGTCACTAAGAGTTGTTTTCGCGTGACTGTAATCAGTCCGAAGAATACTTTTTTTTCCGGATAACAGTTACATGCGCACGTATTGCTTAGATCCACTATATCGCAGTGTTGAAGGTGGAATTCGGGAACGAAAGAATGTTTCAGTGCTAGGACAGGCATTTCACATAAAGTTTGGCCTGAACGCCATTGTCACAAAGGTAGGTGCGAAAGTGTGGTAAAGATGAAAATATTTTCCGTTCAAACCTAAGTGGCCAAAACCTGCCGCGAAACCACTGCTCAAGTCTTCATACGCCCGTTGTTCCGGAAGTTTTTTCCCTTTTTGTCATCGAAGTGTGTTTCGTTTTCCTCGTTTTTTAGTAGGAACCCACTCTTCTACTACCTGACAGGACGCCATTCTGTCAGTCAATTAGGTGGAAAGGTTAAAAAGATAAAGCTAAAAAATTAACTAAAGAACAACAAAAACTCTTGGCCTATATGCTTTCCACACTCTATTGCGGTCTCTTCCTGCCATTAGCTTTCCGGCCTGTTAAGTGTTGCGCGTATAGAATATGTTCGGAGACAATACAGTAATTTGGACGGCTGGGGGAGGAGAAGGAGTCGCAGTATGAAAAAAAGACCGCTGAATGGTTTTTATAGCGAAGCCGCATATGACTAGGGTTCCGTATAATTTTCTAGGACGTCAAAAATACAGTGCATCCTCTTTGTCCGCGCTCAATTATGTCACTAGTTTCCTCCGGTTCCCCGAGGCTGCGGTGTGTTCAAGCAAGAACACAAACCAAAAGCCCCACGTGTCTTTTAAGTGTGAGGGGTTCCTAGTGTACGCTTGTTTTGTTGTTGTTGTTTGTTATTGTTGTTGTTTGCCTCTTTCATTTGTTTCGCTGTTTCTTTACGTGCTTGCTTGTTTGCTTGATTTTGCTTGGCCCCGCATCTGCTGATAACTCGAAAGGTTTCCCAAAGATTTGCCACTCTGCCAACAGCGTTGGAAATGTCTACGCTCGTACTACCCCCTCATTGTCTTCGTACCAACACCTGCTTGCCTAGCTTCTTTTCGTTCCGGTCTTGCAGTGGCGGGTGCGTCGCGTGGTGGTGGACACGTCGAAACCTCCCAGATGCCGTTTCGTCCGGATCCTCGTAGCGGCGCGAGTTGTCCGCGCGAATGTATATACAACCAGAAAGGCAATGCAATAAATGTGAGTGCGTACCTTTCTTCATAATCACCCCACCCCATCAACACAACAAATGAGTTCGCACATTTGTCACAATTCTGTGCCACCTCAGGTTCACTTGCCATCCACCTTCAGTGCCAGGAAACGTTTCTGATTCTTAATGCGTCCTTGAACTGCAATCTGAGTGACAACTACGCTTTTAAATGCAGATCATTTCTTCAACTCACGATGTCACCCGTTCTTGGCGTCCGTAGTTGTCCGCATCGCTCGCCTCAACATGCCCGGCTCACACGTTTCGCTATCGGCGCGATCAACATTCGATAGCGAGCCCAGGCACGTTTCAAAGACACTTTCTCCCCTCTGTCGGACTAAACGTGCGCCGAGGCAGCCAATTTTACTGCTGACGAGCGCTCTCTCGTCAGCAGTTGCCACAAGTGCAACAACATTAACGTAACGCAAACTACTTAACGTCGTGCGCCCCCCCCCCCCCCAAATGCTCTGCATTTGATCGTGCCCCTCGCGAGGGGGATGTTTCACTGCGTCGTCATGCGAACAGTTTGCCACGCTTTAGTTTCAGTTCCGTATCTCCCCGCCGCGGCCGTGGAGAGAAGGCGGCCGGCCGCGACTCTCGCCACCGCGGCGCTGCGGTTGCGAGTTGCGCTAGGAAAGCGAGCGTCGTCTGCTAGCGGGGAGCGGAACGCGTTCCGCTCGGCATCTTTTTGGTCATTGTTGTAGTCTGCGTTTCCAGCCCCGAACTTTGATATCAAGGATTTGTAAAATTTAGTGGCCGCGGTAATGTGCCCCCTAGCCTTAAAGGGACCCCGAAAAGCTTTGTGAAGGTGGCAATCAAATGCATTCAGGTGGTAGAACACATAACGGGGGATTTTTCAGCCAAGTGTGAGCCCCATACGTCGTACGGATAATTTGTAAACAATTTTTGAAGATCGCCTTTTTCAGCCGATGAGCGCGACGCCGCAGCGAGCCGACCGCGGCTGACCAACGGCGACCGCGGCTGACGCAACGGCGAAGGCGCCCCCTGATTCGCCCAATCACCGGCGAGGTCGGCCGCCGGCGGCGTCACTGTTATTGGCTTCCGGCTGCTCTCCCTCCTTCCTGCGCGATACCGAGGCAAAGGCGGCAAAGGCGGGTCCGCAGCGATTGACGCGTGCCTAGGCGCAGGAATGTAGCCAGCGCAGAACGGAAGTCGAGCGTCGCGATGTCACATGGCTATTCCCAGTGTTTCCAGCTGCTTTGAAGGAAGCAGAGAGGGAGGAGGAGACGATCGGCAATGGGGGAGAGGTGCATTTAATTGCTTCTGGCGCAGCTAATACTGAATATAGATCAATAATTCCAACGGCATTGCATCGCTATATTGGTGCTACGCGACAATACAGGCCTTTTGTAACTTGTACAGAAGGCTTTTCTGGGTCCCTTTAAATAGATTGTCCACTTCGGCGGCTGCTCTTCCGGACAGGTGCTTCTACTTTGATGAAGGCTATGCCTTGTTGCGTGCGTTGACGCTGCATATTTACTTATACCGATGCACTGACGTACGCAGAGGGGCAATAGGGCCTGAAATTCCCTCCACATACAAACAAAACTTCCGAACTCGGGGGAGGTGGTGGCTAGTGGTAAGGGCGGCCGGCGGACTAAACGCTAGGCCGAGTGACTCTGCAATAGTGCAGTAGCACAGCCAATTGCAAGTCATCTCCTCCTGACGTTACACGAGAACGCCACAGAAAATGGGCAAGGGTGTAGAGAGTAGGACAGCATTTTCGAATTGATTGTTCTACTAAATAAATTCTCGTAAACGCTCTCAGAGTGGTCAAAACATGGCCTATGGACTCCGGATTAAAAATATCGCGCCAATCCACCCCGTCAATGTGGTTGGAAAGCAAAGCTGTAAACGGCACCCATAACAATTACCCATGCGACGTCACTTAAATTCACTCACATCGCTCTACAAATAGTAAAACCAGAGAGAAGTGAAATGCACTTAACCACACCATTTATTCCTTCAAAGAGATATTCTTGGTAAGGTTAAATCGATGTATGATGCATGAACGGTGTTTGGTTGAGTTGTATAGGTGTAGCATATGAGTGGAAACTTTTTTTTTTAAATTAAAGTAAGCTCCAACCTGGTGTTACACGATCTGTTTTCTCCGTCTCTGCGCCGCAGGCGGAGACGGCGAGATTTGCGGCAGAGAAGGAGGAGGAGGAAGAAATACTTCTGTTCATATTTCTGAACGGCCCAGAGTGCAGCCCTCCATGGGGAGTGATTCCTTCTTCTGAGGGGCCCATATGCAGTCCACGCGGCCTGTGTTCTGTCCACCCGCTGAAGCGGGTAGGTAGAGAGAGCCTGGACAGCAGCATCTCCCATTGCTCTTGTTGGGTAGTTGACGGAAAGAGAGGAGGGTACTCAGGGCTAAAGTCGCAAACCCCGATTACTGGGCGGAGTGTTCCTACTTCTGAGCAAAATTTACATTCAGCGTCGTAGCGATTCGGACGCATTAGGTGAAGACGCGTGGGCTGTGGGAAGGAGCCCGGATTGTATGAGCCGTAGGGTAGTTTGTTGTTCTCTGGAAAGGTCAGGGTAAGGCGAAGGTACGGTCTGTCTCAGAAGGCGATAATGCTGGGTTATCTCCCTGAACGTGACAAGCGGGTGACTGTCCTCGTGCAGCTCCATAGCACGGGAGGTAAAAGCGTAGGCTTGTTGGGTGGTTGTATTTGTTGCCCTCCATTGAAGCGTGAGGGGGTGTCCAGATGAGCTGAATGGAACTGTTTGGGGAGTGGTTTTTTATCACGCGCAGTGCATGTCAGGACACCCAACCCGACTGGTAATTCCAGTAGGCTTGCTGGGAATCGGTGACTACCCTCCGAACGCCTGGTTGAGTGAGAGCCAAGGTGATGGCTGCCCCTTCTCTACCGTCATTTCTTGGGTCCTAAGTGAGGTACACGCAAGGAGGTAGCCACGATGATGGCATATTGCTTCCCTCGATGTTTGGAAGCTTCTGTGTAGATAACTGCATGATCCCCATCTAAGGTGGTGTTTAGCGCTTGAGCCCGTGCTTTTCGGTGACCCTCGTCATGTGAGGGGTTCATATTTCTAAGCAAGGAGAGCATCTTTAGTTTTAGTTGCCAAGAGTCTGTGAGTACGTCAAGCGGAGTGACATTCTGGGCTGCCCAGCCAATCTGGTGAAGCATGCGGTTACCCACCGCAGTTCTGAGTCGGACATTCTAGTTATAATGATAGTCTTCTATCAGCTCTTCGACCGTGCTGTGGAGCCCCGTGCTAAGCAGCCTCTGGGTGGACGCACTCATGAGAAGAACAATGGCCTGCTCGACCGCCTTTCTAATCATTATATAAAGCATCTCTATGTCTTCCTTGTCGAGAAGAAGACAGAGGGTTGACGTAAGTGACTCTCGAGAGGACGAAAGCTTCAATTAATCGAAAGGTACTGGATTCCTTCAGGCCTCACTTCCTGGTGGCAACTTGCCTGATCATGTGTATGATTTGATTAATGCTGTTTTTAATGCGCTGCAAGGAGACGTCACTCTTGGTGTTAGCCTCGAGATGTAGGCCCAGGATTTTGATGCTGGGGGGTTGGAGTGATGGCCTGGCCATCAAGGAGTATTTGAATGTATTCCTTGATTTGGCGTGAGGGCGGACGACAAGGAGCTGTGATTTTTTACGTGAACACTGGAGGCCACAGGCTTCAGCACATTGGCGTACTAGAAGTGAGATGCCATGTATTGGTGTGAGCTTCTTTTAATTTTTGTAACTCTTAGCACATGAGCAAGGTTAGCACAGGGCCGCTAGACGGGCGTGAGTGGTCCCGTGACGCTTTCACGTGGCATTCAGCGAGAACGCAGGGGGTAAACCCGTACATGTGCTTGGTGAGCACACCACCTGTCTTCCCCGCCTCCGCGTGGGCTCGTAGCTAAATCGGTAACACAACGGGCTCTCACTTTGTTAGTCTATTAGTTCCAGGTCCGATTCCCGGCGATGCCAGTAAATTCTTTTATTTGTACGCTGGGGTTTTCTGGTGACACCAATGTTCGCGAAAGAACCCTTGGGGGGTAGAGGTAAAAAGCTTTGCTTTAAAAGGGGGAGATCGAGCGGCCGTGGGCAGTCATACAGGACTCCTGCAAGGTAACTGAAGAATGCGATGAAGGGGCCACGTATTGGGCGAATTGTGGAATTTACCTGAATGAATGCCCTGCGTGGGCAGAAGGCCTTTGTGACTGAGGGCGCACAGCAAAGTATGTCCCTCTTGAGCGCGTCACCCCTTCCTTCTTTCTTTTTCACGTTTCTATTGAGCCCGCGAGAGTGTTGTTTTTATGTAGGATATTATATGGTCTCAGATTGCGCGCACTGCGTGTCCCCTTCTGAAAGCGGTGTTGCAACAGTCGTTTTCACCTCCGCGATTAGGCATATTTTTTCAGCGGTATTTTTCCCTAACCTATAGCAAATTGGAGAACAGCGGGTCGACAAAAAGGGCGCGCTGTGGCTCGCCGAGCCAGTTCCAGACTTTATCCTAAATGTGAGGGCACGGCGGTCAATAGCCCTGCCACAGGCAGACGGCAGTCGTGACAGTAACAAAGAACCGATGGCGATCTTGAACCTCGGTCGCAACTAAAGCTACTCCATTGCGTCCACAGCGGCTTTTTACCTGGGCGGCGGCTGCCCAGAGCAGTGTATATTCAGGGGTTTGGGCCACAACAACGTCAACATGCTGCAAGGACAGAAGTGCTCTTGCCTTTGAGAAGCTCATGTTCCAAGTGCCAACACACAAAAGAGGCCTCAAGTTGTAAGTCCTTTTCTTCCATTGATTTTTCGTTGAATGATCGCTCATGTATTTTGACGATGGAGGTTGCATTGTGCCTTAAGCTGTGCGGTGTAGATCAGTTTATCACTTCCTAATATTTACATGACGTCACAGTACCTTTGTGTCTGTGAGCTAAAAAATGTGAATCTAGTGTTATTTTGAATTAAATATTTTGCGTTTGAATTAGTCATTCAAAGAAGTGCCCACGGTGAAGCGGATAGGTGACTTTGAATAGGGGATTCGATTGGAGAACGTTTATTGAGCATAAAAGTGGGTGGCTTTCTTAGTCCAGATAGCCGCGAGCTAGCGCAGCTGCTTGGGCGCGAGTGATGAGGCGTTCTTGGTCCTCGCACCGTGAGCTGGCCAGCTCGCGCTCCCACTGCTCAGGGGATGGGGAAGGGAATGGGTTTGGGGCGTAGGGGCATTCCCAGACCTGGTGGTAGGTAGTGTTTGCGACAGAGCAAGAAGGGCAGTTGTAGGGGTAAGTGGAGGGAGAGATGTAGTGGAGTATCGTGGTGTTGTAGAATGTGTTGGTCTGCAGTCGACGCAAATGCGAGCCGCCTGTGTGCTGAGGGGATGGGTGAGGAGGAGGGTATTGAAAACGTAAATTTAACAACTATGAATTCCTAAATATTTTATTATGCACAAATTTGGAGAGGGATACTCAGTGTGTATCCGGACAGCGTTAGTATCGGTACATGAAGGGTAAAAATATATTGGTCCTCGCTGCAGTTTCAGGAGTTTGCTTTTACAGAGACACAACTCCATGTGCAATAGCCGCTGTCACATGGTGTGCCCGTTATCGAGACTTTTGTCACCGCGTTTCATACCAACGCGTGCATCCACTTCTACACCCAACTTTAAAATCATCATACAGCGTGCGCAAGTGAAGGACATTCGTGATTATGGCGCAGAAACGAACGTGCCGCTGTGGTAGAATTTTCCTTTAGAGCTTCCTGGCCTTCTTTGAAGTTCTGTGAGCGCAGACGTATCGTTCTTTCAATGCTCAATCGGTCTGGCATGACAACAAAATTTTGTAATTCAACAAACAGGCCACAGACCACAGGCCCTATCAAGAGCACCAGCACACCTCCGCAGCCCTGCCCCTCTTGTTTCCCATACGGGTGCGCGCTAATGTGATTCTGCGTGGATCCGCAACTGTTACCTTTACATTCTAAAATTTCGCATGAAGGTAATTTTGAGCAATCGTCAGCATTGCTTAATAGCCAATATGACCGAGGAATTGTCGCTCTCAAAAACTTCGCAATTTTTAGCAAATGTATCATGTCATAGCCTGAAAGGTGAACATCACGGTGGCTGTCAACCAAGCCAATACTGTAACTGTGCCATTACTGTCCGTTTCATGCTGAAACACGGTAGTCTGTAACATTTATGTATGCGGGGCCATGTCATTACGAATGTTTTCTTGGTGGACTCCGGGAAACAAAATGCTGACTTGTTTCGAGCATTGCACCACGCGCGAAGGTGATGCTGGCTCTGCACAACTGTCCAATGTTCCGTTCTCTGGTGGATCAAGGAGCTTTCCAACATAATTTCCATTTCCCGCGTCTCTAACAAAAATAACAAAATTCCTGTACGCCCTATACATTCGAGAGCCGCCCATGCTCATTCACTGCAAAGGCTGTTTTATCGTTTAGCTTTAAAAGCCGCCGTGTGTACTCGGCTGAACAATGGCAGCGCACGAGTCAGCTAAAAAGTATGTTCTTTCATGAAAGTGTGAAATCAAAATAGTAGGACCTCATTACAACTCCTTCCTCAGATCTCACGACAAAATTTCAAACACAGCAATATTTTGCTCAACCTGTACCGAACATGCCTAATTGCAAGAGTATGGTCAGACACCGCCGTCTTTGCGTTATTATTTTTTCTTGCTGATTTATAGCCCGATACAGCATTGAATGGTTAACATTGCCGTGACTTTCCCTACCTTATCCAGGAGTGGTACGCACACTTAAAGGGGGTAGCCACCAGGGAAAAGTTACTGGATAGTTCACGCCTTCAGACAGACTATAGGGCATTTATGCATGAAGCATTGAATACTTGACAGAGAATAATGCAACTATTTCAGAACACAATAGGGGAGCTCATTACAGCAGACTCGACATTTGGGCTGTGCCGAAATAACCAGATTCACTATGTTACAAAACACCAGGTTCTCATATCCGCCCGGAGTCGTGATAGAATCCATGAGATGGACTGCGTTCAGACCGAAAAATTAGCAGTGGCTTAGCTCGGCTATGACAGCATATACGTAGCCTGAGCTAAGGTTCAGCTGGTTATTCTTAGGCTTCCTGGTTGTCTAGGATTAGTTGATTATCATGCTTACTGCTGCTTAAACGATTTCCAATCCAATCCAATCCACTCCACTCCAATCTAGTCCAGTCCAGTCCAGTCACTGCTCCTCGCGAATGCGCAGCACGGCTCTCCAGGAGCCACGCGAAACGGCTATCAAGAGGCTACGGCGCAGCGTCAGACTTGGCTACTGCGCAGCGGAGGCGTACAGCTGGGCACGCGCCAGCGCCAGTGCGTCTGCGGCGGCTGTGACGTCACTCCTCTGGAATGCGCAGACCGGCGAATGTGCAGGCCCCATTCACCAGACATCCGTACTCCAATTGGATTAGATTTCCAATTCGATTGAATACAATCCAGTTTAATCCAATCTAATTCAATCCAATCCAATCCAATGCTCCTCGCGCTTGCGCAGCGCGGCCCTTCAAGGTCTACGCGAAACTGCTCAACCTCGGCCAGTGTAGCTTACGCTACAAAACATACGCGGAAATTTTAACTGGAATGGCTTAACAAATACCGATGGCTGAATGATTCCGCTTTGCGTGCGGGCTAATCCTGCCATGTTCGTGTAAATTTCGCGGTTAACAGCGCTGTTCTGGTGCGTGATGTCTGTGTGTTTATAGAGGGTTAGTATTTGCTGAAATTTTTGCTAGCGATATAACGCTTCTTGTAGGCATAATTCATAGCCTGTCGTTTTTTTTTCAAGATAAGACCTGCGCTACACATAACCTAAGTGCATGAATTCATTGTAGACTGCACAGAATGAGCTTCATCGTCCTTACACTGAAAGCTGCTGTACGGGCGTAGAATGCTTATATGCAAAAAATTTTCTTCTGCATGCGTTTTAGACAAGAACAACTACATAAAAAACTCATTCTTACGGCCTACGATATTTCATTGTGGATCTCGCACTCATCATACTCCACACGTTGAAATAAAGCAAGTAATCACGTGAAACTATGGTCATTTAATGCAATGCCTGCACAAGGCGCCCGTGCGTGCAGAATACGTCCCGTATTACGGGCACCGATTTGCACCACGTGGTCTGCGGATTTTCACCCAGTTTCCAAATTAACCTGGCAAAAATACCCTCATAATCAACACCTGTATCATGAGAGAGACGCTAAAGCACATAAACTGACAACCACCTGCAGCCGCTCTTTTAGCGGGGAGGGCATTCCTAGTCTGGCAACGATGGTAGCGCCGCAAAAAAATTGGCGGGAAAATTTGCGGGTACGCCAACCGAAATGATACCCAACGATGGTACAACGATCTCTAGAGGTGCTGAACACAAGAGCCATTCCTTTGCAAGAAGAGCGAGCATCTTCATTCTCCTCGTAACACCTACATGAATAATAAGTTCCACCAGGCATCACATACCCGGCAAACACCAATAGGATGGTAATGGAATGTACAGGACCGCGCAGAAGTAAAGGGAGCACGGGAGCGGTGGCCGAACTGCATCGCTGCGCCGCGTGTGGGCGCCGACGCGGGGACCAAGGTGCGCCGGTCTCAAAGTGTGTTCGCAGCACTGCCCCTGCCGCCCTATCTGATATGGTTAATCGCCGCTCTGCTGGCGTGTCATACTGGGCGTGACGGTTTTCAAAAGGCAGCGCTGGGCGGTAGAGGGGCGCTCGTTGCATTGCCGTTTGCAGGCATCAGCGGCGACCAAATCTGCCGCTGTTGAGCTGTACGGAGCTGCGCTCGCTCGATAACGTGCCTTGTTGCCCGCTGTAACGGGCGGCGTAAAATTGAAGGCCGCTGCGGTTTTCCAGAGCATGTCTTTGCGATATAATTTATTCTAATCCGACAACAAAATTGCCTTGAACAGTATAGAAAGCATATTCCCAGAAATTGTTGTTACTCGGAAAAAAATATCGCTTCCAACATTGCTTTTTTTTTTAAATTTTGGGTTTCTCCCACGCTACTGCTTCCACTCAGTTCAGGTGTGTTCTGAAGAAAGGAAAATACCAAATGACCATGCGTTGTAAACTTTCTGTGTTCAACAGCGCCGTAAAGAATAGATAGAATCGTTATCATCTATTACAGCGGGCCTCATAGTGCACATATTTTGTTGTCGCATTAAAACCGACGTAGTTATTTTTAACGAGCGCCTTATAATATTTAAGAAAATGTTGCAGCTTTGAATTAAACCCTTTGGCGCTGTTATGTAGATGGTAAGATAAATAAAATAATAATTACGTGATGCTTCGACACGCGTCGTTAAAAAAATTCAGGGCCCTTCCATTCTGTTCAGAAGGATGACCAGTGGAACTCTGGTGTGTAATTCTTAGCGGCTAATTGTTTCCCAATAGTTCCGGTAAAACAACAATTACCACCGCGAACTCCTGACGGTGCGCAAAAATCAAAAATCAAAAATCTTATGAGAAAAAATATATAAAGAACCCCCCAAATACAAATAATAAAAAGGAAAATAAAGCCCTGAAAATCAGTTACGAGAACGCAATGGTAAGCTTTATAATGTGGCTTTACGTAAATATCCAAACCAAAGTTATCCGGAACCATCCAGACTTAAGACGTTGTCCATTTTTGTGCAGGTACCCTCAAAAATGTGGGTCTAATTGAAATAACTTTCGCGCTGCTACTGAGCAAGGCAAGGTATTTTAACAGCGGAGCGGTTGTAGGGCTGGGCTTTACGACAGTCGGGTGCGGTATCGCGTCACCATCCTACAGCACCAGGTTTTTCCGCCCCGAAAAAAGCGGATCCCTGCGTAGAAAAATTCATAAAAAACATAAAAGTGGTCCTACGGCCTTCATATAGAATAGAAGACGACTTATATTTCCCATAAAAGAAAATGTCTCCTCAGAGGTGAAGCGACTTTCAAAAGATCGCTTTAAGCTTGGGTTTTGTAGGCTGACTTTCTCACATTGCTTTTTGCGCCGTGAAGCAAAGCCAGAAAGAAATACAGTAATCCCTTGTTATAGCGAAGTCAGCGGGATGGCGAAGAATTTCGTTATAAGCGGTATTTCGATATAAGCAACTACTACAGGAAAGCTAAAGCAGTTGATCTTCAATTGCGCCACAAAATACTGCGAGGAATCGAAGCCCAATGTATTCAGTGAAGATCAGATCAGATTAAACTTTATTGTTGCCACGGGTGGGACCGTTTTCAGGTCGACTTTAGTGTCCTTCCGACGACGGCAGGATTCATGTAGATCTCTGCGGCGTCTTCGGCCACCTGGGTTAGTGAGACCTGGGTCATAGGGTCTGTGCTGAGCAGCGCGGCCTCCCACTGCTCCTCGTTCGTAATTTGTAATAAAATGGGGTGCTTTTTAAGAGTTTGAAGGGATTTTTCTTCACAGGACCAAATCACATGTGGTAGGTCTGCGTATTGATTGCAAATAGGGCATCGGTTAGAATGCAATTCGGGATAGTAGAGTGATAAGAGGGCAGGGGTGGGAAATGTGGATGTTTGAAGTTGGCGCCATACAACAGCGTGGCGGCGGGAGAGGGAGGGGTCGGGCGGTGGGAAGCGAGCTCTGGACAGTTGGTAGTGATCGAGTACCGATCGGTAGGTAAGGAGGCGGTCCCTATGGGAGAAGGGTTGAGGAGATTCTGCAGCGTCACTGGGCTCTCGGATTACCAGTTCTCGAGCAACCTCGTGCGCCAATTCATTTCCTGGGAGGTCGGAGTGGCCCGGTGCCCAAACAAAAATTAAAGCCGTTCCACTCAACGTGAAAGCTGTCGTAAATGCAGAGCAGTGATTCGCCTTAACGGCCTGTGGCACCGTTATCCGCTTACTGCTACTACCCATCACGCTCTTCGCCTCCCTGTCTCACTTCTCTCTTGATGAATTGAACGGAGGTTTGTCCAAAGCAGTTCAAATTTCCCGCCTTCGCAGTGCTCGCGCGCCTCCTGCCTGGAACGAACAGCGCGAGCGGTTCTCGCACGTGCCGGCACCTTACTGCGCAGTCCAGAACGCGTTGTTTTTGGCGGTCCCATCTCCCCGCGAAGGGGACTCGAGTAAATGCGTCGCATAGGGGGTGGGTGTATTGCGTTAACGTTTAGTGTTTGGGGAGTTGGTGGTAGTGAATGCGTTGTATCAGCAGCTTCTTGACGTAGTTTGAATGAGTCAAGGATATAAGGCGCGTTCGTAGCCTCCCATTCTGTGTCGGCTTTGTGGCGCAGTGAGTAGAGCACCGTGTACATTGTGTTCCGCCCGCAGGGTCGAGGGATCGAAACCAGGCGCCGGATAGTATTTTTTTTATATAGTGTACGGGGAGGGGTGCGGACAACGACGGTGCGGACTACGACGGACGTCAATGCGGGTGACATAGTGAGTTACTGAAATGCTCTGCATTTAATATATATTTTTCGTTTCGGGAATTTCGGTGCCTGCAGGAGAAGGCGTAAAGTTCGGGGGTCAACTCGCCCATTGGAGTAATTGGTAATGGCCGATTTGGAGTCGCTTATTATAGTAGTAATCTTAGGGCTAGAAATAATGGCAAGAGCGATAGCCATTTCTTCGCCTACGGTTGTAAATTGAGTAGGGAAGGAGAGGGCGGCCAGTGTTAGGTGAGATGAATCAACTACGACCGCTGCCATGGCTTCGCGTCCTGGGTATTCTGCAGCGTCCACGTAGGCTACTTGTGGGTTGGAGGAGTGTTGCTTGTGTAAAGCCTGTGCTCTCGCTCGGCGCCTTTCCTCGTTATGAACCGGGTGCATGTGTTTAGGGAGGGGGTGTATTACCAATTGGTCTCCAATAGTGGTAATACACCCCCTCCCTAGTGGGGTGACTGAGGTGGGGTGACTGAGGCCAAGACTCTGCAGAATGTGGCGTCCAGTGTCACTCCTCGTGAGTCGCTCAAGTTGCGAGACCCGTTGGGCTTCGATAATTTCGGCTAGTGTATTGTTAAGACCGAGCGCGAGTAGTTTGTCTGTTGAGAGTGTAACGGGGAGACCTTGAGCCTGTTTGTATGATTTACGTATCATAGCTTCAATTTTGTGCGTTTCGCTGACTTTGAGGTTTAGGAAGGGTGTGACGTATGCTATGCGACTGATGACGAAGGCTTGTACGAGACGTATTAGATTGTTTTCTTTCTCTCCTCGATGTTTTGTAGCTATGCGGGAGATGAGTCGTGTAGTTTGGTAAACCCCTTTTTCTAGGGCACGGAGGGTATCTACATTATGTCCGTTTGCCTGTATACGGATACCCAGAATCTTGATGCAGTCAACTATTGGGATGGGTTGGCCGTTAGAGGTAGTGATTTGGATCAAGGGGAGTGGGGAAGGCGGTTGTTTTCCTTGTCTTTTAGGTCTGTATAGAAGAAGCTCTGATTTTGTTGGGGAGCAGGACAGACCACGAGAGGCAGCATACGCTTCGACGACATCAGTTGCCGTTTGGAGGGTATCTTGGATGTGACCATCAGATCCTCTAGTAACCCACAACGTGATGTCGTCGGCGTATATGCTGTGGTGTAGGTCGGGGATGGCGTCGAGGAGCGGGGGTAGACCTCCTAGGGCCATATTAAAAAGAAAGGGGGAAAGGACCGATCCTTGGGGGGTACTTTTGCTAACGAGGGGGATGGGGGTTGTAGTCAATTGTCCAAGGGTGAGTGTGGCTGTTCGACCCGACAGAAAATTACAAATGTAGTTGTATGCTCGCGCACCGACTCCAGCCGCGGCTACTCCTTCCAGGATTGCCGAGTGGCTAACGGAGTCGAACGCTCGCGTTAAATCGAGGGCCAAGATCGCCTTGGTGTTATGTGTGGAACTGAATCGAGCATCTACTATGTGGTGTTTTAGTTGTAGCATGACGTCCTGAGTAGAGAGCTGGGGTCGGAACCCCACCATGGAGTGAGGGAGCAGGTGGTGCTTTTCGATGTGACTGTTGAGCCGGGTGAGAACGACGTGCTCTAAGAGCTTGCCTAGGCACGATGTTAATGATATAGGTCGGAGGTGATCGACGTGCGGCTGCTTCCCCGGTTTGGGAATAAGAACGGTTTTGGCTGTCTTCCATTGAGGTGGGAGGTCCCCTTTCTCCCAGCATTCATTGAAAAGCGTAGTCAGGTCGGCGATGGAAGAGTCGTCGAGGTTTCGAAGTAGCTTGTTAGTTATTTTGTCGGGGCCCGGAGACGATTTGGTTTTAAGGTGTTGGATGGCGGCGCGCATCTCCGCCTCCGTTATGGGTGCGTCTAGCTCTGGGTTGGGATCCCCACAGTAACTTGAATGAGTTAGGGTGGGGCAAGCAGGAGCGTATTTATTCTGAATATAATCGAGGAGTTCGGTGTCAGTACCAGTGAATTGATGTATGATGTGGGATACGAGTTGGCGTTGTGTGGTGCGTGTGGAAGAGGGGTCAATCAGGTGTTTGAGTATGTTCCACGTGTGGGTGAAGATTGAAGTGCGAGTTGAAAGCCTCGCATGCGGAATGCCAGTTATGAGTGAGTAGCTGGAGGGTGTATTTTTCAATGTCGCGGTCGAGGGCAGCTATTCTCCTTCGAAGGGTTCGATTGTGCCGCTGGTTAGAGAGGCGTTTCTGGAGACTAGCCTTTGCTTGCCACATGTGGGCGAGTTTGGAGTCAGGTTCTGGGGAATCTACTGGGATGTCTACTGTTTGTGTAGAGTTGCGTAGGCGTTCGTGTAGAGCTTCTTCCCACGTTGCGAGGTTGGCGATGGTAACGGGTGCAGTGGGGGTTTGATGTCCGGTTTTTGTGCCCTGAATGTGTCCCAGTTTATTATTCGGGCCTGTTTATTTTGATTGGGTCGTATAGATGGTAGGCCCATTTCAATTTTAATAATTTTATGGTCGCTGCCTAGGTCGGCTTGCGTGTTAGACCAGATGGAAGAGGGACGTGCGTTTTTTGTGTAGGTGAGGTCGGGAGAGGTGTCCTTGCAAACACAATTTCCTAAGCGAGTTGGGTATGCGGGGTCGAGTGAGTAAGGTGAGACCTTCCTGTTGGCAGTCTAACCAGACACGGCGCCCTTTGACATTTTCTCTTGGGTAGCCCCAGGCGGGGTGGTGGGCGTTAAAGTCTCCTGCTACTACGAGGGGATGTCTGCCTGCCAGAGTGATCGCTTGTTTAAAGAGTAAGTGGAAACGGTGCTGTAGTCGGGGGCTGCTATATATGTTTAATATGAACACACTCTGCTGTCGTTTACTGGATCGAGGAATGAGCTCGATGAAAACATGGTCGATGTGCGTAGGAAGGGCAAGCTCGTGTTGTATTACAGGGAGGTTACGATGAACGAGGATGGTCGTTTCACGAGGTCGGGGGTCACTGTTTGGAAATGATTTGTATCCGGGTAATTTTGCTACGCAGCCCGTCTCCTGCAGGCAAATGACATCTGGGGGTGGGCCTAATGCTTTAGAGTCTATGTGGTGCTGGAGATTGCCACGTTTGCGGCGATATCCCCGGCTATTCCACTGCCAGATAATAATGTTCTGTACCTCCATTATCAGCAGTGGCGGGGGTTTTGGGTCGGTCGTAGGGTTTGGAAGATTTTTTGGATAATGCGAATGGTCGTGCACAGTTGGCTTCAAATACAGTCATTCGAGAATTGAAGTCTGTTATCTGAGAGCGGAGTGTCGCTACCAGTTCGGCAAAAGGTTCTAATTGTTTAGCTACCGTTTCGGCTAGATTGGCACGGAGTTCTCTCATTTGTGATTCAATCTCCTCTTTAGTGATGTATTCGGGTGTCGGTTTGGAAGAGAGGGGCGCGCGGCGCTTGGCAGGGTGGGATTCGGTATCGATTGCATTGTCGCGCGACGTGGAGGCTGCGGAAGGAGGAGGAGGAGGGGGAATTGGAGGGGGATGAATCGTGTTAGTCGAGGGCCTGAGGGATTTGGGTTCTGATTTCGGTGTAGAGGGGGATTCGGTATCCATCGCGTCGTCCCGCGTGGTGGAGGTCGAGGGAGGAGTAAGGCTGTTGATGGATGCCTTGAGAGTTTTGAGTTCAGTTTTTAGGGTTTCGTTTTCGGCTAGGACCATATCCAGTAATTGCTTAAGGTGTGCTATTTCGTTTGCTTGAGGAGAGCGGGAGGCCACAACTGACCAGCTTACCCTGGGGTGATGACCCGAAGTGCGCTGAGGAGGTTTTTCACGTGAGTCACCAGCCCTGTGCTCGTACGTTGAAGTGTTCGGCGGGAGACGTGCTGTGGACGGGGCTTCGTGTTGAGTGGCTGCTGTCGTTTTTTGAGGGATGGCAAGTTTTTCGCAGACTTCTGGGGCCCATTGCTGGGATGCGTCAGTGGAAACGGCACCAACTTGCCGCTGTGTGCAGGAAGTGCGTGGATGTGAACGGTGTATTGGCGGCTGGAAACATTGCTTACACAGTTTATCCCCCATTACGTGGCGTCCTCCACACACCACGCACGTGGGTTCGCATGAGTGTTGGTCACTTGGAGAGGCTTGGACACCGCACTGTTGGCAGCGAGAAGGGTCAGGATTGGGACATACATCGGCGCGGTGACCGAGAGCCCCACACGATAGACAGGCTTCCGTCTTTCTTCGATGGATGTGGCAGCGGTACTCTGCTCCTCGGTAGTAGAGGTAGTGTGGCACCCGAAAACCTTCAAATACAATAAGGACGGTGTTGGTGCGACCCATGCGGCGCGCCTGTAGCGCTGTCGGGTTGCCCGAGTGTATGATGCTTGCTGTGATGTCTTCGGGGTAGTCGTAGGCGGGGATTCAGTGAATGACCCCTTTGGATGTACCTTCAGGGCTGGCCGCATAAGAGGTGGTCGGGTATTCTCGGTCATGGAGGGGGAGAGAAGCAATAGCACTGTATTTCTCTTCTCGCACAAGAATCGGCGTGCTCCCTACTACGATATTCTTTTCTGGATTTGTGCGCATTATATCTTCTCTGGCTTCGTTAGTTTGGAGAACAGCAGCTCGAAGTATGGCGTCTCGGAGTTCGGCCATGCCGGCCTTTGTAACATCAAGGCCGTTACGAGGGCGGATTATTATCTTGAGGTGTTCTTTTGGTAACTGAGGTGACCGGATGGGCTTGCGAGGCTGTCGCGAGAGCTTATCCTGCATGATTGTTGGGGAGCTGGGTTGAGCGCTCTGATGCTCCTTCAGAGTGCGAGCGCCACGTTGGCGGTAGCATTCTAGCCATCCCCGCTCGGGGGTGACCATGTCAGGAGATATGTTCTCACCTTGAACCACGACGGGTTCCATCTTCCAAACGTTGAGGCCTGGGCCTTAGGCGTCGCTGTTGGAACTGGTGCCACGTGGCAGGCTTGTAGCGAGGGGGCCGCTGCGCCGACGTGACCGCCGGCGCCAGCGGGGTGCCGATCGGCGTTCGATGTTAGGGTTAGCCGAACCGCTGGACTGTGCAAACTTCGGACGTGCTAGGGTCCAAGGAAATGGTCCAAGAGTTCCAGAAGGCGGTCAGGTGGGCAGCGGAGTACATCAGCGACGCACCAGTAATAAAATTAATGAGGTTGACGTAGAAATATTTCACTAGGAAAGAGCTATTTGCGGAGCCCATGCGCAGCGCACCTACTCCGTTCGGCCCCCTAGCGGAGGATCCGTATTCAGTGAAGCAAAATTTTTAATCAGGTGAGAAACGGCGGTGAGGTTTGGCTGTTTCAAGTTATTGTCGGGCCTGAGCCACCCCTGCTCCGTGTTGACCAAGCATTGCATGAGGCTGTGGTCGCCGCCAATGTATTAATCTTTATTTCGCAGCCGGCGTAGGCACTGCCAAGTTATGCCCTATAATTGCCACTTTACGTGACTGTTCGTCCACCGGCTCTTCGTCCTCGTCGGGGCCACCAACAAGTGTCAGTTATCTTCGCATCCGTCGCTGGCGTGACCACAGGAGCCGCAGCGCCCGCCAACGCAAACGTCTCGAAGTCACCTTCTACCTCTTGGCCAGCAATTTAATGAACACCCTCGTTAAGATCGTTGCAAGTCCGGTCATCATCAGGCTGGCCATCGTCAGGGTCGCTGACAGCGGTGCGGAAGAAGCCGGCGTGCGCAAAGCAGTTGGCGACCTTTGATGGTGCGAGTTCCTTCAACGAAAAGTTGAGGAAATGGCTCGCACCGAGCAAATCCATGTTGTACTTCTTACTGGCGTCATACGCCGTGATCATGCGATGCAAAAGAGCCTTGCGGTACAGCTTCCGGGTGGTTTCAGTCATGCCCTGATCCATCGGTTGCAGTAAAGCGAGCTCCGTGAGGTTGTCGATCTTCCCGTGGATGGGGCAATTGGTAATTAGGAAAAGCACTTTCCGATTCTTCGCGTCACTGGGCAATGTGTTGCCGAGATGTGCAGCCTTGAAGCTGCAGCCATGTGCAGCCTTGTCGGCACTTCTACTGTTTGAGTGTCGGTGTTCGCACAACGTCGCGACCACGCCATTGACCAATGTCTAGGAGCGAAATTCAATGAACATACCAAGGAATTGGGCCGTATGTTTACAGTCGGATAGCGTGAATCGAATATGAATGGCTCGAGGAAATCGCCGGAAAATACACCAACTTGCGACGCCATGATGACAGCCCGACTGGCAGCTGAATCGCTGCTTCTCGGCGACGCCTCCAGTCTCCACTTCGCTATAATCAGGTCAACCTGTTCGCGCGCTTCGAGTAATGCGGCCAAAAATGCATGCGTTTGGGTTGGGACCAGAAGAAGTTTCGAAGAAAGCGATATTTCGAGTAAAGTGGTTTCGTTATAACGAGGAGTTACTGTAACTTTATTTTCCGAGCAACTTGGCTTAGGAACGCGAGGTGGCCGCCGTCCGAAGGATGGCGGCGATGCTGGCGGCTCGGTCAACCATAAGTAGCTGCACCCCCGGTTGCGAGCTGCCCATCGCGTCCTCCCCCGGCTCGATGCTGAAGATTTGGGGAAAATGGGTTTAAAAAACACGCCACATGGTGTTAGTGAGTCACAGCGGGGACAGTTGGGCAAGGGAACTGAGAGAGATGGATATTGTGGGGGAGGGAACGACTGACGCGGGAGTTGGCCTGCAGGGGTCCCCAAAGCCGCTCCTGAGCGTTGGCAAGGGATGCGTGGTCAAGAGAGAAAACAAAACTTTATTTAGAAAACCGGGTTAGCGAGAGGGGGCGGGAGGGGGGAGGGGTTGGATGACCAGAGGTTCGCCGCGACCGCCGGAGCTCGGGAGGTGACTAGCACTTGGCTGGACTCCTCGGAGCGGCCCAGGGCCTACTCCCAGAGGAATCAGGAGGAGAGTGGGGAGTATGGGTCAGCAGGACATTCGCAAAGAGAGTGATATAGAGTATACAGCTGACCCCACTTGAGGCAGTGGGGTGTGTGCAATTGCTATGCTCGACCACTATGCACAAGTCGAATACGATGAGGGAAGGTGTGTGCTTGAAGTATCCGCCACATGTGGGCAGCTTCGGGGGATAGGTGCGGGTGCGGGAGTGGGCGAGTACGGCGGAGGATGCTGTAATGAAGGGTAATTTCCCTGAAAGTGGGGAGAGGTTCGGTGTTGTTGTTCTCGGGATGCTCATGTATAGGGGTACGAGAAACAGCGGCCCGGGAAGTAAGCGCTCGAGCATGTGCGTTCGCTGCCTTGTTAGCACCCATGCCGGTGTTGGTCGGTGGTGAATGGGGATAGCCGTGGCGGGCGAGACAGTGATGCTCCATGACTTCTTCGTATGAGAACAGTCGACCGTGGGTCGATAGAGCACCGTGGCAGGGCGCCTCGGGGGAGTATGATGACAGAAAACGGCTCCAAATTTGGTGTTATTGAGTTAAGGTTGAAGTTGTAAACGATACAGTTTACTGTCTGCTGTCAATAAATGGCCATCTACGGAATGAGTTTGGTTACAGAAAACGGCGGTAACTGTTGTTTTATCGGAACTACCCAGAAAAAAATTGTGAAGGGTAGCCTCTAAGACGACACTAACATTACGCACCATAGCTCCGTTGCTTACCCTTCGTCACTAAGTGGAAGGCCACCGAATTTTTCTAACAGCGCGTGTCGTAGCATCAGCTAATTAATATTTTCTAATTACCATCGACATAACAGCGCGAAAGGGTTTAAAAGCTGTAACATCTTCTTAACCAATAGAAGGTGCTCATTAAAAATAACAACGTCGGTTTTAATCATTTCCGTGCCATGAAAAAAAAAATGTACCAAATTTACCAGAAAATGTTTCTCTCTCAATTTGTAGAGCTCTTTGTGCTTAATAAAACGGCACCAATACTTCGATGAAATATCGATCCTTTATTTCTCTAACTGTGTAAAAAGATTGCCCCAAGATGGCGTCACACGGCACCAATATTTCTATGACATAACGTTCCTTTATTTCTTTAATGGTGTAAAAAAGTTTGCTAGCATAGGCATTTCGTATTCTCCTTTCTTCAGAACAGACCTGAACTGAGCGGAAGCAGTAGCTTGGGAGAAACCCAAAAATAAAAAAAAGAAACATGTTGCAAGCGATATTTTTTTTCCGAGTAACAAAAATTTCTGTGAATGTGCTTTCTCTATTGTCCAAGGTAACTTTGTTGTGTGCTTACAGTAAATTATATCGCAATGACATGCTATGGAAAACCGCAGCTGCTAAAATTTTACGCAGGCCTTTACAGTGCGCAACAAGGCACGTTTCCGAGCGCACGCAGCTTCGTCCAGCTGAACAGCGGCGGATTCGGTCACCGCTCATTCCTGCAAGCGGCAGTGCAACCAGCGCCCCTCTACAGCCCAGCGCTGCCTTTTGAAAACCGCCATGCTCAGTACGACAGGCCAGCAGAGCGGAGATTAAACATATCGGATAGGGCGGCCGGGGCAGTGCGAACACACTCTTAGGCCGGCACTCCTTGGTTCCCGTCGGCGCCCACACGCCGCGCAGCGATGCAGTTCGGGCACCGCTCCCGCGCTCCGTTTACTTCGGCGCGGACCTGCTTTACGGTTCCTTTACGGTCTCTTGCAAATGAAAGGAACCGTAGAGCATTCCCTCAGAATTGCTTGCATGGTTTACAAGGCGCCACGTGTTTTTCTTTTAATTTTTTTTATGAAATGGACAATGACATAAAAGAAACGGTGCCCTGTGAACACCCTAGAATTTTCGACGAAAATGTGCCGAGCAGTTGTGAACATAATTTTTGAAAGAACAGGCTAAGGAAAGCGTGCATATGTAAGCGCTATAGATGAAATAACTTTGTTAAGCCGCAAAGCTGTGCCATCGAGCCCATGAAATCACGCTGGCGAATTTTCTTGTGAGTTCTCATCAGTGCGAACCGTCTTGCGTGAGAAGAGCACATGGGGTAAGGGGCACAGTATTTGTTTATTAGGCGCGGTTGTTGTTTTCTACTGTATTTGTTTGGCATGGTAGTTTGTCCATGCAGTGCAGCTATATTGAGGTTATAGCTAGCTGCATGTCAGTGTGCACTCACCATGTTCACAGGCGAGGTTTGTTTTTGTTTAAAATTTGGTGTTATTTCACTGTCGAGAGTGTAAGGTTTTTTTTCGTTTCTTAAAAAGCTACCTCCTTTGTTTTTTGGGCCCTCACAACACAGTGTACATATGTATGGTTTCGGTTCGTCTCTAAATTTTTTTCATCGCTTTTTTGTTCCTTATCTTCAGTTGGCCACTTTTGTGTCATTCATATCACGAGTTTACCTTACCCCTTGCCTGTTATATTTTCTTCCGATATTCCTTGCTCTTTTTTTTGCGAGAAAGTTCGCAAGCAATTTATTTTTGTGTAAATACCCACCACACAGTTCACGAGCATTCTACAATGCGCCTGTGAATAAATTCATCTACCGACATCTGTTTCCCACATTGCTGCCGGAAAAGTATGGCCCCTTTGAGATAAACAGGTTTATCGTCGAACAGCTAGCGCCCAACACATCTGGTTGTACAATTAAATGAAATCACCAGTTTTGCCTAGCCGCAGGCCCACCTTGTTGACTTTTTCTTTATGTACTGGCTAGCACATTTTTCATTGTATGATAACAGGAAGAGCTCAAAACTACTCGATGCTTTCTGGTATACAATTTCTTGACCCGAATATTTCGACGTCGAAACGGAATTTAGAAAAAAAGAAAACGAGGCGCAATCAGTCATTTCTTTTTGCTACGAACCCACATCGGCACACTCAGTTTCCCGTCGTAAGATTTGGGCCCCTGGGAGCCCGCGTGGTTTGCCCTGGCTTATAGCAGAAGATTATCAACCTCCCCGTCTTCGAATGACAACGTCCTCGAATGACAACGTCCTTGGTGCGATATTGAGTTCTCTTTTTTTCTTCCGAGCGAAGCGGGGGACTTATTTTATTTATTTTTATTTAGTACATACTGCAGGCCCAGTTTGGACCCAAGCAGGAGGGGCGATACAGCACATACAATACACGCAAATAAACAGCACAAAAATGGAGCCGCACATTATGGCAAACAAAATAAAAAAAAAACAATTCACTACACAAATCAAGCACTACACAAATCAAGACTTGGAGAAAAATTAAAAACCTGGGCAAGTATTCGCCGCTTAACGTACATAAAGCCGCTGCCTACTTGAGCTTTTTAATAAAGTTGACCTACAGAAATCATCTTTCATTCGTTCCCCGCGTTTTGCGGGTTCACTGAATTCATGTTAGGCACGTTCTAGCACTGCCTCCGTCCGCGAGTAAGATTCCTATAAACACTCCATCTCTGAAGGTTGATGTTGCAACCCTTTATTCTCCTTTTGAAATTTTATTCTCCGGTCAATATGTTTTCATAGAATTCAAGAGATATGGGCACATAGAGACGTGCTTGGTTTTATTGCGGCCAGTGGCGTACACAAGACTTCATATGCGCGCTTACATGAATGCGACAGTAGCGCATCGCATTCATTTTTTGGACGCATCGCATTCGTGTAGAGTGGACACATTCGCTGGGAAGACGCATCCCACAAACGCGGCCAAAGACGAGTGTACGTTGAGACGGCCGGAGCATCGCATTTGCCTTATCCGCTGGGAAGTGCGACGCGCTTCTATTATATCAATGTAATCAACCTTTATTTTTAAAAGGGGTAAGATGGTTCTGGAACCACGTAAAAAGTACGGGGATAAATCTGAAAGGATAGAAAAGAAAGTAAAAAAAAAATCTATTCAAAATTGTAAAGAAATATTCGGGATGCAGTGGGTGTACTCTTCTTAAGCTTGTGATTGTTTTGTTTTAAAGCAACGCTTTATACCTTTACCCCCGAAAGGGTCTTTCGCGACCGTTGGTGTCAACAGAAAACTACCGCGAGCAAATAAAATAATTTACTGGCACTGCCAGGAATCAAACCTGAAACTAGCAGCGTAACAAAGCGAGGGCCCGTTTTCTTTCCGATTAAAGCTACGAGCCCACGCGGAGACTGGGAAGACAGGTGGTGGACTCACAAAGCACATCTGCGGGTTTATCCCCTGCATTCGCGTTGAATGCCACGTGATTGCATCACGCGACTTCACGCGCCGCTGTGCGCTCCGTCCACGGCACGCCTAGCGGCCCTGTGCGCGCCTTGCGCGTGTGCTAGGAGTTACAAATATTCAAGGAAGCTCACACCAACGTATGACATCTCAATTATAGTACGCCAATGTGCAAAAGCCTGTGACTTGTAGTGTTCACCACAAAAATCAGAGATCCTTGTCGTCCGCCCTCACGCCAAACGCCACATCAAGGAAGACATTCAAATACTCCTTGATGGCCAGGACATCACTCCAAGCCCCAGCATCAAGATTCTGGGGCTACATCGCCAGGCCATCACTCCAAGCCCCAGAATCAAGATCCGGGGGCTACATCACCAAGAGTGACGTATCGTTGCAGCGCCTCAAACACAGCATCAAACAAATCATACACATGATCAGGCGAGTTGCAACCAAGAAGCGAGGCCTCAAGGAATCTGATACCTTTACATTAATTCAAGCTTTTGCCCTCTCGAAAATCACTTTCTTCTCGGCAAGGAGGACATAAAGATGGGTTAAATAATGATTAGAAAGGCGTTTGGGCAGGCCATTGATCTTCCCCTGAGTGGGTCCACAGAGAGGCTGCTTAGCACGAGGCTCGACAACACGGTGGAAGAGCTGATAGAGTGCCATCTTTCTAATCAGAAGCTCAGAATCAGCAGAACTGCGGTGGGTCGCCGCATCCTTCACCAGATTGGTTGGGCAGCACAGAATGTCACTCCGGTTGATGTACACCCGCACTTTCGGCGACAAGAACTGAAGGTGCTCCCTTTGCTTAGAAATATGAATCCCTCACACGAGGAGGGTCGCCGGCAAGCACGGGCTCAAGCGCTCAACACCCACCCTGTGTGCGGATCATGCAGTTATCTACACTGACGCCTCAAACATCGAGGGCAGTAGTACGCCATCATCTTGGCTACCTCCAGAACCAAACTCCTTGCGTGTGCCTCACTCAAGACCCAAGACATGATGGCAGCAGAAGAGGCAGCCATCGCCTTTGCTCTTACTCAACCAGAGGTTCGGGAGGTAGTAACCGATTCCTAACAAGCCTACCAGAATTGTCAGTCGGGTTGGGTGTCCCGACGTGCAGTGCACGTGTTGAAAACCTACTCCACGAACGGTTCCATTCAGCTCATCTGGACACCCGCCACGCTTCCATGGAGGGCAACCAATACGCACACCAACAAGCCTGTGCTTTTACCCCCCGGGCTTTGGAGCTGCACGTGGACAGACACCCGCTTGTCTCGTTCAGGGACATAACCCAGCATTATCGCCTTCAGAGACAGACCCTACCTTCGCCTTACCCTGACCTTTCCAGAGAAAAATAAACTACCCTACGGCATGTACAATCCGGCTCCTTCCGACACCCGACGCGTATTGATCACAAGTAGGACACTCCGCCACATAATCGCGGTGTTCGACTTTTGCCCTGAGCACCCTCCTCTCTTTCCGTGAACTACCCAACAAGAGAAATGGAAGATGCTGCTGTCCAACCCAGTCTGCCTACCCAGCTTCAGTTTGTGGACAGAGCAAAGGCGGCGTGGACTGCATATGGGCTCCAGTGAAGAAAAAACCACTCCCCTGGGCCGCACTCTGGGCCGTTCAGAAATCTGAATAGAAGTACTTCCTACCTCTCCTCCTCCTCCTCCTCCTCCTCCTCCTCCTCCTCCTCCTCCTCCTTCTTCTTCTTCTTCTTCTTCTTCTTCTTCCCGTCACCCTCCACCGTCTCGGCTGCCGATCTCGTCGCCTCCGTCCGCGGCGGCAGAGATGGAGAAGTGAGATCGTCTAACATCGGGGTTCAGCTTCCTTTAATTTTATAAAAAAAAGTTTCCACTCATGTGCTACACCAATAGGACTCATCCAACCACCGTTTATGGATCATCATAAATTTAACCTTACCAAGAATATCTCTTTGAAGTAATAAAGGGTGTGGTTAAGTGCATTTCACTTCTCTCGGGTTTCATTATTTGTACAGCGACGTGGCTGAATTTAAGGGACGTCGCATGGGTAATCGTTGTGGGTGCCATTTAGAGCTTTGCTTGCCAACTGCATTACCAGGGTGGATTGGCGCAAATTTCTTTTTATTTTTGTCTTACATCGGGGGCATTGCATAATGGCTTATAGTCGCACTGAGCACACAAGCAGAGCAAAATTGGTGCATGACCTGCAAAAGGAATGACAAATTACCCGTAGTCGTTATTTGGTGTGACCTCGTACGTTACCTTTCGTTCGCATAATGCACCTCAAAACGTGAGCCAGCTGCAGCTCCCCGGCACCCTCCACGTCCCCACTTCGAACATACGCCGCTGATAAAACAAAAGAGATTTTCACGATCATTGTGTAACAGCATAACAATGGTATTTGGTGGCAAAGCTTTGCAAAATCTGATAAGTTCCTCTGAATTGTTGTAACCTTGCAGTGTCGCAAAAAGCAGCAGAGAATCTGCAGAAATTTCGAGAATTGTCTAGTAATGCGAGGCGTTCTTAAGCCGCTTGTCTACATTGTGAGTTCCCTGGACCCAAATTTAGTTACGAGTAGCCAAAGTTGTTGAATAATTCCATTGCTTGTATTTTTGTTTCTTTTTTTTCCAGTCATGCACAATTACGGTATTATAACGGGTAAAAAGTGCTTTACTCTGCCAACTCTGTATTTTTCCCCAGGTGTAGCGGAGGTTTGGTTTCAGTGAAGTACTTCTCAGCTTATATTTCTTTGTCCGGCATATCTTAGTTTAATGATCGTTTTTTAGAGGAAATATTTAAGATGCATGTTTTTATTTCTTCAGTTCATTTCTGTAATACTTTTATGTTTACTATAATTTCCGTATTTCGTGGTGTTCGAAATTATGTTCCACCAATTACCTGCATTTTAGCTATTACAACGGTTAATGTATTAAATCTGCTTGATATGATATTCTGTGGAAATGCATGGCATTTTACGTTTGGCCATTTTCGCTATTTTTTATTTCGATTTCTAACGTCATTTTAATGGCTTTTTAACTCTAATCTATGTCTTTTGGAGGAGTTGTTTAAGGTGCATATTTTAACAGCAAAGCTATTTAAGCTTTTAGTTCCGCTGTAGAGCGCTACTAAAAAATTGGGCCCATCTCCCCCCGAAGGGGGACTCGAGTAAATGCGTCGCATAGGGGTGGGTGTATTGCGTTAACGTTTAGTGTTTGGGGAGTTGGTGGTAGTGAATGCGTTGTATGAGCAGCTTCTTGACGTAGTTTGAATGGATATAAGGCGCGTTCATAGCCTCCCATTCTGTGTCGGCTTTGTGGCGCAGTGGGTACAGCACCATGTACATTGCGTTCCGCCCGCAGGGTCGAGATCGAAACCAGGCGCCGGATAGTATTTTTTTTTATATAGTGTAGGGGGAGGGGTGCGGACTACGACTACGGACGTCAACGCGGATGACATCGTGAGTTACTGAAATGCTCTGCATTTAAAACTCAGCCCAGCCCAGCGCACGTGTGCCTCGTGAGGAGCGTCCTGCATCGTCAAAGATTGCGCGTGAGCTTGCACCACGTGAGTAGCTCACAAAAAACCGAAAAAGTAGCGAGTGCACGTGCGCGTGTGCCTCGTGAGGAGCGCCCGGCGTTGGCCAGCTCGACCTTCGAAAACACTCTGCCCAGCGCTCGTCGCGTGATCTCTCGGATGCTGTTCTTCTCGTCAGTTCACGTGCGTTCGCGGCTGGAGTGGGGAGCACAGACGTCGATTTCGCGCAGACGGTTGCCGCGCGTGCTAGCCCGTGCTGACGCGGTCCACTTTGGGAAACTTTGGGAAAGCCTGCGGACAAAACGATCCGGGCCTGCCAGTAATGGAGAACTTTCAGTGGCAAGAACGGAAACCCATGTGAGGTCCAGCGAAGGGAGAGGTGCCGCCCGGTCGGCTGTTTCTCCAGCAATGCAGCAAGCTCCGCCATTTTTTTTTGTTTTCACGCGATAGCGTTACTAGGTTCATTTTTCGATTACCCTGTGGCTGCCATAGAGTTTCTTACAGTATACACTAGAGAGCAATCCGGCGCAAGCGTCTATGCGGCTCACATCAAGGCCGTCTGTGTCGTCATGGGCCGCCATTATACATCGCGCTCGCCTTAGTTTCGTCATTGGCTTGGATTGAAACGTGTTAGTGACCGCAAATTTAAACAAAAGTGCCACAAAACGCGAAGAACAGTGTGCAATTATGTAAGTGGAAAATAAAAACAGGCTGTTTTAAAACTAAGGGAAAAGGAAGCAAAGCGTAGTTTTTGCCGGAACGGTTGTGCCTGCTATTCCGCAGGCCAAGGTTGTAGTTACGAACAAGGGTTAATATTTGGAGGGTGGGGGGGGGGGGAACACATTAGAGACTGATTTTATTAATTTTACCATTATTGCAAATAATAAGTTGCTTGAAGAGTTCGGAAAGTTTTTTGAGCGTGCCTATTAAAACGTCTTATCTTGCCTTCGTCGAAGTACGTTTTGTTTCTTCTTTTCGTCGGCTACAAATTTCGCGGCGGCACATTGCCAGCTCAGTCATGCGTCCTTCGACTGCGGCATGAGCAACGTCAGGTGCGATCACACATTGCCTGCTGTTTCACCGAACACAGCTACCACAGTACAGAGAGGATTTCGGCTACGTTGTAGCTCGTAAACGTGTTAATGCATAGTGAAGAAAGCAAATCCTAAAAACCGCTTAAGAATCCAATTGCCATGCCAAGCCCAAGACAAAAAGGGGGGTCTTCCCATGAACCCCACTACGACATGGCTTACAAGGCGCAGTTTCCTTTCTAGTATACTTACTAAGAAACTCTATGGTGGCTGCCAGCCGTCCGCTATCAGCCATGCTCATCAAGCGCCCGCGGAAATACGTCACCGCTGCCACGCGGACGCTACGACGGAGGCAGGAAGATTAGAGGGCTTGCCTAAATCTGGAATATGGCGAATGGGCAACTGAAGTGCGGAAAGGAGGAAAATGAGACCACAGCGGAGACAAAAATAAGAAGCGCATTTTAAAGCAAAGCTTTCTACCTCTACCCCCCAAGGGTTCTTTCGCGACCGTTGGTGTCACCAGAAAACTCCCACCAACAAATAAAAGAATTCACTGGCACCGCCAGGAATCGAACCTGGAACTACCGGTACAACAAAGCGAGAGCCCGTTGTCTTACCGATTTAGCTACGAGCCCACGCAGAGACAGGGAAGAAACGAAGAGCACTCACCAAGCACACCAACGGGTTTACCCCCTTCATTCTCGGTGAATGCAACGGGATAGCTTCTCGCGACACCTCGCGCTGCTGTGCGCTCCACCCACGGCACGTCTAGCGGCCCTGCACGCGGATTGCGCGTCTGCTAGGAGTTACAAAAATTAATGGAAGCTCACGCGAACGCATGGCATCTCTCTCCTAGTACGCCAATGTTCCTAAGCCTGAGGCCTCCACTGTTCACGTAAAAAATCACAGCTCCTTGTCGTACGCCCTCGCGCCAAAAGACAAACCAAGGAACACATTAGAATACCCTTTGAGGGCCGTGCCATTACTCCAAGCACCAGCATCAAGATCCTGGACCTACATCTCCAGGCCAACACCAAGCGTGGCGTATCCTTGCAGCGCCTCAAACACAGCATCAATCAAATCATGCACATTATAAGGCGAGTTGCCACCAAGAAGCGAGGCCTCAAGGAATCCGATACCTTTCGATTAAATTCAAGCTTTTGTCCTCTCGAGAATCACTTACGTCAAACCTTGTGTTCGATTCCCGGCCGCGGCGGCCGCTTTCTGATGGAGGCGAAAAGCAAAAACGCCCGTGTGTACGAGATTTCAGCGCAGGTTAAAGACCCCCAGGTGGTCAAAATTAATCCGGAGCCCTCCACTACGGCGCGCCTCATCGCCTTCGTTGCGTCGGCGCGTTAAACCCTACAATCAATCAATACGTCAAACCTTGTCTTATTCTCGGCGAGGAGGACGTAAAGATGCTTTATATAATGATTAGAAAGGCGGTTGAGCAGGCCGTTCGTCTTCCCATGAGTGCGTCCACAGGGAGCCTGCTTAGCACTGGGCTCCACAATACAGTGGAAGAGCTGATAGAGGGCCATCTTTCTAACCAGAAGTTACGACTAAGCATAACTGCGTCGGGTCGCCGCATCCTTAACTATATTGGCCGGGCAGCACAGAATGTCACTCCGCTTGATGAACCACCATACTCTTGGCGACAAGAACTAAAGATGCTCCCTTTGCTTAGAAATATGAACCCCTCACACGACGAGGGTCGCCGACAAACACGGGCTCACGCGATCAACACCAACCTCGGTGGGGATCATACAGTTATCTACACAGACGCCTCCCAACCTCCTTCACCTTACCCTGACCTTTGCAGAGAATAACAAGCTACCCAACGGCTTATACAATCCAGCTCCTTCCCACACCCGACGCGTCTTCGCTTAATACACAAGCAATCGCTACAACGCTGAAGAGCACCTGGCAGATGCTGCTGCCCAGCCCCTCTCTGCCTACCCAGCTTCAGCTGGTGGACGGAGCACAGGCGGCGGGGACTGCATATGGGCTCCTGTGCAGAAGGAACCACTCCCCTGGGCAGCGCTCTCGGCCATTCAGAAATCCGAATAGAAGTATTTTCTCCTTCTCGTCCTCCTCCACCTCTTTCGTTCTACAGCCGATCTCGTCGCCTCCGCCTCCGGCGGCAGCGACGGAGAAGTGAGATCGTCTAACACCTGGTTTGAGCTGCCTTTATTTCATAAAAAAAAGTTTCCAGTCATGCCCTTCACCAATACAACTCAACAAACACCACGTTCATGCATCATGCATTGATTTCACCTTACCAAAAATAGCTCTTTGAAACTAATAAAGGGTGTGGTTAAGTGCATTTCTCTTCTCTCTGGTTTCCGTAATGTAGAGCGACGTGAGTGAATTTAAGTGAAGTCGCATGGGTAATCGTTTTGGGTGCCGTTTACAGCTTTGCTTCCAAACCACATTCACAGGGTGGATTGGCGCGATTTTTTATCAGGCGCCGCGCCTGCGCGTTGAAGTAAGTTCAATGCTTTGTCGGCAATAGCATACTCGATAGGCATGGTCGCCAGAAGTACCCGCCACTGGCGTCATCACACCAAAGCGCCTTTCCACCGGAAGATGCAAAAAGACATTTTCGGCAATTTACGTCCTGAAGATACCCCTGCGCTGCGAGGCGCGCCATGGTGGAAGGCTCCAGAATAATTTCGACCACCTGGAGATATCTAACGTGCACCGAGATCTCGACCCACGGGCGTGCAGTTTTCTGCTTCCATCAAGAAAACGGCCTCCACGACTGCGAATCCAACCCGCGTTCTTGGGCTCAGCTGCACCACGCCTTACCGAAGTTTTTTAAGCTTTGCATAGATTTGCTGTTCATTTTGTTATCTATTTCTGTTTGTTATTTTTTCTCAAATTCTAAATCATCTTTTATATGGGACATCTTTCTTCCGCCCCGAGTTCTAGAAATTCGTTTCGAGATCCCCTTCCGCATTAAGCTTACAAATGCATTCGAACAGTCTCCCACGCGTTACACCGCTGCTTGTTTCCTTAAACTGCCAGGCCAAAGCAGGTGTTTTGGAACGCTCCGCAATTCAAACGCTATTGGGGCCTCTGGTTCGCTATAAACACGCACTCAAACAAGAAATAAACGCACAGCCACGAACACCTCCCTGTATTTGGCACCTTGCGCTTTAAAAAGACGCAGATAAAGTTGGCTTTGCCTCAAAGCGTCTTGATGTGAGGGAATTGAAACATGTATGAAATCTTAGCGTAATACACCCATTAAATTATGCTGACCACAAGACTGCTTTAAAACTAAACTTACATGCGCTTCGTGCATACGCAAAAAAGCTTGTCCTACGCCGGGATTCGAACCCACGAATGCCAGCTGGGAGGCAGACACTGTATTCACTACACTACGTTTCCTGTATTTTTTTTTCTTTAATACATGGAAATTTTAGAGAGGAGTCAGCCAAGACAATCGACACACAATATAAACACTAACAGACAGCAAAGGGTAAGAACGTCAGTCTAACAAAGGTCGGCACCAATTCAAAACTCAGGCAAGCAAACGCACGCATCCAAAAGATGCAGCCACTCTGGTGGATCACTCTGCGCAACGTAAACGCTCCGTACCAACGCCGCCTGTTCCCGAAAAATGACCTTTGGTCGGCCTATGGGGTTCAGCATGCCGATCAGTCATGCGCACTTCCCACAGCTAAACAAACCTAGGAGCACAAAAACGTCATACGGCACCCGATTAACGTCCTCAAATGGCAAGAAGCGAATGGTGTATGGGGTGATGTCAATGTCCTTTTTTAGTGTCCGTTGCAAAACGTCCCAGAAAAACACCGCGTCACGGCACAACACAAAACACTGGTCAATAGTTTCTGGTTGGTTGCACAAGCGGCAATTGTCTGACCAAGGGATCGACATTCCTTTGTCTCGCAGCCATGTTTTAACTGGAAGCGTTTGCGAATGAAGCTTAAAGAAAAACGTTTTGGCATTTGGCGGCACGCACATACGCTTGACACGGTCTAAAACACTATTCGTATGTATGGTCCCGCAAGTACGTTTCCTGTAGTATTCAGCAGCAACGGCCCTAGCGGATTTCCGGATTTTTGGCTTCAGCTTGCCGGTGCCGCTTTTGCCACTGTTACAATATTCACGTTCACTGTTCGCGCACCAAAGCAAACCGAAGAAACACCTTACAGCATAGAGCATACAGCAAATACAGCATACAAGCCAGTCCTCAAACTTGCAATTTTGACCATGAGATGAGCTCAGATTGCGCTGCTGAGCACGAGGTCACGGGTTCGATTCCCGGCCGCGGCGGCCGCTTTTCTGATGGAGGCGAAAAACAAAAACGCCCGTGTGTACGAGATTTCGGCGCACGTTAAAGATCCCCAGGTGGTCAAAATAATCCGGAGCCCTCCACTACGGCGCGCCTCATCGCCTGCGTTGCGTCGGCGCGTTAAACCCTACAATCAATCAATCAATGAGATGAGCTGAGAACCTGTGGACCAGCAGGGTAACAAAATGGTCGGCCAGAGACGGGTCTAGACGAAGGGGAAGGTCATTCATTACTTTAATGGAGGGATGAAATAACAACATTCGGAGGCAAAGGGTGGACTCGAGCAGCGCAGAACGAGGGCTGTGAAGGTCAATAAGAGAGGCCTTCGTCCTGCAGCCAACCTATATCAATATGATCTTGATAAGGACGGCGATGAATAGGCCCTCAAATTGTGTCTTCATAGCGCTTTTGAAGATATCAGAGAAACGACACTCCTAGAAACAATGAAGGGGCTGGGGAAACAAAATCGTGACGGGCTGTCGTATCGAAGGCAGGATACCCCTCTGAAACGAAACTGCGCGCCATGATAGACATGTCACCGATCCAGTGACTCCGCATAACAACTCTCCTCTACCAAAAACATGGGTCGAAACCTACACAATAACAGGCCATATGGCAGGATCAAGTCCATCTGAAATAAGTTCCAAACTCATGAGACCACAGTATGCCCAGACTCCGGCATGTACGAAAGTACATGGCCGTATTGTCGTATTTGACTAGTTAGGTAATGTTTGTGACTGCATGGCCCTTCTACGCACCGGAACAAAGAAATGGTAGTTGGAGACATCATCTTGGCAATCCGACAAGCCCAAGTATCGAATAGAACCGTAAACATCATTCCAGACGCTCAAAGGGCCCTAGACTTTTCTGCAGGCAGAATACATAAATGCTTTGGCAGGCTAGTCCCTTCCACAATTCAGAAAGCAATAACGTAGCCTGGACACCCGGACACAAGGGTCTGGTAGAGAACACCACTAACCAAGAGGCACGCGAACTCACATACCATGCTCCTTGCGGGCACGACTACCGCGCTCCACAAAACAAAAACGCCAAGAACGTCTCCTCCTCCTACGCCTAGGAACACATTTTTTCCGTTCGGGAGAACGACTCGGGAGAACGACTGAAAAATTACATTTTTCAGATAAATGTCGGAGATGCAAGGAACGGGCCGATCTTGCACATATATTATGGGCATGTCCTCAGGGCGACTCGTCAGAGCCGCAAAATTAGCAGTATGAGCAGTGGGAGACCGTACTGCTCAGCTCAGACCCGGCGAATCAAGTCTGGGCCGTCCAGTTAGCCGAAGACGCTGCTAGGACCCAAGGGCTCCTGGCCGACGCCTAGGGTGGAGGTCTAGCTCTCCTCCACAAACTGGACAAATAAAAGTTTTTTCTCTCTCTCTCTACTTTTGTCGAGACATGGGAGACAGCTTTGACCAGCTTGTTACCTCAAGATAAGCGCGAGCTGATGAGAAGGCAAGCCAAATAGCTGCTGCATCCGGCAACCTAGACTTCAGGTTCCATCCATGGGCTCTCTACTATCTCTTTACCCCATTTCCCTAAAACCAACTATTCATTCAGTAACAAAGATCTTCACACACACTGTCCCTCTTCGCAAAAAGCAAAGATGTTCAGTCCGGCTCAGAGATCATAGAGTAAACACTTTTGTACGCTGACACTGACACCTTCACGCTCAAACTGAGCAACACCCCGCTGCAACCTTTCATGGTCGCATCCTAAGCCACAGAAGCGCAGAGAGCCTTTGTTTCTCCTGGGCCACAGCGATGAAAAACCTTCACTGCTAATCTTTCCCTTTTGGCTTACTTTCACTGGTCGTGAAGCATAGATTTTAAATACAGGAACTGGATTCGAAAATGCTGCCTGGAAGTCGAAGCAACACTATCGCGTTTTGCATCTTAAGACCCAAACGTAGATGTCACCAGAAACATTTTGTCAGTTCATTTTTTTAGATGCGAAGCATCTCTTGCTCGGGGGGATGTGTCGCGTCCGTGCCCCGTCCGCAGCGCCTCTGATGATGATTGCAGCAGGAGGCCCCTAGGGATTGGATTGGCCAACCAAAGAATCCATCACGAGATAGCTTCGCGTTCAACCACCGTCGTCATCCTCCCGTAGGGGAACCGCTGAAGAAGAAGAAGAAGGATAAGAAGACAAAGCTGCGAAGAGGAGGGCGTGTACGTTGCTCTCAGCCGGTGCACCAACGTCAACCACCTTTACCTCACCAACGCTGAGGAGGACTACCGATTCTACCACAGAGACGACAACATCGACAAGAACATGATGGACGAGTTTCGGCGCCTCGAGAACCACTGCCTACTCACTGTAACACAAAAGTACTTGCGTGCCTTTGCCACCGGTGTGGACCCGGACGCCGAATTCGCTCTGGCGCTACTAAACACCAGATCACTCAACATAACGGCCACACAATGGAGCCACACGGAATCCCCACGATGCTTCGCATCCTCATCAGGGTTCCGCACGGGAAGATGGTGTAATTTTTTTAATGTTACTTTTGCTTTTTCGATGTTCTATTCAACCAATAATCTCCGTTTAGGCTATCATAACAATTAAATGTACTACATCCGCCACCTATCCGCCACCTATACGGTGCGGCCATTTTCGTTTTCTTATTCGCATTTCCAACGTTCTTTTCGGGATTTCCCATCTAAGTCATAGTTTTTAGGAGACTTTAAGATGCATATTTCTCATTTCGTCAGTTAATTTTTGTAAATGTTTTCTTTTCTAATTTTCTACTTATTTGGGTTTTTAGAAATTATGTTCGATCAAATACGCCCATTTACGCTATTGTAGCTATTGAATTCGTCAATTCCGCAAATGCTGCGTTTTGGTGCAAATGCAGACCGTTGAATATTCATGGCTGGGGGGCACTCGGAAAAAATGCTCCTCATTAAGGTAAAAGATTTTAATCGGCAAGAAGAATGCGCAGCAGAAATGGCTGTTCTTAACGGAGATAGGAGGGGAACGCTGCTGACACCTGAAAATATTTCCTTCACCTTTCTTTAAACTTATATTGCGTGATAGGAGCTTTGACCAACGGGATGTTTATATTATGGGCATTGATACCACTTGCTCCATTTCTGCTAAATCCGCCAATGATCTTACGGCATTCCGACACGGTGGAAGAAGTTTGGATTTTGGACTGTGAATTTGACTCAGGTAGCATAGGAGAACGCTTCCCGTCTTAACAATCTCTTAATAAAAGCAGCTTTGATTTCTAATTTCTCTCCCTGCCTCCAGTAAAAATTGATGCTACTTTTCAGCGGGGAATCACCAGAAATATTTTTTTGGTTGCCAGGGGAGTAAATTTCCATACACTGCGGAATGATTTTTGCAAACATGTCATGCGAACGGGACGAGTCACACACTGTATAAGCTTCCAAGTTTTGAAAAAAAAAATGGCAAAGCTTGCATTAAGTTGCGCAAAGCTTGAACCACATCGAAGCTGGAGGATTTATTTCTGTGTAAGCACTTAAGGGCCCACTACCACACTTTGCATTAGGTTTTTAATTATTTATTTACAAGTTACGTCGACGCTTTTGACTGTGGTAGTAGTAGTAATCGTCATATCCATTTATGTCGTCATCTTCCTCATGCATGACTGGCGGGCCCGGATTGTTTTGTCAGCAGGCTTACGCATTTATGCCCACGTCGAACTCGACAGCACGCGCTAGAAGCGGCGGCAACGGGTTTAACGAACGGTGCGTCTGTAGCGGGAGATAGCTGTGTTGTGCTCCCCCTTTGAGGTACCGACGCACGTGAACTGTTTTCTGGGTAGATTTCGCGAGCGCCACGTGCAAGCCTGGGCTACACCGGGCGCTCCTCGTAAGGTGCGTCCTCACATGCGCGGTAAACAGTGGCAGTAGCTATGGCCCCGGTTCTTTTATGACTCCGCACACATTACGGCCAGCAACAAGAGTTCCAGCTGTTAAAAACTACAGCCACTAAGAATTCAAATATAGTTTGATAAAGCTTTGTAAGAAATTTTGGTACACTATGGGAAAACTGATCTGGAAAACTCATGACTGATTGCTGCAAAAGGCGAAGGAAGAAACAAAATGCACCATGTAGACACAGAACCCGCCCTTTTTTCGTTCATTTCGTCTTTCTTGGAATAGTCTTTTCTACGGTGTAATGGTTGTCTCAGCTACAGCCCTCCGCCCGTTCCTGGAGAAATGCTAGAAGTGACCCGTGCTTGAGATCCCACGTCAACCACGGAAAATTTTCGGGGGCTCCCAGGATGAAGACCTGCGGCTCGGAGATGTTACATCAGTGCGGGTCGAAGTTCCGTTCAAGTACTGAGTAGATGAACTGGGTCAATTTCTGGAGAATGTGTTACAAAATGGGCACGTGACAGCAAATGGAGAACGGAATTGGGATTCCCAAGCGTGTGTCACTGCTGCGGATATGCCCGAACCTCAACAGCCTCTACAGCAAACGTGCTGTCAGTAAGATAGCCTATCAGGGAGATCAATACTACGCGGTGGAAGTATGTGGCATGCCTGGCGTGTCAGAAGTCAGAAGGACTTCTGAGACGCCAAGCAGCAGTTCTAGTGTTGACACGAGATGAAGTTGGAGTGGCTGCGTGAGATTTAGAAGGTGGCAGGTTCTATACGCCGCCATGTGAGCCGGAAAGAAAACCAGCAATACGCAATATACGGAATGGATATGGGTGCGAGGGGGAGTAAAGAGTAGTATATATATTCGTACACAGGCCGCTGTTTGTCGCAAAGCAACGTAAGCCTCGCCACCGCTGTCGTCCAGTATGTGCACAGGTAAATCTTCACCTCAAGAGTAAATGCCGAGACAAATGCCTGGTGACCGGCCCGAATGGCTGTAAGTCCACCTAAAGGGTTGGTAGACGGCGGAGGGTCACGTAAGCACAGTTACAGTTTTTAATTAGGTGGGTGGGACGCTATCATATGCTGCTGCATCAGCAAAGATCTGCACTGTATACTCGGGGTGGGGGATCTGATTGTCAGCCTGAACGCCGCCCTTCCACCCACTGGCTGGGAAATGGCGGTTTCGGCTGCCTAGGTTTGCCCAGTCGTAATGACAGCGATGAGTGGGTGACCAGGTGTTTAACGCTGGGGGTACTCAACGCCACAGGGGAGTTTGAAGCAGATCCCAGGAACTTTGAGGACAAGTTCCTCTTAAGAAACGGTGCGTGATGCGGACACAGGCCCGGACAGCCTGGGTGGCTAGCGAGGTTTGATCTTAGAATGGTAATCAGACCGAACTGTGGTGTAAAATTCCTCCTAAAATACGAGGAAGCCGCAACTCTACTGTCCTTGGAACGTGCGCCTGGCGGCCGACGCGGAGGTTCCTGGTCCGGAGAATCAGTTCCTACACAGGGGGATCATGGTGGCCAGGCCTTGAACTGACACTCGAGGAAGCAGTGGTCGGGGTTGAAGGCATGGTGCAGGTCTTTCGGGATAACGACGAAAGAGGGAATTAGCATAGTGACCGCGAACCTCTCCTTGCTGAGTAACGGCTCGTAAGGATCTCATCTGCTGGTTTTCTAGCAAGCAGCCTGAAGACTCTTGTTCCTGTGAGCGAAACAGTTGGCTGGAGGAGGACACAAATACAGGTCACATAAAGACAAAGGTGATCCGTTACATAGATACGGAGCTCGCCAAACTACCGTTACCCGGAGACCGCGAAAGGCAGGAGTAGCCAAGTACACGGATTAGTGGAAAACTCCATCGACGAGTCGTTTAGTACCGCTGGTCGGGGCCAGCCGGAGGGACGGGCTGAGGATCCCAGTGCTGGGGGAAGGACTAGTTCTGTCCCCCCCCCCCCCTCTTGTTAGGTCTTCTCTGTTTCCTACGGTCGGAGCCCAGCAAGCAGCACCTGTAGGTCTGCGGCAACCCTGTTGCAGGGGCCGCAAAATTTTTAAATTGGCACAGTCTGATGCCCTCCCTGAGGTGATACATTAGGCCTGAAAAGGAGTCAGATATCCGTGGATGAGATCAGATCAGATCAGATCGAAAACTCGCTGTCCCCATTCGCTAAAAAATTCGCGCAACCCCTTCGATTCTCCTCTTTCCCTTTCCCTCACAACCCAACCCCTCTTGATACTTCCCAGGGGAGATGGGAGAGTCTCCCCGGGCCCGTACTGCTGGCTGTAGGTCGCTGAGTAGCTTTCCCCTTTCATTTCTCTCCACTCACCAGTGGTTAAAATTCAATTTGCCGTTTGGCCATTAGATTCATGCCACTATTGGATCAAGCCTGCGATCCCCCAGCGGTACCGGCCGAGGTAATTTACTTTACATTTAGTTAAAAACCCACTTAATGCATGGTCGGGGTAGCGTAGCTGGCATTTCTCGGTAAAATCAACGACGTTTGAGGCTGGAGGCTGGGTAAAGCTTTAATTTTACGGTAATACCGTATTCGCAATGTTTTGTACCCCGCAGCAAGTATTATGCAGGTTTCAGTGGAGTATGTGTCCCCCGTCATCCACGGAGCTTGCCGTAGCCCCGAAGTGGCCTGTGCGGGCACAGCGGACGACGCGTACTGCCTGCGAGCAAATCACGTGCTTCGGCTGGTCGGCTACATAAGCGGGTCCTATTCGTAGACATCTCAGGTCCGACTACGAACTTTCCGAGCCGCGTGCACCTACTGGGCGAAACGCACTATTGCCGATTCCACCCCACATTAAGAATTATTGGTTTTTCGTAGCGTTCGTCCGGCATGTGCACGGGGCTATTTACGGCCACTATACAGGGCGTTCACTCAGCGGGCTGCGCAACCTCGGTCCACGCGAGAGCTCCAAGCCGACGCGACGCCTCATATGCAAGTAAGACGGGGCTCAAAGTTAGCTCTGTGAGCCTCCTATGCGATTGAGTCACGATCCTTAAATCCTTTTATCGGACAATAAACTGACATGATTACTCAGCCCCAGCTTTGCCCCAAAGCCGCGTTGAAACGAGAAAACGCTCTCATGAAAGTAGTAGTCTTCAAAGCATGCATGGCAGAAATATACACAGAAAAAATGGTTTCTCTTGCTTTCGTCCGTTTCATAGTGTGCGAATGTGTAAATGTCTTATTTATTTTTCTTTCCTGGATGTGTTGTTGACCTTTTCGGCACGGCCTCATTTATATTTTTTAGCTTCGTAACTCACTTCTTGTACCTGCCGTCATGACGTAGACGCAAGGGGAATTTGCTGCTATACGAATTAGGTCGCGTGTTTGATTTGCGTTTGCGGAGGCTGTATGTAGCTGCGGCGAAACTAAAAAAAAAAAAAAACGCTCGTGTGCTTAAGATTTTGTCACGCGTAAAAGAACACCAGGTTGCCTAAATTAATTAGCAGTCCACCGTTTATCTTAAATTACGGCAAGTGCGCCCTTCAGTGTAATAATCTCGGCTTTTGATTTTCTTTTCTAGAACTGCCATAGTAGTAACTTTTGGAAACCTTCAGGGGGGGGGGAGATTTCTCTGGCCTCCCCTCCAAACCTAACTTGTCCGCACTGCCTTGAAAAGCAGCGTAGCCAAGTTTGTGATGATCAGCTGTGTTGATGAAAAATTTATAATGCGGCCTTCATCGTACTCTTGTTCACCCCATAAAATAGCTCAGACATGCATTTCTTTCTCGCCAGCAAAGAAGTTTGAGTTTGAGAGCACTCCCAGCTACACTAGTCGAAACCGGAGGTGATTTATATTGTCACCATGTTGTTTCGCCTCTACTTCATGGTGTCGCCTCACAACACCATGCATAACAGCTGGTGCATTGTCACTCAAATGGGGCATAGCCAACGTCCCTTTAGAATCATTATTTTATATTTTGGCGTGAGATCAAGCTAAGAATGGTCTCTGCGAGATGGGAGCTAGTTCGTGTTGTACAATGGCCTGCACGCACCTTCGTGAAACAAAGCGGTTGTACGCTAGCACCTATTCCCGACCGATTTCTAGCATCGCGTTACAGTGCAAAGAGAGAGAGAGAGAGAGAGAGAGAGAGATAGAGAGAGAGAGAGAGAGGAGAGAGAGAGAGAGAGAGAGGAGAGAGAGAGAGAGAAAACTATTATTTGAGGTAGGTTTAAGGAGTCGGGGTGGCCGCAGGCTCCAACCTGGCGGCGACTAGCGTAGCCCTGTCCACGAGGGAGAGTTGTGTCCCTAGTTCAGAGGTATCCAGCGCCCCCTCCCACTGCTCGTCGGAGGAAGTTAGGGGAAAAAGGTCATTAGGGCAGCCCCAGATGGAGTGGGGTAGAGTGGAGCATGTGCCACAAGCAGGAAAATAGGGGGGAGGGGTAAAGAGAGGGGTGGATGTGGTGAAGTACCGCTCGGCAAGGCAGAGTGTGAGTCTGGAGGAGTCGCCATGTGCGTTCCTGCGAGTGAGTGAGCTGAGAATGGGCAGGGGGTATTTGCGGTGGGCGAGGCGGTAATGACAGACAATACCGTGGTAAGTTGTCAGTATCTTCTTGTCAGATCGGGCCCCATAGTAGGGAACGAGGCTGGGGCCCGCTCGGATTGTACGTCCTCGAACGACGACGTGGGCTGCCTCATTTCCCCCGAGGCCGGCATGAGCCGGGGTCCAAATTAGTTCTACCAGGGCAGGTTGGGAATTTTGAGCCAGAATTTTGAGGACGAGTGACGAAATAAGGCCATGAGCGAAATTTCGAATTGCCGTTTTAGAATTTGAGATTTTAATCGCAGGGGTCGGCCTGGGTTACAGCGCTGGCGCTATTGCCGCCTCCTGCGCCTCTCCGGGAAGAGGGGTGTTCACCGTGAGGGAGTTTATGGGAGGGCTGTCGGGCCTATTGATCACTGCTGTCGCATATGCGTCATGGTGGCGGTATTCATCAGCAGCGTACGCGTAGTAGATATCTGGGTGGAGTGCAAGACGCCTCTCCAGTGCTCGTGCCCTCTGTGTTCTTTGGCCCACGTTGTATGTTGGATGCATATTGCGGGGTACTGGCCGAACTATGAGTTGAGCGCGGGTGGTATGTGGAATGGGGAATTTCCGGTCTGTGTCGGAATATTTGTAGTATGAGCAGTTCAAGTATCTTTAGAGTGTGTACCTCTGGGATCGGGTGATTATCAATGGAGATTCTAATATTGGGTGGTGTTTTAGTGCCACGTTTTGGTGACATGAGTAGTAGTTTCGATTGGGTAGATGAACAGGTCAGTCCAGCAAGTTTGGCTTCGTCGGCGACAGTGTGGCCTCCAAGTTGGAGGGTTTCTTCAATGAGAGCATCATTACCTCCTGCGACCCAGAGGGTAATATCGTCCGCGTATAGACTTAATTGCAGGTGGGGGACCTGTTGGAGCTTTCTCTGAATGTTTATTATGGCAAGATTGAAAAGCAATGGTGATAGCACCGCACCTTGCGGTGTTCCCTTGGATGAAAGAGATATGAGACTTGATGTAAAATCACCAATCTGAATGAAAGCCTTGCGATCTGTCAAGAAATCACGGATGTAGTTGCACAAAAAGAAAAACGTAAGTTACAGTGCCCGCTACTGCGCTGCCGGCGTTGCTTCGCCGTACTATTTGCGATCTCGTTATCCTGAAAGGAGCACAAGTACTGTTTGCGAGTTTTCTAAAAACTCCCTCTCAGGCTTTCGATGTACGCAGTGGGCACCTGATCTCCCTCTATACCTTAGCAACGTGAAAACTTGGGCGAATTAGTGATGCATGTTGAACCACAGCGCAAACAACCAGACAAATGACGATAGCAAGAGGACACACGAAGCGCTGACTTACAACTGGATTTTATTTTCTCGAACGGCGCCAAATATAAACGAAATTGAAGAAAATAAAACATGAAAAAACACATGAAAAAACCGGCATGAAAAAGCATAGAGCCAACGACACAGTTAACCATTACCGGCACGTGTCCGGTTAAGATAGTCTATCTCCTTCTTCGTGAGTGCAATCGAGGCTATACTGACCCACTTGTAACCCAGGCGTTCAACCTCAGCGGCCTCTATAATTTCCCGAGTTAGCGTATCCGCGGTTCTGTCGATAACACGGCAATCTGCAAACAGCGGCTCGCAGCCGTTGTTTGAAGATTGTCTTGTCGGTTTTTCAAGCTCGCATAAAATCTTTGACACTCATGCATGAAACACCTGTTTGCAATTAGTCAGGTTTCTAGATCTTAGGCTGTGTTTTTCCCCTTGGTCATGTATGCTGGGCGTACGAGCCGAGAGGTTCCAAAGCGCTGCTGCCGATTTCGTCAGCGCATTTAAAATTGGTGGAGAGAGGCATTGTCCGACTCTGTTTTTCAAATGCTCTTGAAAAATCTTGTAGCCAAAATGCAGAAGCCAGCTTCAGAGCGCAGACGACGCGCCTTTTAGGTTCAGGCTACCCTGGGAACGGGTTGGCCTCTGTTGCAGAAGGTACGCTTCAGGCCAAAAAGCAGGAGTTGCGGGGCTCGCAACCACAAGGCCAACAACAAAGGCCTAAGGGAAAAGTGGCTGTGATCCCGTACCTTCATGGCTTGTCGCATAAACCTAAGAAGGATAGCTAACAGAGCAGGCATACAAGGGTGCTTTTCGGCCCAAAGAAACTGTCGGTCCTCTGCAGCATGAACCACGGTTTGCGGAGGGTAAAATCCTCGTGTCACATATAACACAGAACGCCCTTTGTTGATTACGTTGAAGGCGTCGTTTACGACCTGCCTTTAAATTGTGGAAACAGGTATATCGGTCAAACCGGAAGATGCCCCAATGACCGCCTGCGGGAGTAGCATAATAATGTTAAAAATAAAGTGGCTGGTCATCTCGCTACTCACTGCGACACATGCGGCTGCGAGCCGCTGTTTGAAGATTGCCGCGTTATCGACAGAAACATAAACACGCTAACTCGGGAAATTTTAGAGGCCACTCAGATTGAACGCCTGGGTGAGACTTTTGCGTCACTATAGCCTCAATTGCACTCACGAAGAAGGAGGTAGACTATCTTAACAGGACACGTGCCGATAATGGTTAACTGTGTGGTTGGCTCTGTGCTTTTGCATGCCTGCTTTAAAGCAAAGCTTTTTACCTCTACCCCCAAGGGTTCTTTCGCGATCGTTGGTGCTTAACAGAAAACTTTCAGGGAACGAATAAAAGAATTAACTGGCACTGCCAGGAATCGAACCTGGAACTAATAAACTACCAAAGCGAGAGCCCGTTGTCTTACTGATTTAGCTACGAGCCTACGCGGGAACACGGAAGAAAAATGGTGCACTCACCAAGCACATCTACGGAATTACCCCCTGCATTCCCGCTGAATGCCACGTGATAGCTTCACGTGACTCTCTGGCTCCGCAGTGCGGTCCGGCCACAGCCCGTCTAGCGGCCCTGTGCGCGCCTTGCGCATGTGCTAACGAGTTACAAAAATTAAAGGAAGCTCACACCAACGCATGGCATCTCACTGCTAGTACGCCAAAGGGCTAAAGCGTGTGGCCTCCAGTGTTCACGTAAAAAATCACAGCTCCTTGTCGTCCGCCCTCACGCCAAACGACACATCAAGGAATACAATCACTCCAAGGCCCAGCATCAAGATCCTGGGCCTACATCGCCAGGCCAATACCAACAGTGACGTACCGTTGCAGCGCCTCAAACACAGCATCAATCAAATCATACACATAATCGGGCGAGTTGCCACCAAGAAGCGAGGCCTCAAGGATTCCGATACCTTTAAATTAATGCAAGCTTTTGTCCTCTCGAGAATCACTTACGTCAACCCCCTGTATTCTCTGCAAGGATACAGACAGGCTGCTTAGCACGGGGCTCCACAACACTGTGGAAGAGCTGATAGAGCGCCATCTTTCTAACCAGAAGCTCCGACTGGGCAGAACTGCGGCGGGTAGGCGCATTCTTTAACAAATTGGCTGAGCAGCACAGAATGTCACTACGCTTGATGCACTCTCGGACTCTTGGCAACAAGAACTAAAGATGCTCCCTTTGCTTAGAAATATGAACCCCTCACACGACTAGGGTCGCCGACAGGCACGGGCTCAAGCGCTCAACACCACCCTCGGTGGGGGGCATGCAGTTATCTACACAGACGCCTCCCAACATCGAGGGCAGTAATACGCCGTCATTGTGGCTACCTCCAGAACCAACCTCCTCCCGTGTGCCTCACTCAAGACCCAAGACATGACGGCAGCAGAAGTGGCAGCCATCGTCTTGGCCAGGGGTTCGGAAGGGAGTCAGCGATTCTGAACAATCCTACCGGAATTACCAGTCGGTTGGGTTCCCCGACGTGGACTGCATCTGCTAAAAAACTACTCCCCAAACGGTTCCATTCAGGTCATCTGGACATGCGCTCACGCTTCCACGGAGGGCAACGAATACACCCACCAACAAGCCTTCGCTTTTACCTCCCGTGCTATGGAGCTGCACGAGGACAGCCAACCGCTTGTCACGTTCAGGGTGATAACCCAGCATAAACGCCTTCAGAGACAGACCCTACCTTCGCCTTACCCTGACCTTTCCAGAGAACAACAAACTACCCTACGGCTAATACAACCCGGCTCCCTCGCACATCCGACGCGTCTTCACTTAATGCACCTGAATCGCTTCGACACTGAATGTAAATTTTGCTCAGAAATAGGAACACTCCGCCGCATAAGGGGGTGTGCGACTTTAGCCCTGCGCAGCCCTCCTCCTCTAAGCACCATCCGTTAACTACCCAACAAGAGCAATGGGAGATGCTGCTGTCCAGAGCCCTCTCTGCCTACCCAGCTTCAGCTGGTGGATAGAGCACAAGCGGTGCGGACTGCATATGGGCTCCAAGTGAAGAAGCAACCAGTCCCCTGGGCCGCACTCTGGGCCGTTCAAAAATCTGAATAGAAGTATTTCTTCCTTCTCTACCTCCATCTCCTCCTCCTCCTCCTGCTACTCGTCCGTCTCCACCGCCGATCTCGTCGCCTCCGTCCGCTTTACCCTTGCGAGGGGCCCCTCGCAATGGTAAAGGCAGCTTTACAGACTTGAATTCCCCTTTCAAGGGTCCGCACTCGACCAGGGACGCCTGTACCCATTAAAGAAACCGGTGGGTGCCCGGCGGTAAGCGGATTCGAACCCGGTACCTCCGAATACGAGGTGACTGCCAGAGACGGAAAAGGTCGTCTAACATCGTGTTTGTGCTTCCTTTAATTTTATTAAAACAGAGTTTCCACTTATGTGCTACACCAATACAACTCAACGAAACACCGTTCATACATCATCCATTGATAACCTGACCAAGAATGTCTCTTTGAAGTCCAAACGAACCAGGTAGTTACAGGCCGATATCAGTACTGAGTGCGCTCAACACTCTCTTCGAAAAACTAATTGCGCAACAGGTTAAAAATTTCTTAAAGAAAATAATATATTGCACCCCAGCAGCATGGTTTAGAAAATAGATCTACTTCAACAGCCGTACTTACTTTATCACAGGCTCTCAATTCCGCGATGCATCAGAATAACATAGCTGTGTTGTTTCTGGATATTAAAAAGCATTTTACACGTTTATCATCCATCTTGCTGCAGAAATTAGAAAGTTATGGCTTACAGAGTGCACACTTAAATTCTTTCATAGCTATTTATCCTCCGGAAGCAAAGGGTTCTTATTAATGGTTTTTGTCAGATGTTAAAGAGATAACTTGCGGTGTACCACAGGGCTCCGTTATGGGTCCCATATTGTTTTCACTTTATTATAAACGATCTCCCTAAGGCTCTTTCCTCCTCACAAATAATAATGTATGCAGATGATGCGCTCATTGTTGTTTCCGGAACATGTCTTCAGGAAATTCAAACCAGAATAACCAGTGAGCTGAAAAACCTATCTTCTTGGTTTTTTGAAAACCGCTTAACACTTAATGCAGACAAAACTAAGCACGTCATTTTTCACTCTGGTACAAGACCACCCACAATTTTTACAACTTACTCTCGGCAGCTCATTATACAGCAAGTATCGCATTTCAAATACCTAGGAGTAATTTTTGACTGTTCCAGTTACACTGGAAAGAACAAATTAATAGCACATGCAAGAAACTAGCTTTTGTTGCCACGCGCTCTTTAAGGCGAGATATTATTTTCCGTACGATGTACGACGCTCCCTCTACTATGCATTCTGTCATTCACATATCAGTTATTGTTGTGAATCTTGGGGGGCAAACGTATAAAACATACCTGTCGCCTTTACTTCGTATGCGGAAAACGAGCATTGACCTGCGTTAACTGATTCAGGTCTTTTCAGAAACAACGTTTTCCATGAATAATCACGTACTGTCGTTTTGTCCTTGCGTAACTACAAAATTTACGCTCGTGATCAACAATATAATAAACACCAATTCTCCCTTTCCATTAAGCATTTTCACCTTACCCTCTCGTAGTACAAGGCAAGCCTCGAATTTCAATTTCAACCTTCCCAAATGTAACAATGTATATGGTGAACGCCTGATCGAGTTCAGTGGAGTCAAAATATGGAACGACCTTCCGATAGAGGTGAAAACAGCGAGAAATTTGAAGATGGCCGCTAAAACAGCATTACAAGTCTTGTGAAATTTTATCTGAAACTCTTGCTAGGTGAATCATCTTTTAGTGACAATATTTTTCTGTTGTGTTTGTTGTGTCTATCTGTGAATATGTACTTTTCCAGTTGTATGACATGTAGCCCTGTGTACATCTCAATTTTTCTTGAGCCCTCTACGCTCTGACGTTTAAGTGCTTGTGAATTGCTTGTGAATTGCTTGTAATTTTATATTGGACCGGCCACTAGCCTATGCAGCTATCGGTCCAAACAGTGTCTGTACATACTTCGTGTTTTTATGAATAAAGTTTCTCATTAAAAAAAAATAAATGGTGTGGCTAAGTGCATTTCCCTTCTCTCTGGTTTCACTATTTCTAGAGCGAAGTGAGTGAATTTAAGTGACTTTGCATGGGTAATCGTTGCGGGTGCCGTTTACAGCTTTGCTTTTTAACCACATTCATAGGATGGATTGGCGCGTATTTTTTTTCGTGTGGTTTTTTCATATTTGGTTCGCTTCAATTTTGTTTATATTTCGGGCCTTTGGAGCAAATAAATTCCAGTTGGAAGTCAGCGCCTCGGGTGTCCTCTTGCTATCGTCCTTTGTTTTGTCGTTTGCGCTGTTGTTCAACATCGCAGCAATTCACGCTGATGCAATCACGGCCGCCCCAGCAACAGTAGAGGGGACTTACCGTGTGTCAATGGAATTGCCGCGGGCTCGCGAGGAAGAGGGCAGTGATTCAGCAGCACATCGCACAGTCAACAGAGGAAACCAGACGTCATAATGCTACAGGAGACGCTCCTCGACGCTCCATCGCTCCCCGGATACCGAGTCTATGCGAAGGCCCCGGCGGCGGACAACGGGAGCAGGGGGATCTGCAGGAAGGTCCGGAAGGGACTCACGCTCGTGGAGCTCGAGATCGCGGCATGCAACATAGAACACGCGTTCGTCGAGATAATCCCGGGGAAGAAACGCAAGGGTAGTGTGTACTTGCTCAACATCTATAGCAACCCGTCGCAACGGAAGCAGAAGTTCAAGACGCTCCTGCGCAAGGCGTGCACCGCGGCAGGAAGCCACACGCTGTTAGCGTGCGGCCACTACAATGCAATGCACCCGGCGTGGGGCTACAGCAAGCACACGGCCAAAGGGCGAGATCTGTTGCAAGACGCGACGGACCTCGACTTTACACTGATAATGGACCCAGCGCATCCGACGAGACTCGGCAACTCGGTGTCCAGGGATACGACTCCGGCCCTAACGTTCGTGAAGAACGACGAGAAGGGCGCGACTACTTGGTGCAACACGGGAGACGATCTCGGTAGCGACCACGCCATCGTGGAGGTCATAATACCGGGGAACGACGAAAAAATGAAGGAATATAGATGGACGGACTGGGTGGCGTTCCACGACCGATCGCAAGACGAGAGCGAGATCGAGGACATCGAGGAGTGGACTGCGAAAATCGAGGCGAGGGTGAAGGAGGCAACGAAAATAATAGAATTGGAGGCGGAGATCCCGGGGGTCGACAACCGACTGGCTCACCTCATTGAGACCAAGCAGTCCATACTTAGTAAGTGGAAGACGCAGCGGCTCAACCGCAGGTTACGTAAAAAAATTACGCCCACCTCCTCTCGCGGGAACCCTGGTGTGATGCGACGCTGAGGGGGGTTCAAGCGCAAGCGGAGAGCAACCGTCGACCGAAAGGCCGCCGGAGAGCGGCACACCGCTGCGCAGCGCCCCCGAAGGAGAGGAGACCGCGGAAGAGAGAGTACTGCACATGCGCCGGCTCCAGTGCGTCTGCCGCGGCTATGACGCAACACAATCCAACACAATCCACTTTAATCCAATCCAATCCAAATCCAAGCCAAGCCAAGCCAAGCCAAGCCAATCCAATCCAATCCAATCCAATCCAATCCAAGCCAAGCCAAGCCAATCCAATCCAATCCAATCCAATCCAATGCCCCTCGCGAGAGAGTGTTCGCTATCGGAGAGGAGAGGGGGTGAGCGGCGGAGAGCGCAGCTGGCGCGGCGAGGAGAATGGGGGAGGGGTGGACGCCGACAACGCCGACAACGCCGGATGGATGCAGGGACAAGGCGAGTGAATGAGATGCGTTCGCATCTAAAAACACAGGTTATTTTGTACACGACTAAAGGAAGAACCCCGGAAAAGAAGCTGAATTCATTTCTAGCCTCTCAGCAGTTAGAGATGGCGGATTCAGTTAGTACTCTTGGCGTACATTTCTCGAAGCACCTTGCATGGAATGAACATGTTAATAACTAGCATTCATAGTTGTCATCAGCAATTGGTGTCCTTGCACGTATGCCACGCATTCTGCTAAAAGAAAAAATCGTGATCTACAATGCATCAGTGTCATCTCTGTTGCAGTACTGCAGCATAGTGTGGTGTACTGTGTACTGGTGTCACTAATGTGCGGAAGCTGTATTTACTGTAGAAAAGAGTCATACGTCATATTGCTGCCGTGCATTATACTTCTACAAAAAATCTGTTTCCACTGCACAAAATTCTTCCAGTATTTTGTTTTTGCGATTATCGGTTGATGTTGTGCTACAAAGCTTTTGTTAACTATGGTACCGAACCCATAATAAAACTTGCTAAGTTAAAAGGAAACTCAAGTGTTCGTCTAACCAGGCACAAAGAAATTTGGACTGTACGCACCCCTAGAAAAACTTATGATGAACAATCTCTGTCTTACAAAGTACCTTCCGTGCTAAATTTATTAAACCAAGAAGATTTCGATCCGTCGTATAATTCAAACTATCTCATCAAACGCTTCGCACAGCTCATTTCATCTTGGGAATAGCACATGCCTCGAACATTATTAGATGCGACTGCATCTCATTCACTCGCCTTGTCCCTGCATCCGGCGTCGGCGTTGTTGTCGGCGTCCGCCCCTCCCCCATTCTCCTCGCCGCGTGAGCTGCGCTCTCCGCCACTCACCCCCTCTCCTCTCCGATAGCGAACACTCTCTCGCGAGGGGCATTAGATTGGACTGGAATGGATTGGCTTGGCTTGGCTTGGCTTGGCTTGGATTGGATTGGATTGGATTAAAGTGGATTGTGTTGGATTGTGTTGCGTCATAGCCGCGGCAGACGCACTGGCGCCGGCGCGTCCCCACACCGTTATGCGCGCTATAAAACGCGGTGCCTGCGCCGCTCCGCTCCATCGTTCCAGCGCCGTTCTTCCGCTGTCCAACGCTGCAACGTGAACCCCCTATGCGTCGCATCTACACAAGGGTTCCCGCGAGGGGAGGTGAGAGATTTTTGTTTTTCTTTTAGATTGTTGCTTTTAATGTTCATGTCACTTCATGAGTATGACTATGAACTTTTCTGCACTGTTTTATCGTTATGTTACAAACTTTTGTATTACGCGATGCTATGTAACACTTGTCAATTTATTTCGCACTCATTGTTCATGTCTGACCATCATGCTGCTGTTTGCTAACTTGTAACGGGGTCGGGACCTCCTCAAGATGCTCGAGCTTTTAGTTTCGTACTCTTCGTTTCAAAGGAAATAAAGCTCTTTAATTATTAATTAATAATTAAATTATTAATAATTAATTAATTAATAATTGATTGATTGGTGAATTGATTGATTGATTGTTTGTTTGAGTGATTGATTGATTGATTGATTGATTGATTGATTGATTGATTGATTGATTGATTGATTGATTGATTGATTGATTGATTGATTGATTGATTGATTGATCGATTGAGTGTACGGGAGGAGAGAACGGGATGGCCCCACTCACACGGCCGGCGTTGTGAATGTGCTAGCATTCTTAGCATTAAACACTAAGCATGAATGGATTTGGAAGTGTTCCAGTCGGGTCAATGACGTGCATGCAACCCGGATTAATATGCTATCACGTCAAAACTACGCGCATATCGTACAGGCGGATAAGTAGCGCGGTAACGCGACCGCGCGGCTCACTATACGCTGGTTCGAGTCCTGCAAACGTTCATTGACGACTCAGAAGTTTGTAAATGTACTAGAAAGTGGCCGTAAAATATGCATTTAGCCACTCAATGTTGAAGGGCTTGTGCATGGCCCACCCCAGACTTTACGACACCAAGAAACAATAAGTGTTGTATATGCCAGGTTTTAAAATGCGTTTCTATGATACTCGGTTAGGTGCGTCCAGATTATTTTTTGCAAGAAGTCGTTTTTTTGTGGCAAAGATCAACCTCAATAAGAGAAAATCTTGCAAAATAACATGCTCGTCTGATGTGCGCTGGTTTATTTGAAAATAATAATGACCCCACACACAATAAGGATCTTTCCCGGAGTTCCCGGACAATTCTGCTGAGCAAATCCCTATTTGTGAAACACAGAACTTACCACGGACAGGAGGACACCAAACAAAAGGTCGCACTCTCATGTTTTAAGGCCGTTTTGACGACCTGGTAAATCTATTCGAAACACAATTCTCCGAGCAAAGAGCGAGATTAGATATTAAAGCGGGACATCGACGGTAAATGGGTAATTATTTTAACGATAAGGAGGTTATGATGTTTTATAAGAAGATATATCCAGTAAGCATGGTACATTTCACGAAGATGGTTTACCGCGTGTTCTCTTGCACTCTGTTCTCCTGTGCTCAGACATCTTATCCGCTCAGTGCCAGTGAGATGCACTTCGATGGGAAAAACTACTTGCAATGATATTTTTCGTGTAAATGAAAAACTTGCACCGACAGATCGTGCTGGTTTCAAGCACCACTAAAATGTTCCTAGCTCCACGAGACGGGGTACATTCAAACTTATTTGAGCATCAATTGCATAAAAAGACGTGCGAAGTAGGATATCTTTTTGTGCGTATTTTTATTTATATGTTCATAACCTAGTCCAGTTTTTTCACCGCAATAAGGGTTAGGGCAAAGCTACAGCCATTTGGGTCTGTGCTGTGTGACAGGATAGGTGAGGCGATAATTTATGGAAGGAATGAGTGAGTTCAGTCTAAGCACCTTGTGCCACCCAATCCTCATTCCCACTTCAATCAGTTTGTTCTATTTTATACTTACCGTGGTGCCTGAACGAACGCTATATTGTAGCGTTGCTTTTCCTGAGGTATAAACAAATACGTTTTTCTTGCCTGCCGAGAGGATCGCTACATTCAGTAACCGATTTCAAGGTCATGTGTATATTACAAAGTCTATTTTCTCTCGTTCTATAAAAGTAAATTAGGGGGAATTGTAGTTTGTATTTTGCCATTGTTCTTATCTACATAAATCGCATACTCGCTCCTATTATGTAAAAAATGAGACCCGCCGTCATAATTGAGGTGCAAAGCCATTGTGCAGCTGATCCCAAGGATGTGGGTGTAATATTTCCCCGCGACAGGTGTTTGGCTGATGGAGGTGAAGAGGAAGAACGGAAGTTGTTGAGGTTTTGGCCCGCGTAAAAGGTGCCGAGGTGGTTCGAATGAATTCATATCTCCCCACAACGGCGCTCCTCGTGCCTCTTGGCAGCTTCGGAGCGCAAAGCGTCAATATTTGAAAGAAAAAAATGTTAGCCGCTTGTTGTTAAGTGTTATTTTAGGTGGAAATGAACGAGGCAGCAGAAAGCGTAGACGCTTCTTTGGGGCAGAGTATGGTGAGCTTCCCCGCACATCTTTTGGGAACATTTTATTTTTTTTGTAAAAACACTTATTTTGACGGCTTCTTTTGTTCAACGTGAGATCCACGTGTAGCTCCTCTCCTTATATCGCTCTTTAATATTCCTCCCAAACGCATGTCGAAATCAGCAGAGAATTTCATAGACAGTACTCGCATTTTTATCAGCAGAGATGTTTAGCTTGAGTTGGGTCCGTTGGTGCTAGCGCAAAAAAAAAACTTCCCCGGTGCGAGGCGCCCGGCACGAGATTCGCGCAGTGGCTTCGGCAAAAAAAAATACTGAGCGCACGGAAGCGTGCAATTCATGAGGACTGCCTGGCGTCGTTCAGATTTGTGCGAGACCTTGCCCCACAAGAGGAGCTTCCGCCTTCGTCGTAATCGTCTTCGGCGCGGCGGACCTGTGCCGGGCCGGTCGCTACACCGGTCTCTTAGGTTGCACACCGGACCCTTCATGTGCTGGGATTGGAGATTTCATCGTATGCGTCAGCTGCCTTGTGGCTCCGATCAGCCCACCAACAAGCACGTCAAATGCTACGTCTTACCCGGCGCATTGCTTAAAAGTCGGAATGCTCCTGCATCAATATGGCCTGACTCTTCGTGCGGCCACTACTTGATCCTCGACTTCATCAGGCTCAATTCCAGCACATGACCAAGGCAGAGTGGGCCTGACTTGAAGCAGTTAATACAGCTGCAATGCGGACAGTCACCGACCTCTCTAAAATAACGCCCATACCATCTCTTCAGGCAGAAGCTTAGCTCAACACCCTGGATGAGCTTGTACATCAACGCCGCTCCGCCCGTAAGGACTAACCTAATTTTGTTGCTAAGGCAGCGGCGTTAGCAGTCTACAAGGGCCGTTCACTACCAGCCTGGCCAGCCACGCTCTAACTAGGCTGTCCTGATTCTACAATCAAGTGGCCGGCAACCGGTCTCCTGACTGGACTCCCCATTCGGACGACCGGAAAAGCAGACGCGCATTCCGCGGGCATAACAGTACCGGCAGGCTGTGAACCAGCCCCAGGTGGTTTGTGGACGCTGGGGCCCAAGAAGGCATTTTAACTACAGCCATGAACTGTCCCTCTCATTCAAAAGCGAATCAAACCTGCATTTAGAAAACACTACGCACCCTACCTTCGATGGTGCGGAACTTACAGCCATCCGGGACAGACTGCAGCCGATAATGGCGGCCCTGGTCCAAGCGCCTGCAAATTCCACTGTACAACTTATCGCAGACTCTACGGCGGCCATGCGGGATTTGCGGCGCGTGGCCTCCAGCTCGTCTGTCTCAAAGAGACATTCAAAATCTACTGGACCCGTACCCCTGCCTTCTCCGACTTTCGTGGATCCGGCGTAAAACTATCACCGGTCATATTGCGGCGGATAGATCCTGTCCCATCACGTCGGTTCCACGACCGCTTCCCTTGCTGACAACTGACCCACATGAACAATTTGACCAACGAAAGAAATATCAGCGTCGCGCCACACGCATTCTCATCCCATCCTGTGTAACAGACCTTCCCAGTGGGCTCGCTCGCTGGGAGGAGGTCGTGCTGCGTAGACTTCGAGTTGAGGTGGCCCTCTATCCTGCGTCACCCGGGCGTGGCCACCATGACACCATGCCCCTTTTTCCAAAACTGCCCCTTCTGTACGGCTCCTGGTGAAGACACTGAAACTAATCATTTGTTATGGATGTGCCCTTCCCTTACTGCAGCGAGATAACGACACCTTCGCGGCACAGGCCTGCATCCTGAGAGACGCCCCAATTTCCAGCGATAGCTGTGGGGGCCCCAAAAGCGCTTTCTTCTGGACTTCCTCCCGGAAGTGGGTGCAAACTTGTATCTGTAGGACTTTTTAAATTATGCAAAGGCGCATTATCGCAAAAAAATTCTAGAGGCAGATGTGTTGCCCACGTTACGTTCTTGGTCGGTTGAGCTTGGGAATTCCGGGGCGGGGTCGTTGAGACGGCAAAGCCCTCGGGTGGGTCGGAGGGAGGCGACATAAGCGGGATTGACTAGGTCGACGGCGACGACGTCTTGGCGGCGGTTAATGTCGAGGGTGACAGTCTTGGGTTGCCGTTCCCCGTACGAGGAACGTGCATAGACTTGCTCTTTCTGCTCCCTCTCACCTGCGATGCGCTGTCAGTTTGGGGAGAAGCTAGGTCGACCCCCATCTAGAGTATAGTAGAATAATCTGTGTGGGACGAGCCGCGGAACCCGCGCTTCCTTCGTCGTGAAGCGCAGTCTGTTGAAAGGTAGCGTGGCGGCTGTGCGGTCGCAGTGGAATGGGTTGTGCTGGTCGATAAATGCATAGGGCTGCCACAGATCGGAATTCCCGAAGTCATATCGAGCCATTTGTTTTAAAGCTGCTGCGGAACTATTGCTGCTGTTTATTTTATTGTATTAACTGTTGTGATGTGATGAGCCTTCAGTGCCCAGTTTCAACGTCCTCGGCATGCCTACAGCAAGGCTTCGCCACTGTTACGCTCCGGGATACCACACCGGCTACGCAGGTGTCAAAGGTCTAAGGACTCTACCACACTTTAGCTTTCGAGAGATGAAGCTCCAACATAAACCTACGGAAGAAAACTGCAGTGCACGAGCTGCCCTTTGAGTACCGCTACAGCGTGACTGCACGCACATTATCGACGGTAAAGCATTGCGGATCGCCCGTCGTGTGCCCGGGCTGAACCGACGTAGAAGTATTTGAGCGCGGAAATCCCGCCTAAATGCGCCACTCGCAGGAGTCATGGCTTATCACGTTAGTTTCCAAGAGACATCACATTCAATTGCCATGAACAAACAAGCTCATCTGCTGCTGCTTGTTCTGTTCACGCGGCGGTTCATCTGTATCCCAGAATGCTGTTAATGATTCAAAAGTTGATAGGCTCGGTCTAGTGCCAATGCATATGCAAAGGGCTCGTGTTTTTCAAATCTGTACGGATACATTTGCTAGCGATCTCTAGTTTCAAACCTTTAATTCCACCGAAGTAGTCTTCCCAGTCATTCGTTCTATCTGCATTCCCAACTCCAATGTAGTACGCTAGACAGAAGCTTTATATTTATTTAAAGCCGGAATAAGAGCATTAATTGCTCTAATAAAAAAAAGGGCCCATCTCCCCGCGAAGGGGACTCGAGTAAATGCGTCGCATAGGGGGTGGATGTACTATTGCGTTAACGTTTAGTGTTTGGGGAGTTGGTGGTAGTGAATGCGTTTGTATCAGCAGCTTCTTGACGTAGTTTGAATGAGTCAAGGATATAAGGCGCGTTCGTAGCCTTTCATTCTGTGTCGGTTTTGTGGCGCAGTGGGAAGATCACCATGTACCTCGCGTTCCGCCCACAGGTAGTGAATGCGTTGTATCAGCAGCTTCTTGACGTAGTTTGAATGAGTCAAGGATATAAGGCGCGTTCGTAGCCTTCCATCTGTGTCGGCTTTGTGGCGCAGTGGGTAGAGCACCATGTACATTGCGTTCCGCCCGCAGGGTCGTGGGATCGAAACCAGGCGCCAGTAAGTATTATTTTTTTATATAGTGTAGGGGGAGGGGTGCGGACCTGTTGTTGAGAGCGAGGAGGGTAGCGTGATGCGGGAGAGGAGGAGTGGGGGAGAGGGCGCGCCTGCGCGCTGAGCGGTTGCGGACGCACGGCGGACGCTACATGTGAGTTAAAGAAATGCTCTGCATTTAAAATTGGCCGCGTATCTGCTCCTTTCATTGCAAATGACGTCAAAAGACGATAGTCTATCGGCTTTTGCGAAGTAAGTGCCTCCCTTCCCTTTACCGCTCACCTCTCATGTTGTTCCTCTTGCGTCGCGCTCCTCCCAAGGTAAAGACGCCAAATATTTGCTTAAATCATTTTAAATTTTGCGCGTTCCACTGCTCCAAACCGGGTGTCTCGATGCGAACGCTGCCGTACGGCGAAGACGCGCGTTAATCGAGGCACCCTACTTCAACGTTTATAGAACCGCGTTTCCCTACTCCACGTGCGTTGCAAGCAGAACGTGGAAACTATCTAGTGGAACCTTGCGTAACTGTTAGCGGTTGATTTCTTAAAATGGTGCCAGAAGCTTAGTGGCGCGGGCGACAGCAGGCGACGGCAGAGTGAATTCTTTTTCTGCAGTTGATGAAGTATTTAATTTCGCAAAAGTCAAGCATGTTTGAATTTTTATAAAGGAACACTGCAAATATAACTTCTGTATTGATTTGTTGTCTCATATTTGCGTAATGTCTTGTTCTTCTTCAACAATGTTGACAAGTATGAACATTACACCGGACCAAGACGGATAGATTTAGCTGTGACTATATAAGACTATTGCGCAGGCATTGTTTTGCTTTGGCCGGGTGGCTGAATCGAGTCACAGACAGACAGACGGACACACAGACAGACAGACAGACAGACATACAGACAGACCAAAATTTCTGGGTTTAAGTAGCCCAAGAAAGACTATCATCTTTAATATCAGGACTGCAATATTTGGCCTATTCACAGCATATCTGCGTAATAGCGCGTGTGATCACGGTGTGCTGGGGAGAGCATGGTCAAATACATGAATGTAATAGGATACAAAAAATCCCGGGCCATCTCTACTAACCTTAAACCTGGTAAGGAGCGAAGCATGGAGTGTGGAAGTGTATTCTTGGCGTTCTTAGCAACGGAGATGAAACCGTTAGGGATACAGATATATTGCTTTGCAGTAGAAGTCTCTTGTCTTTGAAGCACGAAGCTCTCTAGCTCGAGGCGTAAACCGGTGTTTTTTAGTACGCGTTACGAAGCGCTCCAGCGCGAAACGTAAACAAGTGTCCCGGTGTGTTTTTTTTTTTTTTGAGTACGCGTAACGTTCTCCGCGAGGTGTAAACGAGTTTCCTGGTGTTTAGTACCATGACTATGAGAACCATGAGAAGAACGACGATTAGGACGACGACGACGACAGGAGACGCCAACAGCCGCAGCCCCTAAGGGGCTTCGCGCCTAAAATCTGAGTAAAGTTTTGGGGTGTCGGCGAAAAGCTGTGAATCGCTCACGGCCGTGCCGTCAAATCAAAGGCCGCAACTCAGAATATGTTTAATACAAAGTGGCACACCGGTACGGCATTCACTTTCGAATAATAACTGCCACACACTCTTTAGCAACATAAACTTCGATCGAAGGGTGACGACCGCAACATTTTAAAAATCATTATTTCGTAGAAAACGTGCTGGGGAGCTAGTGTACAATGAAAATAAAGCTAGATTCCTCAATTGACTTCATTGGTGCTGCAGTAAAATCGTCCCGCCTCATTACACAGATGCCGCAACAGTTAAAGCAGCACTGCCAGTGTTTTTGTAATCATTGCGTTTTACTCCCGGAGGATTACAAAGGAACGCCCAAATAAAACAAAAACGGCTGATAAGCATAAAAGTTGGTATTCCAAAGCTTTTCCCTGACACCTCCAGTTCGTCTGTAGTTCTTTTTTGAGTGTTGTAGCACTGTATTGAAAAAAAAAAAAAAAACAAGAGGGCACTCCTTCGCCAGAAAACCTCTAAAGGCCCCTTTATATTTATCCTGACATGTTGTTTTCTACCCCGCTGCCGTTTGGCGTACCTGGTAACATAAAAATTGGGATAAACACGAAAAAACGCGGCCCGCGCGATGCCGCGCGCCTGGGCGAGCGCAGACGGCAAGAGTTCTTCTCCTGCTGCACCCTCTAATCAATCAAAAAGCTCCGCTTCCGGAGGAGCGCTCCGTTCGTCCCACTCAGATCCTTCTAGAACACTCTACCCTAGCTCTGCTGGGGTAGAGTGTACAAACAAAAAGTCTACTGCTGTCTCTTATAGGCACCAAACATTCTCATGTGTAAGCAATGATGCTTAGGACTGCAATATAAACGTGGATTTTTCTGCGTTGAATGAGCCCGCCTATGTATATGATGGGTTTTACCAGAAAACCAAATGCTTGTGTGTAGAGAGGGTGTTTGATCACGCATGCTGCTGCGTTAGTCTCAAGCTACTTGGGGTGTTTTACCGGATCGCGGTGTCTTGCGGCAGCACACAGGGAAAACAGGCATTGTGCTCAAATAGAGGGCTCTAGTACCACCACAACAAGTTACGGTCTGTGTAGCGCTCCCGCACCTGCTATTTCTTGTAATACGCTTGGTTTCAGCGTAAGGCCCGCCATCACGTCCACGGCCGCTTTTCTATGTAGCGCCAACCTTTGAAAAGGTGCCGCCGCGTAGTTCCGTTTCCGCCGCATTCGAAAAACCTGTTGTCTTCCGTCTCTGCCTTTCACTTTTTGTCGCGTTCGCGAAGAACACTCACGGGCGGTAAATCAGTGCACTCATAAGGGCTTTCTGAACGCTCTTTGGCTGTGCTCGCCGGCTTTCCGCGCTGCAAAATAACAGCGCGTGTAGTGGCACGCCGCAATGACGAAGTTGCAGCAGAAAGTGGTGGCGGCTGCTCATTCACCGCAAACAGCATTACGGCTGCCGTTCCGCTCCTGAATCTCGAAGAAGACGAGAAAAAGGATAAAACCCCCCGGTGATGTTCACTATGCGCCGGGCGAAGTAACTATGGCAAGGGCCTTAGACAGCTTGCGAAGCAAAATGACAAATGGAGCTCCATCCACATCCTGTACCAGAAAGCCGCGATACCCCGGTTGCGGAGTCGGCGAAGGTAACGCCGTCAACGCCACAGGGCGGCACATTCGCTTCCGTAGTTCGCAGAAAAGCAGAGGGGGAGGCAAAGTTGTTTCGACTTAACCTGGCCGGCGGACGCGAGCAGTATCTGGCGTTTTACTTTCGCCGAATGTCTTCAAACACATCGGATTTGTCTTTTTTTTTCATACGTTCTGAATAGTGTACCAATAAGCGGCTTGAATTCTGTTTAAAATTGAGAAGACGCGCATTGATTGCCCTAGTGTACAGAAGATTGGGAAATTGGATTTCTTTAGAACGCTTTAATGATAATAAAACCTATGTGTCTTAATAAAGCAACAATAAGAAATTTGTTCCATTGTTACGCGATCGTTTGGTGCTGGGGCATATAATTGGTGTGGTTCATCGAAGAGTGTAGAATTTGTTGCCACCCCGTCTCTGTGTTTGGTCCTTTTACGTTTCCACTAGTGCGCAGCTGTAGTGCAGTGCACAAAAGCCCGATCCCTGCAAAGCAGCCAAAAGGCTGCACGTGCTTTGCGACATGCATCACCGTCAGATTTGTCACGCCAAATTAAACGAACGCTCGTTCTCGAGGGGTGTTGGGGCGGAATGTCCACAAGAAATGCTGCGCTGATAATTTGAACGCCTTTTCATGCCACTTTTGAGCGGCAATTGTCTACAAGACCAAAATCTGCACAACTTCGTTGAGTCAGCCTCGTCTGACTAGAAATTCTGGGTCAATAGAAGGCTCCGGGAGTGAAAAGCTAATCACCAATCTCTAACACCTACTTTTTATGCTCATGCCATAATATCTTGTATGCGCAATCCAAAGAGGCCAAAAGTTCGCCAAAGAACCGAAAAAATTCACCGGGGCACATAACTCCGCTTACGTGCTTTGAGGGCGACACCGCATTCGCAGTGCTTTCTTCGCTTTTATTTCTTTGTTTTTCTCGCCAATTACTTCAAGCGCCTTCTTTTCAACTACAACACGTATGCGTCTCTTTATTCACCTTTGCTTCTTTGTATTACTGCCCGAAGTACGTCAGCAAGCCAACTGGCACACGCCACGGCCCTCTTCCGTGGTGTACACCTGTTCTACTCACGTGCAGTCACGTACAGGTGTCATGCGGCACGCACTATCCTGCAAATTTTTGTTTTCAGTTCGTAGTTTTGCGATTTTTGTGGAGCGGTCGTATTGCCACTCAAAGCTCCCAATTCTTGGCCCCTGCCCCGAGAGCGTATGCGATAAGAAGAAAAGAGCAACATCAACGACAACTTTTGTTCACCGCTGGAGTCGTGCGGAGATGGCACAGTTGATACAGCACTCGGCTGCTACTGCGCACGCTTAGGTTCAAATCCTATCGGATCACACAAGTGCGTCTTCATTATTGGCTGAATAATTCGGCGGATATTTTGACTGGACAAAAACAACAACTACTGCTACTACAATAACGGTGCTTTTTGGAAGTATGTAGCCCTTAACGCATTCGTCCTAAAAAAAAAACATCATTCACAGGTATGCACTAGAACCTAGGTGATTCTTAATTACAATCCAACTCTTTGAAGTGTTTACACTAGCAAAAGGCTTCCACGTACTTCCCATGACTTTCTCTAAAGCTCTTCATGGAGCAACCCGAAAGGCTGAAAACCTTACCCGTGGAAGCTAAGAAAAACATTAACAGGTTTGCCCTGGAACCCAGTATAAAACAATGCGGTATTTGTCAGCACAAAAAAACATTTTCAAATGTTTACACCGGCCAAAAGACGAGATTTTGCGGTAATGACCGAAGTAAAAAAGAGCAACAAAAGCAGGAACTAATCGCGGAATACTGTCAGTGTGATGAGAGAGAGAGAGAGAGAGAGAGATGACTTTATTGAGCCTTAACCGGGTTCACGGGTGTGGTGTGGCCGTCGGTTTGAGGCCGGCGGCGACGTTGTCAGCGCGGGTGACCAGAAGTATCTGGACCTCTGGGTCCGAGCTGCCCAGCGCTCCCTCCCACTGCTCGTCACTAACTATGGAGGGAAAGGGATCTTGAGGGCAGGCCCACACAGAGTAGACCAGTGTGGCTAGGTCCCCACAGAGTGGACAGTTTGACGAGGGGAATTGCGAGGGGTGAATGCGATGCAGTAGTGCTCGGCAGGCTAAAGAGTTTGTCTGCATGAGTCGCCATAAGCTCTCCTGATGGTTGGTTAGCTCAGGGTGGGCAGGAGGATACCGACGGCGAGACAGGCGGTAATGCGTGGTTATATCGTGGTACGTGATTAACTGATCCCTGGCTGACCTGGCGCCGTGGTAGGGGACGAGGCTGGCACCGGCACGGATGGTCAATCCTCGTGCTGCATTGTGCGCTGCCTCATTGCCCCCCAAACCAGTGTGCGCCGGGGTCCCGACGATGTCTACCAGGGAGGACGGGGGATTTCGAAGGAGAATTTTGGACGCCACGGGCGATATGTACCCGCGGGCGAGGTTTTGGATGGCCGTTTTCGAATCGGTGATTATAATTGTAGGTGTCGGCCGGGTTGTTAGTGCGAGCGCTATTGCCGCCCCCTCTGCCGCTGCAGGGGTGCTTGTGCGTACGGTTAGAGAGTTAACAGGGGGGTCATTCGGGCTATTAATTACGGCGAGGGCAAAGGCGTCGTGATGGCGGTATTCTGCCGCATCCACATACATAATGTCAGGTTTGGTGGCAAATTTTTTGGCCAGCGCCCGTGCCCGTTGCTCCCTTCTACCTCTGTGGTAGGTGGGGTGCATGTTCCTCGGAAGAGGGCGGACGCGGAGGCAGTCGCGGATAGGCCGGGGATAGGGAATAGCCGGTTCGGGACAGACTGGGGCCCTGATACCAAGTCGGACCAGTATATGCTGTCCAGTGAACGTAGTTGAGAGGCGACGGAGCTGATTGATATGGCATGCCTCGACCAGCTCCTGGGCAGTGTTATGAACCCCGAGGCCCTCACGTCTGGCAGTGGATGAACTCTGAGGAATTTGTAGTGCAGCTTTATATGCCTTTCTGATGAGACAATTAATTTTGTTAATTTCGGCGTTCGAAACACGAAGGTAGGGGAGAGAATATGTTATACGACTAATGATAAAGGCTTGGACAAGCCTGATTCTCTCAGTCTCCTTGACACCATGGTGGCGTCCGGTAATTCGTCGGATGAGTCCGATTGTCTGATTAACGTGTGAGCTTAATTGCGAGATAAATTTTGTGTTGCTGCGATTATGCTGCATGATAAAACCGAGAACTTTGAGGGTGCGCACCTCTGGGTGTCAAATGTTCATTCAGGTAAATTTTGATGCCGGGAGAATTTTGAGAGGTCGGTTTGGCTGCTAGGAGGAGAAGCTCCGATTTTGCGGGAGAGCACTTCAGGCCCGCAGACTGTGCTTCCTCATTCACGACTCGTGCGGCTTGCTGCAATGTGTTTTCAATGTATGCGTCGCTACCACCAGTGACCCATAACCTTATATCATCCGCATATAGGCTAAAATGAAGTTGCGGAATCTTTTCAAGCTTTTTCGGAATGTTGAGGCGAGCCAAATTAAATAATAGAGGAGAAAGAACGGCGCCTTGTGGAGTCCCTACGGAAGAGAGAGTCAGCGCGTCAGATTTAATGTCCCCTATTTGACGAACGCTGTACGCGCCGTTAGAAAGTTACGCACGTAGTTGTACACACGCTCTCCAGTGGATATTGTTTCCAAGCCACGCAAGATGGCGCTGTGGGTGACTCGATCAAATGCTTTGGTGAGATCCAGCGCAAGAATCGCAGCAGTATCCAGTCGGGTTGAAGGGTTGATTACCTCACGGGAAAGTTGCAGAAGGACATCCTGAGTAGAAAGTCCAGGGCGGAAGCCAATCATCGAGTGTGGAAGAGCGCTGGTGGAATTCAGGTGAAGCGTTAGGCGGGCGAGGATGATATGCTCCAGGACCTTACCAACACATGAAGTTAGAGATATGGGTCGGAGATGATCTATAGTAAGGGGCTTTCCAGGTTTTGGGATAAGCGTGACCTTGGCATGTTTCCATTCGGAAGGAAGTGCCCCGCGTTCCCAAAAATATTTGAAGTATCGCGTGAGAGCCGATATTGATCAGTGTGATGAGATGAGCATTCTTCTGGTTATGCTACATATTTTTGTGACCAACTGTATTCACTTCCTTTTTGCACCTCTTCCTCAACCCGCATTGCTTTAAACGTAAAACTGACTCCCTACTGCGGGAAAGTATACAGATGCCAACTGACGTAAAGCTGGGTGAAGCAACTCAGCTACCCCTACTCAATTAGAAGTATTATCTCAGGTAAAGGTACAGGCAACCATACACGTACGCAGTGCTAAAAAGAAATGTAGGTCGTACGCAATGTCTAGCCTGCTCGTTAGATCAGTTTGTAAAGTGACTGCTCTAGATCGATAATATTTCGCGGTTGGAGCCTAAGACCAGGGCAAATTTGCTCGACTGGAAAGCTGCTGACAAGCTGGCTTTCCCAATTTAATTATTATTTATTCTTGCGACAAATTACTTTTATCCTCGCCTGTCCTTGGTAGAAGTTCATAAATATGGACGGTTATGACTATCTTATCACTTTTTTTTATTGCCAGGGTGTGCCTTGCTCCTGAGCCTTGTTTTATTCCGTTGCACAACCCCCATTGAAACTTTACATCTCAGCTAGTCCACTGGTAGATTTTTTTTCTAGAAAGATTGGTTACCAACACTTCCACAAAGAAAAATTGCTTGTTTTGTGATAAAGTGAGTCCCAGAATAATTAATTTTACTTTGTTGAAAACGTTCTTGTGGTGTTTTTCTGATACTTCGCTTTTCATCACGAGAAAAATGACACCAAAATGATCACCCACAAGGAATAACAAGCACACGGTTAGCGACATCAAAACTATTAGAAAAGAGCGTGATTGTCTGTATACGTTGCGATGAGTTGGTCTGCATTGTGGTAAGTTTGGTGTGCTAACTACCCAGCTGCTTTCCAGTTCCAAGATAGTCAATATACTGAACATTTATTTCACTACGATACATGAAAATTGGAAGACAATTTTGTTTTGTGTACTCTTTTAAAGCACACCGAACACGCATCTCTGAAATGACTGGAATAAAGTAAATTACTGCTGTGTTTTCCGAGCATTGTTTTGCAATACCATGTAAACGATTACGACACAAATGGCCAGGACGAATGACGGAGCTGATTGCTGACTGATTATTTTCTTAAGTTCATTGTCTCATAAACTGGTTCGCAATGAGTGACATGAGTTGCCACTTAGCACGTGCGTATGTCCTTTTCGTGTGGGCATCGTTTGTGTGCTGTTTCTCACACAAGCAGGGTAAATTCACGGTAAAAGATACCGTTAAGTATTGATGCCGAAAGACATGTATCTGACTGTCCCCGTAGGCTAGTACCACTGCGCATACCAGATAAACACGTGCGGAACAGTTCCTGTAAGGATAGCTGCGGCTGGATAAACCATCTTATGGTAGAGACACTCTACTCTAAGGCTTGCGTATGGTAAATGTGGCCACAGTGCGCAACTCTGCTTCAGGTGTGTCTCTCTCTACTAGGGATGGATGCTGACATGTAAAGTTAGTGATATCGTTTACTGTACATTTACGGCAAAATGTTTATCAGTGCAAACGGGTAAACGGTGCCTTGTGCGGAAAATATGTACCGTGTAAGAGGAGCTTGGTTTGTTGGGAACGAGGCTGTTACGTATTATAAAGAACCTCTCCGGCTGAGAAATGATTCTTAGAAAAATCTGCACTGCATAGAAAAAAAAGTTCACTTTCCAAAATAAAGACCTGAACATGCAATACTTCATCTTAGCGGGCACAAGGTAATAGAAGAAATTGATTTGATTGATTGTAGGGTTTAACGCGCCGACGCAACGCAGGCGATGAGGCGCGCCGTAGTGGAGGGCTCCGGATTAATTTTGACCACCTGGGGATCTTTAACGTGCGCCGAAATCTCGCACACACGGGCGTTTTTGCTTTTCGCCTCCATCAGAAAAGCGGCCGCCGCGGCCGGGAATCGAACCCGCGACCTCGTGCTCAGCAGCGCAATGCCTTAGCCACTGAGCCACCGCGGCGGGTAATAGAAGAAATTGGCTCAGGTTCAAAACTTCTAAACCTAGTTATCACGAGCGAAAGCAAAGACTTTGCACACAGTGTTTGGTAAAAGTTCGCCGTTTGATATTTCGCAACCTGCCGTCCAGCTATATCTACTGGATTGGATTCGTCCTTTCGATTGCGCTGAAAGGGACGCACACACTCCCCAGTCGGCGCTCCATCGATGACGATACTGAGAGACCAAGCGGCAGCAAAGCAGCCATTAAACCCACGCCTAGTTACGTGGTTTCCTTGCGCTATAGCGCAAGCGCCAATAGCCCAGTCAGCGCTGAGAGATGCAGCGCAGGGGGAACAGCCGTTTCACCTCCGCGTAGTCACATGGTACCAGAGGCTACCAGTGAGCGAAGCGATAGGAAAGGCGCAGCGTGCTCGCCGGTGGCTGAAGGTTACTTCCGACGCGATGAATGACCTTGAAATATGCATCGTAGTAGACCTTTTGCCATAAAAGTGAGAGTGGACCTTGTATTTAGCTCTTGCGTAAGGCACATGGTACATTCGATACGCACGAAATGGAAATGAAAACACCGTCTTTATCACAAATATCGAGCAAACAACGGCTCACGTTACTACCGCGTGTAGCAATTCCTGCCTTGTAGCAAGAAGTAAATCTACCGAACAAAAAATGCACGGAAGAAGCCAGAGCGAATCCTGGAAAAGTTAAACCAAGCACAGAACTGACTGAAATGCTTCGCTTGATTGGCCGTTTTACAAAAGCATTGTCTAATAACCCTCTACGGCTATGTTCTGTTTTTTAGTTAAGTCACACTTTGTTATTGATGAAACGTCCGCATATTCGTTTTCTGTTGTTGTGTGGCCCTGATTGGCAGGCTTTCTAGACACATATCGAGCCTTAGAAGTGGATGAACATTGTTTTACTCATAAATATCCAATGGCTTGAAGATTACTCATGGCTTGTTGAAAACTCTTCATACCGTTGCTGCTCCAGACCGGTAACATGACACATGACACACACGGCATGGCACGGGGATGGACAAAAATATTGCAAGGCTATCTGAATGGTCGTGTGCCTGAGGTCAGTACTCACACATTCACAAATCAACATGCCAGCCCTGAGGAATTTTTTTCCTCTTCTTTAAGTGGCAACTTAAGGACGCACCGCTTGAAATATTGTCTTCAAAGAATCAACATAATCACAAGTCGTCACGTACCAACAGCAAGTCACTCTAGGTTGCATCATCTTGAGATGATGGGTCGCAAATTATATTTTCATCTTGCATATCTCAAAAGTTCTAGCTTTGGGCCACCTTCAGACAGAAGGACTGTGCATGGAGCTTTTTGCATGGGAAAAGTTTACGCGGGAGCGGCATCTCTTCCCCCCTGTTACAGTTAGTTCTAAACGCCTATGATAACTACAAAAACTTGCGCTCGGGAAGCACATTTCTTTGTGCGAAAAAAAAAACGTTTCACGATGCGGACTGCCATATAATGTTTTAAAATATGCGTACGGTTTGATTGCCCAAAATGCACACCTATTACCAGTCGTAGTGATAAAACAGGGAAGTTGCCCAATGAGGAGGCCCATCATGGGATTGGACCCCAAAAATATGGCCTGAATGACATCACGCATCGCGCGATGTGGCAGCGCACATAACGCGTTTGAGTAGCTTTAATTTCCTCTGCAAGGCGGTTATTCATGAGATTTATCCTCTTGGATTCAGCGAAGTGCATAGGAGCGAAGCAGACTGACAGAAAGTTTTTCTACGATAGGCTTGAAACTTAGTTGGTTCGTTTCGCGTTGAGATTACCGTTTATTTCTTTCTTCTTCGAAATAGGCGCGCGCAGAGCTAAGAAGGTGCCACTTTTATTAACTTGAAAAGTTAAAGGCAACACTGATTTGATAACGACGTGCACTGCCAAGGAAAAAAATGGGCCTCAAGCTACTTTATTTGGTACAGTGAGTCTCTCACTTTGGTGTACTGCCCAATGTTCTTTATTGGCGGCTTAGTGGGTCATATTCAACTTGACGTAATTGTAGATGCCCTTGCGTAGCGACATCGTGAGTGGTGAGACACCCTGGAAAGGTATATCGAGCCGGGGTCACTCGTAGAGAGACGACGAACACCGTAAAAAGCTCAAAAAGGGTGGTAGGGGCGTTATGGGGCAGCCTATCTGCCGGTCTCCTTCTCGTGTACCAAGGGTCGTCATAACGTGGCTTATTTACAACGGCAACGAAACAAGGCACGAAGTTTTCTGCCTTTACACAACTTCAGTAATCTTCCTGTTCCAGATGCTTGTATCAAGAAACGAAGTCCGTAAAGCTCAAAGAAGCAAAAAGGCAGAAAAATGGTGGTGGCGAGCACCGACATTGGCCCATGAAATAACACATTTTATGACCCGGCCGCTCGTAATAGATAACAAACGAGTGGAGTCGCTTTTTTATGCCGTTACTCTGGCGCGTGATAAAATTCGCTTTTCTGGGTCGCGTGAAGTGCCGTCAGGGAAAACGCGTTCGAGTGGGCGGAGTGCCATTATTTCGTCAAGATGTTCAACGACCTGGTTTGCCGAAACACTTAAAAAGCGTGGATCCCACCAGACAAGCCAAACGTCTCTTTTGGAGCAGAGAGAGTTGAATGGATAAATTTAGCCGAGGCAAAAATTATTATTCTTGTCGTGTCGTATTTCTCTCTCAATCCAGTCGATATTTCCTTGAGGTTAATACATAAAAAATTTACGTGGTCTTTGGTTCGTTATTTTTGCGTTATGTGTTTTACATTCGTGATGAGAGGTGTATGGTTCATACACTCCAAAGCAGTGTTGGGTTACAAACTTTGGTGCAACGCATCGCAAGCATACCAAAGACACTCGGATCGCTGCGGAGGGAGCAGGGTATGCCGTGTTGTGTGTTATTTATAGTGCGCAGTAAGTTCGATGTTAAACATTGTTTATTTGATGACGTGCGCAGCAGGTAAAGAAAGTTTAGAAGTGCACTTGTCTCCGAGAACAGTAAAAGACTGTGCAAAAATTCAGAGCATAGTGTACTAATGTATAGCATCCTTATGCCGCTTGTCTAAAGTGGGAGTTCTAGACAGTCAAATTTTTTCGTTGTTTTAAATTCTGCCCAAAAGATGATCTCCATTTACACTATTATGAGGATAAATGGTGGAGATTCAGCGAAATCTTGGAAATGCAGGGCGTTACACGGTTCTCAATTGCCGTTATTTTCTCTGTCGTTTCCTTATTTTTTGGTTTTTCCAAATTCTGTGCTAACAATTATCTCCACTAACTATATTATAACAAATAAATTTGGAACTTCTGCGAAATCTGCATTTGTGTATAAATGCAGGGCGTAACACGGTTCGCCATTTTGGATAGTTTTATATTTTTCTTAATTCTTGGTTTTTCAAATTATCTATAATAACGCTATTACAACGATTAAAGGTGGAACTTCCGCGAAATCTACATTTTTGTGGAAATGCAGGGCGTTACACAGTCCTGGCTGTGGGGGTACTCGACAAAGAATGCTATGAATTAAAAAAATCGCGCCAATCCACCGAGTGAATGTGGTTGGAAAGCAAAGCTGTAAACGGCACCCATAACGACTACCCATGCGACGTCCCTTAAATTCCCTCACATCGCTTTACAAATAGCAAAACCATATAGAAGTGAAATGCACTTAACCACACCATTTATTACTTCAAAGAGTTATTCTTGTTAAGCTTAAATCAATGCATGAAGCATGAACGGTGTTTGGTTGAGTTGTATTGGTGTAGCACAAGAGTGGAAACTTTTTTTATAAAATTAAAGTAAGCTCCAATCCGGTGTTAGACGATCTGACTTCTGCGTCTCTGCGCCGCGGACGGAGGCGACAAGATTTGCGGCGTAGAAGGAGGAGGAGGAAGAAATACTTCTGTTCAGATTTCTGAACGTCCCAGAGTGCAGCCCTGTGGAGTGATTCTATCTTCTGTGGGGCCCATATGCAGACCGCGCGGCCTGTGTTCTGTCCACCCGCTGAAGCTGGGTAGGTAGAGAGGGCCTGGACAGCGCAGCATCTCCCATTGCTCTTGTTGGGTAGTTGACGGAAAGATGAGGACGGTGCTCAGGGCTAAAGTAGCACACCCCGATTACGGGGCGGAGTGTTCCTACTTCTGAGCAAAATTTACATTCTGCGTCGTAGCGTTAAGTGATGACGCGTAGGCTTTGGGAAGGAGCCCCGATTTTATGAGGCGTAGGGTAGTTTGTTGTTCTCTGGAAATGTCAGGGTAAGGCGAAGGTACGGTCTGTCTCAGAAGGCGATAATGCTGGGTCATCTCCCTGAACGTGACAAGCGGGTGACTGTCCTCGTGCAGCTCCATAGCACGGGAAGTAAAAGCGCAGGCTGTTGGGTGGGCGTATTTGTTCGCCCTCCATTGAAGCGTGAGCGGGTGTCCAGATGAGCTGAATGGAACCGTTTGGGGAGTGGTTTTGTCACACGCGCAGTGCAAGTCAGGACACCCAACCCTACTGGTAATTCCAGTAGGCTTGCTGGGAATCGATCACTACCCTCCGAACCCCTGGTTGAGCGAGAGTCAAGGTGGTGGCTGCCTCTTCTGCTGCCGCCATTTCTTGGGTCCTAAGCGAGGTACACGCAAGGAGGTTGGTTCCTGGAGGTAACCACGATGATGGCGTATTGCTGCCCTCAATGTTTGGAGGTGTCTGTGTAGAAAACTGCATGATCTCCACCGAGGGTGGTGTTTAGCGCTTGATCCCCTGCTTTTCGTTGACCCTCGTCATGTGAGGGGTTCATGTTTCTAAGCAAAGGGAGCATCTTTAGTTTTAGTCGCCTAAAGTCTGGGAGTACGTCACGCGGAGTGACATTCTGGGCTGCCCAGACAATCTGGTCAAGCATGCGGTTACCCATCGCAGTTCTGAGTCGGACCTTATGGTTAGAAAGATGGCCTTCTATCAGCTCTTCCACCGTGTTGTGGAGCCCCGTGCTAAGCAGCCTCATGTGTGGACGCACTCATGAGAAGACCAACTGGCCTGCGCGGCGGCCTTTCTAAACATTATATAAAGCATCTCTATGTCTTCCTTGTCGATAATAAGACAGGGGATTGACGTAAGTAACTCTCGAGAAAACAAAAGCTTCAATTAATCGAAAGGTACCCGATTCCTTTAGGCCTTGCTTCTTGGTGGCAACTCGCCTGATCATGTGTATGATTTGATTAATGCTGTTTTTGAGGCGCTGCAAGGAGACGTCACTTGGAGTTAGCCTCGAGATGTAGGCCCAGGATCTTGATGCTGGGGCTTGGAGTGATGGCCTGGCCATCAAGGAGTATTTGAATGGATTCCTTGGTTTGGCGTGAGGGCGGACGACAAGGAGCTGTAAGTGTTTACGTGAACACTGGAGGCCACAGGCTTTAGCCCATTGGCGTACTAGAAGTGAGATGCCATGCATTTGTGTGAGCTTCCTTTAATTTTAAGTGCGAATGCACTTTATAAGCGACCCAAACCATCCACCGCCGGCGGCGGCGGCGGCGTCCGCAGTGCTCTCTATATTTAAAAAAGAAACAGCATCCGGCGCCAGGTTTCGATCCGAGGACTTTGCGGCCGCAGCGCGACGCTCTACCGACCAAGCCACGACGCGACGTGATATCAGTGTTAGTGACGCGCCTTATATCTTTAACGCATTCAAACTACGTCGTCAGCGGCGTGCGTTGGCGACCAGCGGCGTTATAGCGGCTTGATAACGGGCGTGGTGTACACTAGATACTACAAATCCGATGGAAAGTGGAAGAGAAGGCGGCGAGGCGGTGGGCTGCGGGCCGAGCGCAAGCGCCGCAATGGGCCGACAACCGTGCATTCGCACTTTCACATTCTCCCCTCGGAAATGCGGGGGAATTTTTTTCAACTCTTATCCCATGAGAAAGGTGCGCACAGGGCCGCTAGACGGGCGTGAGTGGTCGCATGACGCGTTCACGTGGCATTCAGCGAGAACGCAGGGGGTAAACCCGTAGATGTGCTTGGTGAGTACACCACCTGTCTTCCCAGTCTTCGCGTGGGCTCGTAGCTAAATCGGTAAGACAACGGGCTCTCGCTTTGTTAGTCTATTAGTTCCAGGTTCGATTCCCGGCGTGCCAGTAAATTCTTTTATTTGTTCGCTGGAGTTTTCTGGTGACACCAACGGTCGCGAAAGAACCCTTGGGGGGTAGAGGTAAAAAGCATTGCTTTAAAAGGCATGAAACTGGGTGAGACTGAGCTCCCCTTCTGTTAGCACAATACAAATAATGAAATGGCGAATTCACATGTTGTTGATGTTTAAAATAACATAATTCAGGTGAAAATTTACAGAGGATAGCCCAAATACACAGTACGCAAAAGACAAATGGCTGTGCATGTGTGAAGATAGATATAATTATAAGTAGATATAATTCTTAAATTTGGAATCCTGCACGATATATACCCTTTCTTTTATCATATTTAAAAGGACATGGTGATTCTATAAGGGGTCGGGAGTGGGATAGGCTATTCTAATAAAACCACGCTTAGTTCGGAGTTTTATTTCGATTTGAGGAACACGAAGAAGTCTATTTTGAAACCCCCTAGAGATACATCGGTGAAAAAAGGAACTTGAATCAACTTTGATTCGGGGTTTACAGTTAGTATAGTGTGTTTACTATGTCATTACAGAATATACCGTTTGTTGAGTGTTGGAGCCTCTAAATGTGAGCTTGACTCATTTTCAATGTTCGCAATCCTCTTTTAACATACTGTAGGTTTTCGAAATGCACCTTTTGCTGCCATAGCCTATAGGAAAAGGCTCTAATGAAGATAAGATTGCACTAGCGCAAAATTAAATTGCAATTTTAGGCGAGGCGGAAGTAAATGCTTTAGTCTAAGGACACCCAGCATACCCAGCCTATTAAGCATACCCAGACTATTAAGGCTGGGTATGCATGGCGTGGCGGATTTCAGAAATTCACTGAGACCAATTCAAATATAGAAATTGGCCGCGTATCTGCTCCTTTCGTTGCAAATGTCGACGAACGACGACAGTCGACTGGTGCCCCTGTCAAGTAAACACCTCCCTTCTCTTTCCCGCTCACCTGTCATGCTGTTCCTCTGCCGTCTCGTTCCTCCCAAGTTAACACGCTAGGGGTTTGGTGAAGTAAATTTAAGTTTACCGCGTTCCACTGGTCCACGTCGGACGCCGCGATGCCAGCGCTGCCGTACGGCGGAGATGCGCGTGAATCGAGGTACCTCACTACAACGTTTATAGAACCACGTTGCGCATTTTCAACGGGCGTTCCCAGCGTAACCTAAAACCTATCTAGTGGAACCTTTCCTTGCTGTTGCCGTTTGATTTTTTAAATGCCCCCAGGTAGCGCGGGCAACAGCACGCGACGGTTTTTTGCAGTTGATGTATTGTTTCATTTGCTGTCGCAGAAACCAAGCATTTGTGATTTTTTTAATAAAGGAACACAGAAAGTGTCACTCATTTATTGCTTTTATGCCGTATACCGTAGTTACCCTATTCTAACGCGCACTTTTTGTCCGGAAAAATAGGCTGAAAAATCGCATGCGCGTTAGAATCGGATACGAAACCGAAACTGCCGAAACAGCGGAAATTTCGGCCCACCCATCGCCATCGCCATCTCAAGATAGCGCCAAAGCTTTTAGCAACGATTTTTCGGACGTAGGAAGCCTAGGCCCATAGGCTTTTCTATGGGCGCACATATCGCCAAATAGTTTCACTTGCGCGCTTGATAACAGCACGCGTTCAAAACGAGCGGTCCCCTGAAGCGTGCACCCCTGGATAAGCTCTCGGGATGGGCGTGCGAGGCGTGGGCCACGATCCCATCGACCATGGTTGAACGTTCGTTCTGAAGTGTGGCATCGCGAACGCACTTGACGGCACCGAGGACGAGATGTTGTGGTCAGCGGAGAGCGACGAAGAGTGAGATGAGTTAGATTACTTCGGGAAATATATCGCCTGTTTCTCTCGCATTCGTTTGTCTGGGTCACAAAGTCCCGTGCGCGTTACAATCGGAGGTGCAAGTTTTTCCGGTTTTTTTTTGCCAAGAAAATCGGGTGCGCGTTAGAATCCGGTAAATACGGTATTCGCGTAATGTCTTGTTCTTGTTCAGCAATGTTGACAAGTATGAACATTAACCCCGGAATTAGACGGTTAGATTTGGCTGTGGGTATATAAGACTATCGCGCAGTTTCTGTTTCGCTTTGTCCGGGTGACTGAATATAGTCACAGATAGACAGACAGGCAGACAGACATACAGACAGAACAAAATTTCTGCGTTTAAGTAGCCTAAGGAAGACCAACTTCTCTAAAAAATTAATTCCAAAGAACTTAAGCAAGCATAAGCTGCGCAGTCTCGTGATGAAGACCGGAGATAGTCTTGAAAGCGTCCTTGATTAGCGCCCGAGAGGAATAATGTGGTGGTGGAAAGTCAACTTTGCAATATACAGGGTGATCAAAGTTAAGTCGACAGTTTTTTTTTTAAATTAGGCTCTTAGACGTACGTGAAGACCACCTCTACAGTGAAGTTAGGCGCCCAGGGGGACAGAGAATGAAGTGGTAGCTATTCATGTCGGTGACTTGATTAACTAAAATTGAATAATAACTTTAAGTGGCTGCTTAAGTAAGCAGGGATGTTTGTGTTGGAAAGTTAGACGCAATCGTGTTTATACGCAGTTTCATCTGGCAGAATGCTTCTAGCGAAACTGTACTCCGAGTGATCCACCCGCGAAGTTTAATTGCCGTTGGTATAATAACACATGCAAGGCAGTGAAGTCCGGCGCCCAGCTCCTCCCTTTTGTGGCGCGCCTGTTGTGTACGGTGTTTAGTATGACAACGGGGTGGAGAAATAGGAAAAAGTGATAACTGACACACTTTCAGACGTGGCTGTCGTTATAGCAATCTGCAATACTGGAACCGCTATCGAAACACAGAACAGAAGGGATGAGCTTGGCGCCGGTCTTGCATGCGTATCATGCGGACGGCAAACTTCGCAGTTTGATATCTCGGAGTACCGATGCGCTAGAAGAAGACTCCCAAATAAAACTGCTTATAAGAAGGCTTGCGTCTAACTTTTCAATACAAACATGCCTGCTTAATGGAGCCACTGAAGAGTTAGCTATTCTAATTTAGTTGATTAAAGGCGACCGACATCAATATTTACCACCTAATCTAGTGTCCCCGTGGGCGCATAACTTCACTGTAGAGGTGGTCTTCACGTATATCTAAACGCCTAATTATAAAACAAACCTGCCGACTTAATTTTCATCACCCAGTATACAGGGTGATCAAAGTTAAATTAGGCACTAGGATTTACTAGAACACACCTCTACAGTGAGATTTTGCGCCCAGGGGGACACATAATGAGGTGGTAACTATTGATGTCGGTAGCTTTTAATTAACTAAAATTGAATAATTTACTTTTTTGTGGCTGCAGTAAGCAGAGCTGTTTGTATTGAAACATTAGAAGAAATCGCGTTTCGACGCAGTTTCATGTGGCAGAATCCTTCTAGCGCATGCGTACTCCGAGATATTGAACTGCGAAGTTTAATGGGCGTTCTCATGGTTAAGGATGCTAGACACTGAAGACCGACCGGCGCAAAGCGCTTCCTTTTAAAGCAAAGCTTTGTACATCTACCCCCCAAGGGTTCTTTCGCGACCGTTGGTGTCACCAGAAAACTCCAGCGAACAAATAAAAGAATTTACCGGCACCGCCGGGAATCGAACCTGGAACTAATAGACTAACAAAGCGAGAGCCCGTTGTCTTACCGATTTAGCTACGAGCCCACGCGAAGACGTGGAAAACAGGTGATGTACTCACCAAGCACATCTGCGGGTTTACCCCCTGCGTTATCGCTGAATGCCAAGTGAAAGCATCACGCGACCACTCACGCCCGTCTAGCGGCCCTGTGCGCACCTTGCTGATGTGCTGAGTTTCAAAAATTAAAGGAAGCTCACACCAATGAATGGCATCTCACTTCTAGTACGCCAATGGGCTAAAGCCTGTGGCCTCCAGTGTTCACGTAAAAGAATCACAGCTACATTGTCGTCCGCCCTTACACAAACCAAGGAATACATTCAAATTATCCCTTGATAGCCATGGCCATCACTCCAAGCCCCGTGCATCAAGATTCATGGCCTACTTTTCCAGGGCCAACACCAAGAGTGACGTATCCTTGCAGCGCCTCAAAAACCGCTATAATCCAATCATACACATGATCAGGCGAGTTGCCACCAAGCAGCGAGGCCTAAAGGAATCCGCTACCTTTCGATTAATTGAAGCTTTTGTCCTCTCGAGAGTCACTTACGTCAACCCACTGTCTTCTTGTCGATAAGGAAGACATAGAGATGCTTTATATAATGATTAGAAAGGCGGTCGAGCAGGCCATTGGTCTTCTCATAAGTGCGTCCCACAGGGGCTGCTTAGCACGGGGCTCCACAACACGGTGGAAGAGCTGATAGAAGGCCGTCTTTCTAACCAGAAGGTCCGACTCAGAACTGCGGTGGTAACCGCATGCTTCACCAGATTGGCTGGGCGGCCCAGAATGTCACTCCGCTTGACGTTCTCCCAGACTCTTGGCGACTAAAACTAAAGATGCTCCCTTTGCTTGCAAATATGAACCCCTCACATGACGAGGGTTCACCGAAAAGCACGGGCTCAAGCGCTAAATACCACCCTCGGTGGGGATCATGGAGTTATCTACACAGATGCCTCCAAACATCGAGGGCAGCAATACGCCATCATCGTGGCTACCTCCAGAACCAACCCTCCTTGCGTGTACCTCGCTTAGGACCCAAGAAATGACGGTCAGCAGCAGAGGCAGCGATCACCTTGGCTCTCGCTCACCAGGAGTTGCGGAGGGTAGTCACCGATTCCCAGCAAGCCTACTGGAATTACCAGTCGGTTTAGGTGTCCTGACCTGCACTGCGCGTGCTAAAAAACCACTCCCCAAACGGTTCCATTCAGCTCATCTGGACCCCCCTCATGCTTCAATGGAGGGCAACAAATACGCCAACCCAACAAGCCTGCGCTTTCACCTCCCGTTCTTTTGAGCTGCACGAGGACAATCACCCGCTTGTCACGTTCAGGTAGATAACCCAGCATTATCGCCTTCTGAGACAGACCGTACCTTCGCCTACCCTGACCTTTCCAGAGAACAATAAACTACCCTACCGCTCATAAAATCCGGGCTCCTTCCTACAGCCTACGCGTCTTCACTTAATGTATCCGAATCGCTACGACGCTGAATGTAAATTTTGCTCAGAAGTAGGAACACTCCGCCCCGTAATCAGGGTGTGCGACTTTAGCCCTGAGCAACTACCCAACAAGAGCAATGGGAGATTCTACTGTCGAGGCCCTCTCTACGTACCCAGCTTCAGCGGCTGGACAGAACACAGGCCGCACGGGCTGCGTATGGGCCCCACAAAAGAAGGACTCACTCCCCAGGGCTGCACTCTGGGCCGTTCAGAAATCTGAACAGAAGTATTTCTTCCTCCTCCTGCTCCTTCTCTGCCGCAAATCTCGTCGCCTCCGTCCGCGGCGCAGAGACGGAGAAGTCAGATCGTCTAACACCGAGTTGGAGCTTACATTGATTTTATAAAAAAAGTTTCCACTCTTGTGCTACACCAATACAACTCAACCAAACACCGTTCATGCATCATGCATTCATTTAACTTTACCAAGAATATCTCTTTGAAGTAATAAATGGTGTTGTTAAGTGCATTACACTTCTCTCTGGTTTTGCTATTTGTAGAGCGATGTGAGTGAATTTAAGTGACGTCGTATGGGTAATCGTTAAGGGGGCCGTTTACAGCTTTGATTTCAACCACATTCACGGGGTGGATTGGCGCGATTTTTTTTGTTCTGTGTTTTGATAGCAGTTCCGAGTACTGCGATTGCTATAGCGCCAGCCAAGACGGAAAGGGTGCCAGTTATCACTTTTTTCTAGGCCTCCACCCCATTGTTAAAGTAAACACCGTACACAGCAGAGACGTCACAAAACTGAGCAGCTTGGCGCCGGTCTTCACTGCCTTCCATGCGTAGTTATGCGAACGGCAATTAAACTTCGTAGCTCGATATGTCCGCGTACGTATGCGCTAGAAGAAGCAGAACTCCTAAGACTCGAAGGAAGCAAAGCTGTACGCAACCCTTACGACCATCGCGACGGCATGGGTCCACGATTGCAGCCCATTTGCTTCTTCTTTGCTGCTGCAACGATCCATCATTGTGGGTATAAGTGTGAGCTTCCTTGGAGTCTTTGTCGTTCGGAGCATCTGTTGCAACAATTAAGGTTGAACGATTCAGTTTTTTTTTTTGCCGATATTGGCCAATTTTCCTTCACTGAGGACATTAGATCGCCGCGAGGCATGCACACACGAGCGCCAGGCATGTTCCTGGTTTTGTTAACTGCCGGGTGGTCGCCGCAATGTTGTCCAATCTCCCAAAGTAGGTATGCTTGGCTTGGCAAACGTGCGCAAGTGACGCTGGATGGTCGTCGGGGGGCCCGTGCTCACGTGTTGGCGCTCGCCAATTTCTGGTATTTAAACTGCGGACACAAAAAATTACGATTGGCTAAACAGCTTCGCGGTTAAAAAACAGAACCCAAGCTCGTGCTGTTTATTTCTTTGCTATTTATTAAATTTTCTAAATATTTATTTATTTATTTATTTATTTATTTATTAATTTATTGGAGTGCCTTAAGCGCGCAAATTCGGGCATTAAAGTAGGGGGAAAAGATAAAACAAACTTGATACAGGGTATGAATACCGATAACAAACGAGTAAGCAAGCTGAGCTTATACAGTGCGTACAGATTCCTGCGAAAACGAGGAAAACAAGGCAAAAAATAAATAAAACTCATAAGCAGAAATGCGAACAGAAATTGACATATCTCATTCTAACAAAAATGGGATAGAGGATTTTGAAATGAGGGTGGCGGGGTGGAGACAATATATTCTGGTATGTTGTTCCATTCATGTGTGGTTTTCGGGAAGAACGAGTTTTTGTAGCTATTTATACGACATCGATATTCCCGAACTTTGCAGGCGTGATCTTGGCGAGAGCATACATCGATTGACTGATTGTGGGGTTTAACGCGCCGACGCAACGCAGGCGATGAGGCGCGCCGTAGTGGAGGGCTCCGGATTAATTTTGACCACCTGGGGATCTTTAACGCGCGCCGAAATCTCGTACACACGGGCGTTTTTGCTTTTCGCCTCCATCAGAAAAGCGGCCGCCGCGGACGAGAGCATACATAATTGGCACCTTTCATGTACATGCCTCTATTTAAACCAGTGGCACCAATGTAAATATTATGAAACAGATTTAATTTTAAGAATATGCGTCTGTCCTGCAGGAGGAGCCAACCGAAATGTTTGCGGATACACGAAAAGAAGTTAGTGAAAACATAGTTACCAGGTACAAATCGCGAGGCTCGTTTCTGTACCCTTTCTAGTACATAAGTGTATATTTTAGTTTGTGGATCCCAAAGTACACAACCGTACTCTACCCGCCGCGGTGGCTCAGTGGCTAAGGCGTTCTGCTGCTGAGCACGAGGTCGCGGGTTCGATTCCCGGCCGCGGCGGCCGCTTTTCTAATGGAGGCGAAAAGCAAAAACGCCCGTGTGTACGAGATTTCGGCGCACGCTAAAGATCCCCAGGTGGTAAAAAATAATCCGGAGCCGTCCACTACGGCGCGCCTCATCGCCTGCGTTGCGTCGGCGCGTTAAGCCCTACAATCAATGAACAACCGTACTCTGAAATTGAACGAACATTACAAAAATAGAGCGTTTCCTTTAGTTTTGGTGGCGCCTGTTTAAAGTTACCTATTAAGAAGTTCAACACACAGCTCGCCTTGGCACCGACGTATTCAATGTGGTCATTCCAGGAAAAGTTGCTCGTAAACAAAACGCCGAGGTACTGGTATCTCCATACAACATCCGAACGATTGCCTCCTGGAAGTAAATCGTACTTAGAATGTTTCTTTTGTTTGTGAAGAGAACGGTTTTTAATTTTGAAAAGTTGAGTGTAAGGTTTCATGTGGTGCACCATGATGACACAGCATTTAGATCACTTTACAGTTGAGCAGAATCCCGAGCATACGTGACGTAATGATATATGCAGCAGTCATCTGCATGCATGCGCATGTGAGTAGAGACTTGCTGGCCTATGTCATTTATAAATATCAAAAAGAAAAACAAGGGACCCCGGGCAGGTCCCTGGGGGACCCCTGCTAACACATCGATTTCAGAAGAATTCACTCCCTCGAGAACAACCCGCTGTTTCTACCAACAAGACACGCTTAAAACCACTTCAGCCAAGGAGGAGGCATAGTTAGAGCAGACAGTTTAAGCAATAAAAAATGTCTGATACAGAATCAGATTTATTGATTGTACGGTTTAACGCGCCGACGCCACGCAGGCGATGACGCGCGCCGTAGTGGAGGGATCCAGATTAATTTTGACCATCTGGGGATCTTTTAACATGCGCCGAAAGCTCGCACACACGGGCGTTTTTTATTTTTACCTGCATCAGAAAAGCAGCCGCCACGGCCGAGAATCGAACCCGCGTCCTCGTGCTCAGCAGCACAACACCTTAGCCACTGAGTCACTTCCGCGGGTGTGATACAAAATCGAAGGCTTTTTGAAAATATAAAAGTCCACAGTCCACTTTGTACCCATTGTCGAACGAGGCAGCTATATTATGACTAAATTCGAGTTGTTGATTATCACAGGACAACCTTTTTCGGAAACGGTGTTGCGTTGGTCATAAAAAGTTATTGTCTTGAAGATAGGGGATTAAATTGGTATAGATAATGTGTTCCATCGATTTACACATAACACAAATTAGCGTGATAGGTCTGGAAATTTTTTTCGCGTTTTGTTTTCAGCTTTGAAGACAGGCTATAGAATAAAAGGAGAGACCAATAGCCGCGACGTCCCGATGATGCGATGGTGCTTCTATTTAGAAATATGGCGACTGATGAAGACGAAGCAGCTCGAGCGAGAGCTGCTCACGCGACTATGGGCACCGATGATGGTGATCACATCGGTGCAGCAATGATGACTCCTATAAAGTTTCTACATCTTCCCCGCCCACAACAAACCGTGGTCAGTCCGCTTCCATAAACTAACAAAAGTTCGTTCCGATCCGATCCGGTAGGCAGTCAGAAAGGGAAACTGCTGCAGGTGCCGTCTTTTGAATCCTCGCTGGGAATATCGGCGCAGTCGACGGAGCCAGGTAGAAATTCGCATGCCGTCTTCGACGCTTTTGTACTCAGGTGTTAGTTCTTCAAATGCACATTTCGAGATCCGAAAAAAGTTTCCCTGGGACTTCTGCTTCTTTCTGGAGCTCTGTAGAATGACAATTCTGTTGCAGTTATCAGATGTTTCCTGCTTCTTTAAAGCATGCTTTCCGCGAAATTTCTTTCTTACACCGGGTTGCCTGGTAGGTTCGGCAGCAGTCCTATTGGGATATTTCTCGAAAACGGCAGCATCCCGCTCCTCAGTGTCGTGCATCGCTTTTCCTTTTCGTGTCTTGTCTTGCCATTGATGTGCTCCAGGTAATACATTCGTTGTCTCCCGCTCGATACGTTCGTCATACGTAGCCTGTGCTGGTGGTGAGGAACTTAATGAGCAAACTGTCTCGCTCGAGGTAGTGTCGACGAATTCTTGAAAAACAGACGAGAGTAAGGCATCTTCAGTTTGAAAATCAAGCGCAGCCAATGAGGCAGTCGCATTCTCCTGTTCTGCTTGCGGTACGAAATCTGATGGCAGCGATGTTCCTGTCAAGACAGTTTCTTGATCCGAAGTTTCGAGATCACGTGGGTCATAGCATCTCCTCTGTAGCCGTAAAAAAACTCTCCGAACTTGTAGATGATATACAATTTCTCGAGGATCTTGCAATGTCCTGTGGTGTCGTAGTTTTGGGGTGTTCAATCGATAGTATATGCGGATCATACCGTGAGTAACATCGTCATCGTACTCTGCGTTGGTTGCGAATTCCTCATCCAAGTGGGTCGATGTCAATAAGCGGTTCAATTTCCTCATTCAACCGTCTAAGTTCAACTTCAATTTTCCGAAGCTGGCGCAGAAAGCTCGTCAACAGCTCGCAAACATCGCTCGTCATTACAGTCAGCCCTAATGCGGCTTCGGCGTTTCTGCGTAGTTCACGAGCAATTGACCGCGTCCTTTCTCTTGTCATCTTCAGTTCGTGCGGGTGCATCTTAGGTTGAGGAACACCCTGTTCGTGCATCAGAGGTAGTCCTGTTTTTCATTGCGCGATGAGCTCCGGCACTCCCCTCACCTTTTGCAGAATCGCTTTCTAGACCCACCGAAGAAAATCCTCGGAGGGGAGGATGCCTCGTCGTCTTGTCTGCCCATCGCGTCGGTAGGCCATGGGTAGCACCATCGTCGATATATCCATCAAACGGTCCGTCGTCGGCTTCGAGGGGTCCTCCTTCTCGTAGGCCAAAGTTCGGATGAATCCGAATCGCACTGGGTCTTCTTCCCGGGTTTATCGGCACCAAAATATAGAATAAAAGGAGAGACCAATAGCCGCGACGTCCCGATGATGCGATGGTGCTTCTATTTAGAAATATGGCGACTGATGAAGACGAAGCAGCTCGAGCGAGAGCTGCTCACGCGACTATGGGCACCGATGATGGTGATCACATCGGTGCAGCAATGATGACTCCTATAAAGTTTCTACACAGGCAATTGCAGGTAAGCAGCCGAGATCCACTGATTTTTCGAAGAGTGAAACTGGAAATGGCACGAGAGAGACAGCACAGTTTTTCCAAACATAATTAGGAATAGCATCACGATAGGGTGCCGCATTTACCATGATTTTTTTGTTGCAGAGCCATGGAGCACGAATATATAGGAGGCGGAACGGCCCATTGTGACAAGCGCGGGGAGCGAGCAGATAATGTCACAATAAAAACCAAGGCGGACTGCCAAGCTTCGTAGCTGCGACGGCGAAGGAGAGGGTAGGGGCACCTGATGGACAAAATTATAGCGGTGGCAATGCATTCCGTGGCTGCGCAGTGCAATGCCGATCGCGGTGGCCGCGCAGTTTCTTCACCCGCGGCAGATTCCGCTAGTTTAACGTCTCACATGAACTTGTGACATTATCTATCGCGCTAGGAAGCTTGGTTTCCCCTCCTATCTTATTCTTGCTACGGGAGTACAGCTAAGAATCCACGTTGAGTAAAACCTACTTCCATAAATTCTGAATATTCCATAATTGAGGGCTGCTGGGTAGGTGAACTGATTGGATGAAAGGAGACTGAAAATAAAAAAATTGAATTGCTCAGCGTTACCCTTTAAGTCTGCGCTGAAGTAAAGGCCGTGTATAATATCTGGAATCGTTACCTTCCAAGCCGGCTTGCTTTTAACGTAATTGCGTACTTCTTTCGGAATATTTTTAATACTATCAGTTAGGCGACCCAGATGCTGAAGTTCAGCACTGCGCATCTGTTTAGCAACACTCTTGTTTAGTGCTTTTAAAGTTTCATATAACTCGGGTTGTGGTGACTTGCGCTACTTTCGATACACGCGGTGCTTGACTAATCAAAGCCTTGAGACTGCTGTTCATCCATGGCTTACTAGTTGTACGCTTTGAGGAAAGTTCCCCTGATGGAACATTAGTGCGTATCAGTCATAAAAGCTTAGTTTTGAACAATTCCCATGTAGTATATCCATCCAGGTTGGTAGCATGGTTGGTAAGTAACTCGGGGGACGAATTGCAAAGTATGCTTTCCGCACTGGAGAAATAGAGTAGAACTGTGGGCCTCAAAATTAATATGCAGAAAACCAAAGTAATGACCAATAACCTCGGTACAGCACAGCGGTTTGAGATAGGTGGCGAGGCAGTGGAAGGGGTAAGCGAATATATCTACTTAGGCCAAGTTGTGACCCAGGATCCCAACAATGAGGCAGAGATAATTAGAAAGATCAGAATGGGGTGGATTGCATACGGCAGGCATTCTCAGATAATGAATGTCTGCCTACCATTGTCCCTGAAGAAGAAAGTGTATGACAGCTGCATCTTACCGGTATTCACCTACGGGGCAGAAACTTGGAGGCTAACTAAGAGGGTTCAACTTACATTGAGGACGGCTCAGCGAGCAATGGAACGGAAGATGAAAGGTGTAACATTAAGGGACAAGAAAAGAGCAGAATGGTTCAGGGAACAAACGTGTGTTGAGGACATATTAGTAGAAATTAAGAAGAAGAAATGGACGTGGGCAGGGCATGTAATGCGAAGTCATGATAACCGTTGGTCATTAAGGGTAACAGAGTAGATCCCTAGAGAAGGCAAGCGTTGCAGGGGGCGGCATAGATGGGCGGATGAGATCAAGAAGTTTGCGGCGATAAATTGGTCGCAGTTATCACAGTACCAGGATAATTGGAGATTAATGGGAGAGGCCTCTGCCCTGCAGTGGGTGTAGCTCGGCTGGTGATGATGATTATGATGATGAAGATGGTAGCCTGGTGTCTAAACTTCGGTATAAACTGATCTAACTCTCGGGAAAGAGAGGTATAGCCACCACGATTAGAATAAAAAAAACTTTTGCGCTAACGTTTTAGGGCGGCGCACGATATCGCAGCATTTTGTTCCAACGACGACTTCGTGATCACTTATACCTGGTATTGTTGTGACAGAAGAGATGAAAGATTGGTTTTTGCAACCAATTAAGTCAAGCACATTATTGTAGGTGGGGCCTAGCCTGGTACGATGACATACAAATTAAAACATCGAATGGGGATCAATCATTTCACAAATGCAGTGTACAGAAGCGACAAAGTGTTAGATTTAGGCTGAAGATGGAACCATTCAATATTTGGCAATTAAAATCGCCCGCCAACATAACACGCGTTGCATCAAGGGCTATTAAATTATGGCTAATCTGAAACAATGACTCGTGGTCTTTCTGTGCCGGTGCCCTGTATAGTAGAGCACAAAACCAAGGATAAAAAAAGATTCGCGTTGCCCCAACAGATGGCGCTTGAGCAGTGAGAAGTCGGCAGAATTGAACTTCATAGAACAATACTCCATAGAATTCATCGTGAGGGTATTGAGAGGGGAGTGGAAGAGCGGAAAAGGCCGGAGGAAAGAGCGGAGTATGAGTGAATTAGTAGGGGCGGCAGAAGGCTGCAGTAATTAGACGGCGTTTGCAGTGAAGCAAGTAGATACGCGGATGTTTTTCACTTTTCCTGAATACTACGAGTAAAATAGAGCCCCATATTCCTGCCAAATAAGTAAATACGCTGTCAGATGTGTTAAAATATTAACTTAACCTACAAAAACGCCGCTACAATATTGCAGTAATGTTAACGATGGCGACGGCTCTCTACTTTTATTCTCGGAACTTATTTTGTTACTGGCTAGAATGTGCTCTAACATCAGGCCACTTTAACATTATAATGTTAATCATGTGGTATACTGCGTTCGAAACGATAAGTGGAAGTGAAATTATCTCAACTACGCATCCTACTACATGCTGCTCTTTTCAAATTGTTCACACCATAACATAACAATTCAAAAGATAACTCTCCAAAGAATAATTATCTTTTGAATTTTTCTGTTATGGTGTGAGCTTAGAATGAAATGTGGCAAGAGCTTGGGGATTAAATGTGGCATATTTACCGAATATTCATGGCAGCAAGCTATGATTTAAGATATTTCAGAGGCCCGGCAGTAGAATGGAAATATACCCTTAGACCTAAGGTCAATTCGACTCTTTTATTCCGAATACATGCTTTATTTAGGTACTTGCGTTTTAACGACGCTTTGCACCAGCGCATTGTAACGCTTATTTGCTTGGTCTATGGGCTGCATTTTTTATATAAAGCAATCCAAATCCTATACGCCATATCCAATAAACAATTTTCTTCTGGCCTTTAGCGTAATAACTCTTTCCTCAACTGCCTCTGAGATATGCGTTCAAAATACTTCCAATTCATAAACAGCTTCATGGAATAAAAGCCGCCGTATTCTGCAATTGTGCAGCCCACTATGTACTTCGCGGCAATGGGCGAGAGTGAGACCTTGCCTAGAATCCATGTCACACCGCGCGTGAGCAGGCTCTGGCCCTTGCTGCTAAACCCTATACCATACAGATCCTCGCTTTGACTGTTTTAAAGCAAAGCTTTTTACCTCTACCCCCCAAGGGTTCTTTCGCGACCGTTGGTGTCACCAGAAAACTCCAGCGAACAAATAAAAGAATTTACTGGCATCGCCGGGAATCGAACCAGGAACTAATAGACTAACAAAGCGAGAGCCCGTTGTCTTACCGATTTAGCTACGAGCCCACGCGAAGACTAGGAAGACAGGTGGTGTACTCACCAAGCACATCTACGGGTTTACCCCCTGCGTTCTCGCTGAATGCCACGTGAAAGCGTCACGCGACCACTCACGCCCGTCTAGCGGCGCTGTGCGCACCTTGCTCATGTGCTAAGAGTTACAAAAATTAAAGCAAGCTCACACCAATGCATGACATTTCACTTCTAGTACGCCAATGTGCTAAAGCCTGTGGCCTCCAGTGTTCACGTAAACAATCACAGCTCCTTGTCGTCCGCCCTCACGCCGAACCAAGGAATACATTCAAATACTCCTTGATGGCCAGGCCATCACTCTAACCCCAGCATCAAGATCCTGCGCCTACATCTCGAGGCTAACACCAAGAGTTACGTCTCCTTACAGCGCCCCAAAAACAGCATTAATCAAATCATACACATGATCAGGCGAGTTGCCACCAAGAAGCGAGGCCTAAAGGAATCCGGTACATTTCGATTAATTGAAGCTTTTGTCCTCTCGACAGTTACTTACGTCAACCCCCTGTCTTCTTCTCGACAAGGAAGACAGAGAGATGCTTTATATAATGATTATAAAGGCGTTCGAGCAGGCCATTGGTCTTCTCATTAGTGCGTCCACACAGAGGCTGCTTAGCACGGGGCTCCACAACACGGTGAAAGAGCTGATAGAAGGCCATCTTTCGAACCAGAAGGTCCGACTAAGAATTGCAATGGATAACCGCATGCTTCACCAGATTGGCTGGGCAGCCCAGAATGTCACTACTCCGCTTGACGTACTCCCAGACTCTTGGCGACTAAACTAAAGATGCTCCCGTTGCTTAGAAATATGAACCCCTCACATGACGAGGGTCACCGAAAAGCACGGGCTCAAGCGCCAGACACCACCCTCGGTGGGGATCATGCAGTTATCTACACAGACGCCTCCAAACATCGAGGGAAGCAATACGTGTACCTCGCTTAGGACCCTAGAAATGACGCTAGCAGAAGAGGCAGCCATCACCTTGGCTCTCGCTCAACCATGGGTTCGGACGGTAGTCATCGATTCCCAGCAAGCCTACTGGAATTACCAGTAGGGTTGGGTGTCCTGACCTGCACAGCGCGTGCTAAAAAACCACTACCCAAACGGTTCCATTCAGCTCATCTGGACACCCACCCACGCTTCAATGGAGGGTAATGAATACGCCCACCCACAAGCCTGCGCTTTTACCTCCCGTGCTATGGAGCTGCATGAGGACAGTCACCCGCTTGCCACGTTCAGGAAGATAACCTAGCATTATCGACTTCTGAGACAGACCGTACCTTCGCCGTACCCTGACCTTTCCAGAGAACAACAAACTACCCTACGGCTCATACAGTCCGGGCTCCTTCCCACAGCCTACGCGTTTTCACTTAATGTATCCGAATCGCTACGACGCTGAATATAAATTTTGCTCAAAAGTAGGAACACTCCGCCCCGTAATCGGGGTGTGCGACTTTAGCCCTGAGCACCCTCCTCTCTTTCCGCCAACTACCCAACAAGAGCATTGGGAGATGCTGCTGTCCAGGCCCTCTCTACCTACCCAGCTTCAGCGGGTGGACAGAACACAGGCCGCGCGGACTGCATATGGGCCCCACAAAAGAAGGAATCACTCCCCAGGGCTGCACTCTGGGCCGTTGAGATATCTGAACAGACGTATTTCTTCCTCCTCCTCCTCCTTCTCTCCCGCAAATCCCGTCGCCTCCCTCCGTGGCGCAGAGACGGAGAAGACAGATCGTCTAACACCGGGTTGGAGCTTACTTTAATTTTATAAAAAACGTTTCCACTCTTGTGCTACACCAATACAACTGAACCAAACACCGTTCATGCTTCATGCATTGATTTAACCTTAACAAGAATATCTATTTGAAGTAATAAATGGTTTCGTTAAGTGCATTTCACTTCTCTCTGGTTTTGCTATTTGTAGAGCGATGTGAGTGAATTTAAGTGACGTCGCATGGGTAATCGTTATGGGTGGCGTTTACAGCTTTGCTTTCCAACCACATTCACGGGGTGGATTGGCGCGATTTTTTTTTGTAAGCTTCGCACAAATGATTTTCGGATACAATATGTGTTTCATGAGCATGTATTTTAATAAAGAATTCCTTAGAAGTGAGTCACCGGGACACCTCTACATACGTTGCCTTTGAGAGGCACGCAACATTTTCACCAACTTCGTTCGGGAGAACAGACCCTGTATGCACAACTCGCCACAGTAGAATGAAATTGCCTTAAAAATAAGCGAAACATTTGATGACACCTGTAACTACGAGAGCAGCACCTTCCTTAAGGTTGCTGTTCGAAAAGGAAAAGGGGACGCAATAAAGATTTGATCCATTGATCCTTGCTGGGAAGTCAATGAGGTCCTGTGCACGGGTCCTCCTATGGGTTTGTCACTGGCAGTCGAAGACTTCATGCAGACTTATCGCCACCTTCTTTTCGCGACTTCTCGTCGATATGCACCTGATCGGTCACTATGGCTAATAAATACCTTCTGGAAGATGCACACCGGTTCTCAAATTCATGGTCCCCATTTGGAAGCCTGCTCGAGCGCTTGTAGCGGTCACTTGCGTGAAGCCTATGAAGATTTGAATGTTACGAAACATTTTACACCTGCCCGTACAATTGATAGCTGCACACATCCGTACCCGTTACGTAAGAAATTTGTGTGCAGAGTTCACGATGTAAAGATAGGTATGCAGCATTGTGGTCACAACATTTGTGAAGGCACATGTTATTGTGAGTACCTCGAACATGTGCCACAGTTAGAAACGTATGGGCAGTGCAGCTTAGGAACTCACATTACAATTAGAGTTGCTTTAAAGGTTGGTTTATTAAGCACCAGAAACACTCTATTATTACCTTCTTAAAGATACCATATATGCTTTCGGTAATCGGTGCAACTTTTACCACATAATGCATTATGTTCGCGAAGCCAACGGCAAGTTTGTCCGCACGTTCGCATGTGGTTACGAATTTTGTGAAGTCGCTCCATCTCAACTTTCTTTCCTTAGTATACCTAGTTTGGTGGAGCAGCGGCCGAGGTCACAAGGAAAAACTGGGTGTGAGCGCTTTATCTGCTGCGCAAGTTTTCTTGGACGTCATGGTTATCGCCGCAAGTAGACACGTCCTCGCGGGGGGAATTGTATCATGGTCATCTCATTTTGCGTTCCGTTAAATTCCTTTAAAAACTATATCCAGTTGCTTTGCATGGCTTCTGTTATGTTCCGTACGTTTGAATTTCTGTGGTGCTACGCTTTCTGCATGTATTAAGCTTGCGCGGGTTGTCTGTTTGGAAAATTCTGAGGTGGCGATACCAGTTTTACTAAATGAAGACTTGCTTGGTGATAGCCCCTGACAAGGTTCTTGGATAACAATGATCCGAATGATCATGTTGTGGGTACCCTGGTGATACTTTTATCATCAACGTTTCTCAGGGCCCATAGGGACCCCAAATTGCCGCAAATCGGTACGTAGGCTAGCTAGGAGATACTCATCATCATCATAATAATAATAATAATAATAATAATAATCATCATCGTCGTCGTCGTCATAATCATCATCATAATCATCAACATCATCATCATCATAATCATCATTCTCCTAAGGGCTCCGTTCGGGCTATTACGTAAGGGTGGTGGGTAAAACAATAATACAGTCATCGCAAACAATGGTCCTGTAAAAAAGCAACAAAAATTAACAACTAAAAAGACACGAAAATGATGCGTAGAGCAACGAAACAAGGTACTGGATATTGCGTGATTAGTTAAGGGTTTGAAAAGTTAGTAACTAGAGGAACTTCGAAGGGTTTCGCTCTGCAACAATGGATACTGGGAGGATGTTCCATTGTTCTTTTTCAACGGGAAGAGAAGATTAGTTGAAAGCATTACCGGAACCATGAAATATTTGGATGCTCAAATAATTGAATAGGTGAGTGTGATGAGCGCACGGGGGGAAGCAAAAGCGAAGAACGAAGGTCAGGAAGGTTATAGAACAATTGAGGGAATAGGCAGAGTTGTGAACTTTTGCATCTTTATGCTAAAAGGGACGATTTTCACTACCGTCAACAAACTCAAATACTGCGGATAACGCATTTATTGCTCATCATTCGGAGGCCATTTTTCGAACCTACAGGCGAAGTATGAACTCTATCGCCGGTTGCATAGCAATGATTTCCTGCACCAGAAATAGCGGCGTGGCAGCGAGCGGTGGCCCGGCTGACAAATCCAGACTATTTTGTTCCTTCGAAAAAATGCTGTTGGAGGGCTGGAGCTAGGGTTATAATAAAGCAGGAATACCATTTATTTTAGTAATGTAGGGGTGCTTCGAAGATTAAACGGAGGAGGCCTGGATTATAGCATGAAGGGCCGGCTCGGAGCGGGAAGGGCAGGGGGCTTTAGGGTCTCATGGAAGATATATAAAAGCTTACAGTTAAGGAGATATCTGTTTATTTTACGTCAAAATGCACATATTACAATCAGTAGATATTTGCAATAAGGTCTTTGAAGGGATTGCTGCTGGTATGCCTCCCAACAATGTGGGTGTGGGGCATTCCCATGCTTAACATTTTTCGAGGCGTCCGCTTTTACTCGACTACCGCACGGAGAAACTGCAGCCAAGTTTCTGCAGAAAGCACTCCAGTGGTTGTCTACGATACGCAAAACATTGTGTATAAAGACTGACGACGTCCCTACTAGAGGAGGCCAGAATTTGTTACGGTGCCAGTTAACCACACCAGTCACATCCGACTGGAACGAAGTTTATCCCGCACACACGCGCACCGTGCGACACTTCGAAATCGTCTTCAAGAGCATGAAGTAGTGCATTGTGAAGTAGGTATCGGGCCTGGCGGTAAAGGTTGTTCAGCCAAATGATGACACCTAACGCATCCTTTGTAGTTTAACCTAGTCTTCCTCGATGGTTCCACTGCTGCAAAGACGCCTAACTTCAGGCAACCGTTTGAGTTTCACCTCACGTTCTTCGACATGTTGGCGGCAGCACATTTGTCGATCGGCTGCCTGCTTTTTTGTAGGCGCCGTTGTGTCCCATCGTGCGGTTTCGTTACGTATCTATTCGACGCTCGGCAGCTGCATGACGCCATTCTCTTTTAAGGCGCTCATGCTGCATAGAATGGGTGCGAATGTGAAGGAGTTAGCACTGCCGCTACTCAGGACACGGGCTGCATGGATTTACCTCACTTTTAAAGCAAAGCTTTCTACCTCTACCCCCCAAGGGTTCTTTCGCGACCGTTGGTGTCACCAGAAAACTCCAGCGAACAAATAAAAGAATTTACTGGCACTGCCGGGAATCGAACCTGGAACTAACAGACTAACAAAGCGAGAGCCCGTTGTCTTACCGATTTAGCTACGAGCCCACGCGAAATCGGGGAAGACGGGTGGTGTACTCACCAAGCACATCTACGGGTTTACCCCCTGCGTTCTCGCTGAATGCCACGTGAAAGCGTCACGCGACCACTCACGCCCGTCTAGCGGCCCAGTGCGCACCTTGCTCATGTGCTAAGAGTTACAGAAATTAAAGGAAGCTCACACCAATGCATGGCATCTCACTTCTAGTACGCCAATGTGCTATAAAGCCTGTGGCCTCCAGTGTTCACGTAAACAATCACAGCTCCTTGTCATTCGCCCTCACGCCAAACCAAGGAATACATTGAAATACTCCTTGATGGCCAGGCTATCACTACAAGCCCCAGCATCAAGATCCTGGGCCTACATCTCGAGGCTAACACGAAGAGTGACGTCTCCTTGCAGCGCCTCAAAAACAGCATTAATCAAATCATACACATGATCAGGCGAGTTGCCACCAAGAAACGAGGCCTAAAGGAATTCGGTACCTTTCGATTAATAGAAGCTTTTGTCCTCTCGAGAGTTACTTACGTCAACCCCCTGTCTTCTTCTCGACAAGGAAGACATAGAGATGCTTTATATAGTGATTAGAAAGGCGGTCGACCAGGCCATTGGTCTTCTCATGAGTGCGTCCACACAGAGGCTGCTTAGCACGGGGCTCCAACACGGTGGAAGAGCTGATAGAAGGCCATCTTTCTAACCAGAAGGTCCGATTCAGAACTGCGGTGGGTAACCGCATGCTTCGCCAGATTGGCTGGGCAGCCCAGAATGTCACTCCGCTTGACGTACTCCCAGACTCTTGGCGACTAAAACTAAAGACGCTCCCTTTGCTTAGAAATATGAACCCCTCACATGACAAGGGTCACCAAAAAGCACGGGCTCAGGCGCTAAACGCCACCCTCGGTGGGGATCATGCAGTTATCTACACAGACGCCTCCAAACATCGAGGGCAGCAATACGCCATCATCGTGGCTGCCTCCAGAACGAATCTCCTTGCGTGTACCTCGCTTAGGACCCAAGAAATAACGGCAGCAGAAGAGGCAGCCATCACCTTGGCTCTCACTCAACCAGGGGTTCGGAGGGTAGTCACCGATTCCCAGCAAGCCGACTGGAATTACCAGTCGGGTTGGGTGTCTCGACCTGTACTGCGCGTGCTATAAAGCACTCCCCAAACGGTTCCATTCAGCTCATCTGGACACCCCCTCACGCTTCAATGGAGGGCAACAAGTACGCCGCCCACCCAACAAGCCTGCGCTTCTTCCCACAGCCTACGCCTCTTCACTTAATGTATCCGAATCGCTACGACGCCGAATGTAAATTTTGCTCAGAAGTAGGAACACTCCGTCCCGTAATCGGGGTGTGCTACTTTAGCCCTGAGCACCCTCCTTTCTTTCCGTCAACTACCCAACAAGAGCAATGGGAGATGCTGCTGTCCAGGCACTCTCTACCTACCCAGCTTCAGCGGGTGGACAGAACACAGGCCGCGCGGACTGCATATAGGCCCCACATAAGAAGGAATCACTCCCGAGGGCTGCACTCTGGGCCGTTCAGAAATCTGAACAGAAGCATTTCTTCCTCGTCCTCCTCCTTCTCTGCCGCAAATCTCGTCGCCTCCGTCCGCGGCGCAGAGACAGAGAAGTCAGATCGTCTAACACCGGACCGGGTTGGAGCTCACTTTAATTTTATAGAAAAATGTTTCCACTCTTGGGCTACACCAATACAACTCAACTAAACACCATTCATGTATCATTAAAGGAGCCATGAATACAACAAAATACAACTTCGTTTAATTTGAAAGAACTAGGATTCAGTATCTCACTCAGCTCCATTACAGCCACAAAAGTTGTATTTTAACGAAAAAAAAGCAAGAAGTATTTAAAAACTTTCAAATCTTGCGCCACAGTGACGTGTTAGGAGCATGAATGACGTCATACGGGCCAACAATAAACATAATTTTCAGTAGTTAACTGCACGTTAGCATTCAAGTGATGCGGTCAAATGGAACTAGAGGCCCCTTTACAGGCGTCCAGTCATGTGTCGTCGCGACAGGTCAGTTAGGCGGCCGTCAATCGCACAAACAAGGTTGCGTGACGTCATAGAAAAGTTGCGGGAAATTGGCTAGGGGGTCACGACTGCTTCACACGTTTTCTTTAATATGTACGTTAGTTGTTCGAAAATTGCGATGATATTGGTATCATTGTTATCGGGACTAAGCAGTCTTTCTAATATACCCAACTTGTACTTTGTCTTCATGGCTCCTTTAAGCTTACCAAGAATATCTCTTTTAAGTAATAAATGGCGTGGTTAAGTGCATCTCACTTCTCTATGGTTTTACTATTTGTAGAGCGATGTGAGTGAATTTAAGTGACGTCGCATGGGTAATCGTTATGGGTGCCGGTTACAGCTTTGCTTTCCAACCACATTCACGGGGTGGATTGGCGCGATTTTTTTTGTTACGCGGCCAGACAGAGAGCGATGGTGGGACGTAAAAAATGCAGTATAAAAATACGTTGCAGAGAACAGATCGCGTATGTGTTCAAATCAACTCCGGTGCTGATTCTAGCTTGAAGCGAATTGCTACACGAAGCAGTACGCTATACCGGAATCCATTCCAGCTCTTGCCATTTCGAGCTAGATAACATAAGTCTGAAACAAACCACACCTTCCACATCTAAAGGCGATCTCATTACGAAACGTAGACCACACCTGCATAAAAATGTAGTGAGTCGACCCATGCGGGCGCATATCGCATAGCAACAACAGGGCAAGTGTCAGGTGTGCCGTAAAACACATCGTCTTTCAAATAGAGAAGTAAGCCTCACGTACCTTTTGAGGGATGAGTAGGTGGTTCAGCTTGATCGCGTTCACTATTACTTTTTTATAACCTTTCTTTTGTTCATGCTCAACGGACTTTTTCTCCAATGCGTAATAGTTAAATTCCGGCTGTTAACCGCAGCTTATTTCTGTCTTACTTTCTGTCGTCATCCTTTCCTACTGGTTTAATATAGAAGATAAGAACATTTTTTACCGACGTCACTTGTGTCTAAAGTAGTTATCGCTTTCTCTGGTGCTAAAGCCGGATATTTTTCTAATGAAAAGTGCGTATTCATTGGAAACAATGATGATAATTACGTTACAGTTACATTTTACGACGACTTTATCATTTTTACTGCCGTCACCCCAGCAAATAAATCTGGGCTGCCTTTCGTGGGACATTACATTAACTACGCCCTGAAATGAATGGCAGCAGCCTTGTCTCAGTTTCAGGAGTGCACTTTTTTTCAGTTTAAAGAGAAGCAGCGGTGAGCTTTGCTCTCGGTGAGCTCATATGCGAGAGAATTTTCGTCATAAGAAGATGGGAAACGATTGATCGAGGACGAAACCAAAGGAGGACCGAATTAACAAAAATAAATACTTTGGAGGGCACACTGTCTGCTGCACTCTTCCTTGTTGCCATGTTTGAGTCGACGACATCGAGGGACTGGATTATTAAGTTGCGGTGAATGGTGCATAGCTTTTGAATGTCATCTTGTAGGCAGCATCACCATCTTCATTTGGCGTAATATGAACAGCCCGCTGCATTATTTTGCTCAAGTTGCTTTTATGTCATGTGACATATTGTAGCGGAGGTGTTTCATGTTTCCGAAAAAAGTTGGCGAAAGTTCAGCTTTCCTGTGCTGCTGTTTACTCAATGTGACCGTAGTCGCTAGTTAACGCCATGCGTGGCAAGTACTTTCCGTTTATGCGACATCAAACTTCAGTCGGACGTCAGAGGTAGCCACACAATCCGTATAATTAAAACCTCAAAACTATATTTCTGGTACTTGAAAAAGAAACACCTGCCCCGCCGGTAGCGCGGTGTTCCGAACTAATATAATGCATGTATTGCACACAAAATATTGTACACAGTAGGATCTCCACGACGTTAGGCGGACGGCATCGAGTCGGGAAGTCGTCTGGTACAGCGGAAGAAACGGTCAAACGGTCAGGATTAGCCGTGGGATACCGCATGTAATTGCTTTAAATTGCCCAGGGAGCAACTGTGTCAGATATATATATATATATTGTGGGGATCGCGACTTTGACGCGAACCCCTTTCTGGCTAGATTCCCATCGCGGCCGGCGCACAACGCGCCTCGCTTGCGCGACGGGAACCATACGGGAGGGCGCCAGCGACCGGATGGTTTGTTGTCGCCCCTGGTGGAAGCGTTGACCCTTTTCCCCTCTGCCTTACCCGAGAACCAGTTCTTCCTCGATACTAGCGCCACCGTAAGGCGAAGTCTGGTGGGACGTAGCATGACGAAGGGACGCTCTCTTGTCTTGGGGACGCGCTAGCGCGCGGACGTTTCGGCGCGCTGGTCCTGACCTGGGGAACGCGCCACAATGGGACGCGTCCGGCGAGCTGGGAGACTGCAACCGCGCTCGCACTGCGCAGCGCTCCGCTCCTCCGGTATGCCATGGGTGAGTCGAACCATCTCGATCTCTAGCGTTGTTTAATGCCTCGCATCCCAATGTTACCGTTATGGCCTACGATTAGTCTGTATGCAGTGTATTTGATTTGCACTTTGCAATAAATGCTGCCATTGATGTTTTGCCCTCGCCGCCTCCTGCCTTTGTCTGTCTCCGCAAACAACGGACCCGTCCGCAGCCGGCGCTCGCAAGGCATGTTTGCTGAGCGCGGATGGCTGCGGGGTGGGAAATCACTAGTGTGTGAAATGTAGAATCCCACATCTGGCGCCCAACGTGGGGCCTTGTTTGCGGAGACGAGCAGGAGGCACGGCAGCATCCTTTGTTCTGGCGTCGGACGATCCGAGCACAGACAACAGACTTCAGGCCTAACTGATTGGAGCGAGTTATTAGCAGAGGCGAACTTTCCTGAGAGTGAGGAGAATTATTTATTGCTGCGGCGTTTTTAATTTGTTAAGCGCCGAGTTTGCAGCAATCGTGTATATGGCAGGACATCGCTGCCAATTAACACGTGGTCTCCGAATTTTTGTCGGGACGTTGTTGTTTATGGAAACGAGGGTTTCCGAGTTTGCATCCACGCGAGGCCGGGAGCCCGCGCCGTTGTGTCAGCCCGAAGTGAGTGTGTACGGAAGCTGCAATTTGGGTCCGAGTTTTCTTTCGTTTTGTCGACTCCGGGAGTCGAGGCTCTGGGAGCCGTGTGGCCGGGCCACGTGTGCCGCAAAGGCTAGCTGGTATTGCAGCCTGGCACGGGCGCTCCGATACCGCTGAATTGCGGTAGGCGCCGCTCGCTCATAAGCTGCTTGTGTTGCAGCGAGCGTGTAGGACCCTAAAAAGCAGATGTCTCCTCACGGCTGCACGTACGGGCACGTTCAGGGTTTCTTTCGTTTGGTCTGTTTTATTTTGTTGTGTTTTTGGATGCGGGTCGTTTGCCGAAGTGAGTGACCCGAAGGCTTTCACAGGCCGGTCCTCCCGGAAGAAGGCACGACCTTGGGAACAATTGCGAGGGCGCATGGAGCGCTCCCCCTCTTTGTTGATCGCCGCGCGCGAGAGAAAGGAATCTCTCCCGCCTCAGGAAAGACTTGCTTTGACCCCTCGCTGCTTGAAAAACTGCTTTCCGCAGCGTAGTTGTTTTTGTTGTCGCGCCACGCGGGCGACGGGACTGAAGGGGGGCCTCATCCCTCTTCCACTGACGGGGAGAATTACGCGAGGCAAACTTTGCGCCCGCTGATTGTAACGTCGCAGGAGCCCTCTTGTTCGGCTCGAGAGACCAAGCTCTGTTCACGTTAACTAAGCGCCAGTGTGTTGAAACGTATTTCAGCATTTTACGCAAGCGGCGTTCATGTGTGTGAACATAGGGCTGTCCGTTGGGAGCAAATACTGTTTCCGCATTCATGTGTATGAATGAAGTGTTAAAGATGCGAGCAAATACTGCTTTTCGCCATTTGTGTGGTTAAGCATCGCGCCGGGCGGTCGATGCGACCGTGTGTGTTCTTTGTGCCCTGTACCGTATAGGGTTAGAACAGGTTCTAGCTCTGTGGCCATTTCCAGAGCGATTGCATTGCTGACAAACTTAGCAGTTGAACCGTCAGATTGTGTCACGTTGTTGATGCAATCGAGTTGATATTCTCCCTACCCTGCACGCTGCAGCGTTAGGACACTTTGGCGTGCTTTGTTGACGTTAACAAGCAGGTAGTTATGCCGATGCCATGGCAATTGGTGATATTCGACATCGAACCACGTGATGAATGGGATTAAAGGGCTACTGCAGCCTGTTTGTCCTGCCCTATGCATTGTAGGGTTTGGACTATTTATTGGGCTTTGTTGACATTAACAGAGCGATGACGATGTTGACAACTCGGCAGTTGTCGTTAGGATCGCGCCACAAAGGCGGTGCGATCGGAGAACTATTTTTTCTGCCGTACACTGAAGGTGCGGGGAGTTTCTTTGTGCAGCGAAGCCACCCCGGCTTGGACCACATGACGGAGCGTGTTTATGCTGCTGTCTACTGTTCCGGGCGAGCTGCCGAGCCTGCTGAAGGGGTGCGGTGCGACATGCCGCCACCAGCTTGGCTGAGAGAGTCGGCAGTCTCTGGTCGCTCGGCGGCCACGGGCCATCACGGATGTGCCGCCACTTGAGCAACGCTTGCTTGGGTTGGCTGGTGCGATTCTTCCCGGAGCTACCTGCCTGCAGACATCAGCGGACGACGACCGGGCCTGCTGGTACACTACCAGCGGTGGCATTGGACGAGTGGAAGCCGGTGTAGGCAACACGATGCAGTGACTAACGATTTAATCGAACGAACGAACTTTCCGTCGCCTTAGTCCTGTAGTCAGCTCTCACTGGCGTACGCAAGGATTTAGGAGGGAGGGATGTTGGGATCGCGACTTTGACGCGAACCCCTTTCTGGCTAGATTCCATCGCGGCCGGCGCACAACGCGCCTCGCTTGCGCGACGGGAACCATACGGGAGGGCGCCAGCGACCGATGGTTTGTTGTCGCCCCTGGTGGAAGCGTTGACCCTTTTCCCCTCTGCCTTACCCGAGAACCAGTTCTTCCTCGATACTAGCGCCACCGTAAGGCGAAGTCTGGTGGGACCGTAGCATGACGAAGGGACGCTCTCTTGTCTTGGGGACGCGCTAGCGCGCGGACGTTTCGGCGCGCTGGTCCTGACCTGGGGAACGCGCCACAATGGGACGCGTCCGGCGAGCTGGGAGACTGCAACCGCGCTCGCACTGCGCAGCGCTCCGCTCCTCCGGTATGCCATGGGTGAGTCGAACCATCTCGATCTCTAGCGTTGTTTAATGCCTCGCATCCCAATGTTACCGTTATGGCCTACGATTAGTCTGTATGCAGTGTATTTGATTTGCACTTTGCAATAAATGCTGCCATTGATGTTTTGCCCTCGCCGCCTCCTGCCTTTGTCTGTCGCCGCAACACAACGGACCCGTCCGCAGCCGGCGCTCGCAAGGCATGTTTGCTGAGCGCGGATGGCTGCGGGGGTGGGAAATCACTAGTGTGTGAAATGTAGAATCCCACAATATATACAGAAAATATGGGTTGGTAGCCAGCGCCACTCGGACTACTCGGGTTGCAGGGGACCTTCTTTTTAACCCCCGGGCCGTGACTCGAGTGTCTACGACATGTCGAGAGTGGTCGACCAGCGTTGAACCCTCTTAAGCTCCCTTTGCACCAAGACTGCCAGAACAGAGGCCCTCGCTAAGCATGTAAGCGAATCAGAAAATGGGAAATGAGGGGCTACGTGAAATAAGACAGAAAATAAGGGTTGGCAGCCAGAAAACCTCGGAAAGCAAAGGGGAGGTTTGTGGTGGGTCATAGAAAGAGATGAAGAATTTTTTTAGTCGAAAAGAAAGTGGTGAAAAAATGCCCGCCGGGTGGGATCCGAACCCACGACCTCCAGAATACCGGTCTGGTGCTATAATCACTACACTACCGGCGGGGCTGTTTCCCCAGCACTTTCTCGGGTATTTATGTTAAGGTATTTTTGTTTCCTGCACTTGGGGGTGGTAGCCAGCGCCACTCTGGTGGGTTTCTGCCGCCCCCTGCAACGCTTGCCTTCTCTCGGAATCCACTCTGTTACCCTTAATGACCAGCGGTTATCTTGCCTTCGCATTACATGCCCTGCCCACGTCCATTTCTTCTTCTTAATTTCTACTAATATGTCTTTAACACCAGTTTGCTTCCTGACCCACTCCGCTCTCTTCTTGTCCCTTAATGTTACACCTATCATTTTCCGCTCCATTGCCCGCTGAGTCGTTCTCAATTTAAGTTGAACCCTCTTAGTGAGCCTCCAAGTTTCTGCACCGTAGGTGAGTACCGGTAAGATGCAGCTGTCATACACTTTCTTCTTCAGCGACAATGGTAGGCTTCTATTTATTATCTGAGAATGTCTGCCATATGCACCCCACCCCATTCTGATCCTTCTAATTATCTCTGCCTCATGTTTGGGATCTGGGGTCACAACTTGGCCTAAGTAGATATATTCGCTTACCACTTCCACTGCCTAGCCACCTATCTCAAACTGCTGTGCTGTCCCGTGGTTATTGATCATTACTTTAGTTTTCTGCATATTAATTTTCAGGCCCATGGTTCTACTCTGTTCGCCCAGTGCGGAAAGCATGCTTTGTAATTCGTCCCCCGAGTTTCTTAGCAAGGCAACGTCATCAGCAAATCTGAGGTTACTGAGGTATTCTCCATTAACCCTTACTCCCACCTGTTCCCAATCCAACGTTCTGAGTACTTCTTGTAAGCATGCTGTGAATAACATTGGAGAGATTGTGTCTGCTTGTCTGACACCCTTCCTTATAGGTATTTTACTGCTCTCCCTATGGAGGATGATGGTAACTGTAGACCCATTGTAGATATCCTCTAGTATTCCTACATAATGCTCATCTACCCCCTGGTTCCGTAATGCCTGACTGACTGCTAGGGTTTCGACCGAGTCAAATGCTTTCTCATAACCTATGAAGGCTATATATAGGGGTTCAGTATACTCAGCGCACTTCTCTATCACCTGATTGATCGTGTGAATATGGTCCATTGTTGAATAACTTTTACGGAACCCTGCTTGTTCTTTAGGTTGACTGAAATCTAAGGTTGCAGAAATTCGGTTAGCGATTACCTTGGTAAATACCTTGTAGACGACTGACAGTAAGGTAATCGGCCTGTAATTTTTCAAGTCCTTCATGTCGCCTTTCTTATGTATTAGGATGATGTTCGCGTTCTTCCAAGATTCCGGTACCATTGCGGTCATTAGGCATTGCGTATACAGGTTTGCCAGTTTTTCAAGTACAATTTCTCCGCCATCCTTCAAGAGGTCTGCATTTATCTGATCCTCACCAGGTGCTTTGCCCCCTTTCATTACTTTCAAAGCCTTCCTTACTTCTTCGGTCGTTACTGGTGGGATGTCTATCTCCTCTGAACTACTGTCTGAACTACGCCAGGTGGGATCCGAACCCACGACCTCCAGAATACCACCGAACCCATGACCTCCGGTATTCTGGAGGTCGTGGGTTCGGATCCCACCGGGCAGGCATTTTTTTCTCCACTTTCTTTCTTTCTTTCCAAATTCTTTATCTGTTTCAATTACCTACCACATCCTCCCCTTTGGGTTCCGAGGTTTTCTGGACTGCCAACCCTTATTTCTGTCTTACTTTCAACGAGCCCCTCATTTCCTATATATATATACAGAAAGATCGGTCGGCAGTCTACAACGCCAAAGGAGGCATAGGGGTGTGGTTAGGCTCTTTTTTTACATGGTTAATGAGGTTAACATTTTTTTTAATGATACGGAAAAAAGAAAGAAAGAAAAACACGGGCCCAGAGTGGGGACCGAACTCACGCTTTTCGATTAGATCTCGAATGCCTTACCAATTCGGCTATCTGGGCGACTGTGTTCTCCTTCACTTTCTGGGCTATATATATTTACTAGAAGTGTATCTGACGCTTGAGGGTGGTAGCCAGCGCCACTCTGACTACACGGGGAGAAGGGGACCTTCTTTTCAAGCCCCGGGGCGTGACTCCAACGTCTACAGCCTGTCATGAGCGGGTAACTGGCGGGAAACCCTCTTATGCTACCTAGGCATCAAGGCTGCCAGAATCAGTCGCTGGCTGCGCGTTTTAGCGCTTTCCAAATACTGCTGAAGTTCCACGAGGTACTCGACTGGAGAGTTAGGTGGTCTGTATATTGCACTTAGTAAAATGAGCATGTTTCCAAAGTTAATTTGACAGCAAGCGCTTTCGTGGTTTGGGATGCCGGGTAGCTGGATGAATTCGATATTTTCTTTAAGTATTATCCCCACTCCAGCTCCTCTAGATCCGCGATCAGTACGTATTACATTATAACCCCGCGGTACCAACTCGCTGTCGGATATTTCCGGCCGTAACCACGTTTCCGTAACCACAACTATGTGCGGATCATGACTGAGTAGCACATGCTCTATTTCTGTAGTTTTGTTTACCACACTTCTTGCATTAAAATTGACAAGCCTCAGATCTGTTGATCGTGGGACGGGATCGGGTCAATCTTCGTCTGATGCGGGAACATCTTTCCTGACACGGCGAAATTTCAATCGAGTGTCCTTAGTAAAGTCCCAGCAGTACAGATCATTTTCGATGAGTAGCTTATCACGCTCTAGGCGCACTTTCTTTCCCTCCTCTTTTTCTTGCAATGCAGATTGCCAGGGAAGCTTGCGCTTGCGCAAAGTTTCCTTAAAATAGTCATCAGCAACAGACAAACCCGTACCTTTTAATTTTTTACAGTACGAAAAAATTTTATGCTTTTCGTTGCAATCGTAAAGCCTTAGAATGACTGGACGTGGTCGTACGTCCTCTACAGGAAGTGATTTCCGGAGTGTTTTTAAATGCGGAGCATTTCTTAGGCTCGCGATGTCACTCGTCGATGTTGTCGGCGCCGTCCACACGCTCACTGCGGATGCGCGTCGCGTCGAGGCGCAGGTGCGCGTCTCTCCCCCGTACCCTCCTCGCCCTCAACAACAGGTGCGGTGGTGCGGGAGGAGCGCGTGTACCCCGTGCGCTCCGTCGCTCTCAACAACAGCTGCGGCGGTGTGGGGGGAGCGCGTCTGTGCGCGCATGCGTCGTAGCTACCCGTGCGCTGCGTCGCGCTGAACAGTAACGGCGGCAGGGCGTGTACACGTGATAACGGCGTGGTGGGTGCGTGGAAAGTTCGCGCGCTTGTGTACGGAAGTGTGCGCATGCGCGTCTCTCCCCCGTACTCCTCTCCGTCGAACGCGGGCGGTGTGTATATAAGCGGCGGAGCGTGCGTTCGGAATTCAGTCAAGGGCGTCTTTGCTTGGCTTTCGCTTGACTTGACGCTTTGCTTGACGGCACCAAGCAATAAAGACAGACTTTAACTTTACACTCCTTGCCTTCGCTTCTCCTTCATTCATTAAATAAGAATAATAAAGACGAAATAACAATTAAGCATTCCCAAACCATACCCAATTACGCCACATTCACGCGATACCCCCACCACTCTGCGACGCATTTACTCGAGCTCCCCCCGTGGGAAGATGTGGGTGGGTTTTTTCAATCCGGTGGATTGGTTCAAGTGATGTTATAGTGACACCAAGTTTTTGCTCAAAAATTTGTTAAAACCTTCCAATTGCGGTCACCTGGGGTTTCTTTTTCGCTCTCTGGAATACCGAAGACTATCAGGTTATTCCGCCTACATCTATCCTCCAAATTAATCAGTCTTTCTTCTTGTTTTTCGAAGGCTTTGTTCATATCGCTGACTATCTTTTGCAACTTAGTTATACTATTTGCTTGGTTTCTGCAAAGATCCATGACTTCTTCCAACTTCTGAAGCCTGCCATTTAGTTTCCCAAGGCCTGATTGTATGGCTTTCTGCCCTTCACAAAGTTCTTTCAGCAGCACCTTTGTATCGGGCCCAGGGTTTACTTCGACATCTCCTGCCAGCAGCAAACACAAAGATGCAAACTACAATAAAGCGATCATCGTTCTTATAGCCGTATGAACAGCAATAACCAACCTGTTCAAAGACGAAGAGCAGTTTGTCAGCGCGCATTGCTTGCCGAGTGCTGTCGTGCCCACTGAAGATTCCTGGTGAAGGAGGGGGTGTTTATAAACTCCGTCGATGCCTTGGTCCTGCCATTGTTACCGGTGTCGAGAGGGTCTCGGATGCAGGGGCACGTGGCAACGTAAGCTGCATCAGCAGCCGGCACAGCCAGGCACCTTTCTTCCACGCTTGTTTGGTAGCATGCGCACGCAAGTAGGAACTGTTCAAAGACGAAGAGCAGTTTGTCAGCACGCATTGCTTGCCGAGTGCTGTCGTGCCCACTCTTCTTTTCTCACACCGAACGAAGACTTATATAAGTTCCACGTTCCAAGAGCCAGCCCCACGTTGATGCGCCAGATGTGGGATTGTAGAGGGGTGAAAGTAGGTTAGTTACTTTTCCCTGCAATAGAAAAACCGGCAACGAGAGACTTAAATCAGCCTTTGTCTTCTGGTTTCGCCCAGCTAGCAAGCGATCTCCCACCCCGCGCTGTACCGCTCTAGCCACGGCAGGGCAAGGCTAGACGGAACGAAGGAAGCGACAAGTGTTTTCACTCATTGACATTTATTAGTGAATAATAAACATACAAAGAGCGTGCAGGCTAGCTGGTTGACGGCGAGGATCTAGTTCCTAGCAATTTAAGGGAATCAAGAGGTTCGACTCCCCGCGCGAACAGTTATCTCCGGAGCGCCTCAGCGCGCTCCCGTTTGCCTCGCTGGGACGCCGATAGCAGCCATTGTCGCCCTCTTTTGGCCCGATCCTCGAAGGAAGGAGGTCACCAAGTGCGTCCTGTCGTCTCGCTTCCCGAGCTCCAACCTCCCACCGCTTGCCCACCGCGCGCTCTCACCGGCCACAAGACACTCCTTCGGCGAGGAGGTAGTTCCCCGGCGCCTACGTCTCGCCAAACAAGTTCCTGCGAGGAGCAAGCAGTGCGGCGAAGCCAAGCGATAGGGAACGCGCTAAGGTCGCGTTCCCACAATATATATATATATATCAGAAGTGACGTGTTCTTGGATGCTAGTGGCTAGTGAGTTTTGAATGAGTAGATGATTCAATGTATTTAAACAGACGTGGTGTTGTGCCTCGTCCAGAAAAAAGGGGGGGTAACATGAAAGAGAGTAAATGTGTACGTGGAGGAGGATGTTTTTCGCACATGGGCTACTATGTTAGTGTATTTTTAGATGCGCGAGGACCGGCGTGAATATAGCAAAATGTTGAGGCCATTCTTGAAATTATTACTTTATGACAGAAGTGGAGATGAGATACAGCCTTGGTTTGTATTTTACTATAGGGCGGCAGGGCCTGCTTTTGGATACCAACAACCTTAATTCAATTATGCGTCCAATCAAGTGTCCCTTATTGTAGAAACATTGTCACTGGAGACATGGAGAATGGGCTTCAGATTTTGTTGGTTGGTTGGCGAAACCTTTATTAATGGTCCTGCAGAGCTCTCGCCGACTGGGCCTTATCTACCACGTCGGGACATCGACGCATTGACTTTCCGCGGCCTCGCAGGCCTACTGGACAGGCTATAGTTGGTCGCTGAGGCTGAAGCTCCGCAAGGCAGGATTCATCTTCACATTTTCTACGCACTCCCAAAGCTACAGATGTGAAGACGTTGCGATAAAATCTCAAAGTATTGGTGAAATCCTTTTGTCGGCATTGAAATTCCTATCCCGCCTATAGATTGTCCATGAGATTTTGTTTTGTCGGCTCTATCCGAAAAACACCACAATGGCTGGGTACCGAAAAGACCGTTTGGTATTTAAAAGCAGAGTGCTGTACGCATCCACGGTGGTTGCGCTTAAGAATGCAAATACAGTGTACAAATTACCAGTCTCTCTGAGACGTTATAAGCGATGCCACGAAACGCAGATTCGTGGTGCCGTAGGACGGTCGTAAAACTGAAGAAGCCACTGAAATATTTTTTACACCAGTTTAGGTTCCATAAGTAAATTTATTACATATCTTATAAATGTACCGTAGCCCCGAATCGGAGCTTAAAGGAGCCACGAAGACAAAATACAAGTTTGGTTCATTCAAAAGACGGCCTCCTTAGAATCATACTGACACCAGTTTTAACGTAAACGTCGCTCCAATAAGCTATATAATTACGAAAACGGGAAATGGCCATGCGACCCACTCGCTCATTTCCCGCAACAGAACCTATGATGTCATACGAGCTTGCTCTGAGATTGGCGGAGGCCGGGCAAACGCAAACACAAATTAGGCGGAGCTTATAAGCTTGCAGAACGAGCTTTTTGTGCTTAAATTTAGGGCACATTATTTTTAAAGCAATAAGAATGGTGGGACAAACGGACAGACACTGCAATTCGTGAAATCACATGTAAACATAGAAGCACTGATGCGTACTGCTGTTGGTACTGGGCACACTATGCTTGATTTAGCTGCGCAGCACTGCGGGGATTTGGGGTTGTCTCAGACGACACTGGCCGATTGACGCAAGCAACGGTGTCTTACGTGACAATATGTGTCGAACGGGCACTATGTTTCACGAAACAAGCCAGGTTAAAATATGGTAAAAAAAAACCAAAGGCAGAAAACAGCTTCCCACGGTATGGTGGCGCCATCTAGGTTCACTACCGTAAACAAACGCGCGAGTACCTGGATAGAAGAGCTGCCGTACAGGGTGGAGGCATCCTTTGAACGGCCCCGTGCCGCTGCGATTTCGTCAACGTGCTCAACGCGTTGTTCTTTTCGTTTCCCATGAGACCCAGCAACGCGAAACAGATTAGATGTTTCAAACTTCGCCAGTAAACCGCGTTGCGGCGATACTTTTAGTGCGGTTTTGATACACTGGTTTGCTTGCGCGAGCGACCCAAAATGGCGGCGCCAGCGTATACGTGTCCCCACCCTGTACGACGTACGCGTGAATCAAGAGAATCTAGGCTGCAGGGCGGTCGGTTCCTGTGATGTCATTGCAGACCACGAAAGTACACGATTTAGCGGGAAAATCAAAATTTTAACCTAAATCGTTTACTTTCTCAGTGACTAAAGCATCGTTTGTATCCGGACAAGCGCTGGGGGCACTATAAAACACGAAATCTTTCGAATAAAACAAACTTGTATTTTGTCTTCATGGCTCCTTTAAAGGGGCACTGACACAAAAATTTTGCATCTTGTTTTTTTTGTTGCGATAAGGAGCTAGTGACCTACTTATAACCTGTAGAAACCTCATTTGCTTCAGCGTGCGACGGTTGTTTAATTAGAGGCATTTTCAATGCGGCCAGTCGCAGTTTCGGTTTCAGCGAGTGCCGCGAAACGATGGATTGTGTGGATTTTGTGTGAACAAAGCTGACCACGTGACCGTCGGAGGGATATCACAGAGCAGAGCCGCCGTAGCACTGTCGAATCCGCATCGACGGCAGTTTCTGCGAATGCCCCCACGTACTGATCTCGTGAGGCGCTTAATTAAAAAGCGACCGTGGATGTGACGCAGGCGCTGCGAGTGCAAATGCTACCGCGGCTAAAGAACGACGCGCGACGCTCGAGACGGTGGGTGGCAAGACGCGCGCTGGGAGCAGCCGGCCGGTCTGCCTACAGGTCCCCCTACAGATGTTGTCGTCTTAGCACTGCGGCGGATATTCGAGTGCCGCTCTCGTGCGCAGTGCAGATGACAATTTTTAATGCAACCCGCCATCGCATCATTAACTCCTTTCTCATGTAAGCCACCATGGTCGGGACTTGGGTACAATTTTGTGCAGCGGTAACAAGCTATCACTCGAGCTACCTGCGCCGGCCTGGGCCACTTCGCGGCCGTGGCCGCCGCCTGCACAGCGACCGTGCGGCTAGCTCAGTGGGCTTTTCGTGCCTCCGGCGCGTTTTCGCATCCAATGGTAATAAACAGTTATAGAAACAGAGTGCCTGGAATCGCTGTAGAAACTTTGGTCGCGGCCAGCTGCCCGATTAGCTTACGAAATCACGGTGCCTCCGCCGCCAACGATCGGGTCGTTCGTTCTCGAGAGCAGAAGCTCTGCCCTCCGGCCCTCCGATTGGAGCGGCGAGCCGGGCGAGCCGGCGAAAAACGCCGGCAGTGCGGAAGCGGCAAACACAAACTCGTGACGTGTTTGGATGTTGGTTATTTACACAATAACCTCGGGATGTCGATTGCGCGTGGTCCTCTGCTGGCTGCTCGGTAGTGTTTCGCACACTTTAAAATTGATTTTAAATATTTTCTAGGCTGTATTCGCCGCTGATATTTTGCAGATGATGTATATGTGTTCCCACCAATCTATCTCCGAAGTTATTTCGCCTTCAAAATTTTGTGTCAGTGCCCCTTTAAGATAGGCTATACTCAAGTTTACGGCTCTCAAGAAGCCATTACAATGCAGTTCGACGTCGATTCATCGTAAGACACACAACAATATCTGGTAGAAATCATTTAAATAAAATTTCTACTTCTCTGCATAATATAACAGAGGAATGCAAGGACAAGTAAGCGTTATCTTGGAAAATTTTGAAGAAAATTTTTGCAAAGACTCTTCAGAAGGTTCGTCAATTAATTCGAACCATCTCCTATACAAATCACGTTGATAGTTCTCGCAGGGATAGATCGATAATGCGTTTTGCTTGATATATGGCTAGCAGTAGCTTATTTTGCAAGCTCCGCGGGAAACAGGAATCTGTATTATAGTGTCTAACAACTGATCGCGAAGAAGTTGCTTCCAACTCGTACTAAAAGCATTTTAAGTGCTGTAGGCTTAGATAAATTGTTCTCGCGTCAGCATACTTTGGTGGCAAGCAATGATGGTATCGTTGTGAAGTAGCCTTGTAAGAACGTTTCTTACGACTATTTTCCGCAACGGTACGCATTATTCAATTGTAAATCTGCAGGGCTGCCCTTCCACTGTACACTGGTGTCTGAAACTACGCCTTTCCTGGTTGAAACACTTTAATGCATCTTGATTTTGGCGCTTCTTTTTGGAACGTTTATCTATCTATTTAGAAGTACCCTCAGGGACGAAGCATTATAGAGGGGAGTGCGTTTAAGTTCTCGAACAAGTAATGATTACAGTGCCTATCAAGCATTCATACAAAAAACGAAGAATTTGGCGAGAGCACAGCATAAACAAAGTCAACACAATCTGCACACGAAAGGTCAGTTACTACAAGGAGAAGTCAATAATGTTTCTACACAGCAGATAAAACAGACACAAGAGGCAAATGTATCATTCACTGATGGCTATTGAGTGGTTTTCATTACTAATAACCGATCGGAAAGAATCAATTTTGAAGTATCAATGCTGCTGGAAGGCTGTTCCAGTCACGTTATGTTCGTGGAATGAATGAATAAGCGTGTGGGTGCGTGTGACTCATAGGGATGACAACTTTTTGACTGTGATCACAACGTGATGATATGTAGTTTGGGGGGGAAATGAAGGTCTTGCTTATTGTGTGCTTATAAAATATTTTGAAGAATAAGCATAGTTATTTTATTTTGTGGCGGGTAAATAAGTCAGGTAGATTGAGACTAGCTTTCATGGAGGATATACTGGCGGTGCGATTAAAATTAAAGACTAAAATAAGCAGAGTTATTCAGAGCTATTTCTTGTCTAATAATTAAATACCATTGATCTGGGTCGTGTATAGGTGCGGCGTATTCACTTTTGGTTCTATTTGTCTTTTATAGAGAAGTACCTTTAGGAAGGAGGAAGTCAGAGAAACATTTTGCCTAACATATCATAAAGTCCTCTTAGCGTTATTGAAGATTATGAGGTTTAACGCGGCGACGCTACTTAGGCGATGAAGAGCACCGTTGTGGGGGGCTCCGGATTAATTATGACCACCTGGGGATCTTTAACATGCGCCGAAATCGCAAACACATGGGCGTTTTCGCTTTTCGCCTCTATCAGAAAAGCGGCCGCAGCGGCCGGGTATCGAACCCGTCTCCATGGGCCCAGCAGCACAAAGCCTTACCCAATAAGCCACCGCGGCGGGTCACTAAGCAGTATTAATAATGGAATAAATGTGGCATTCCAGGTTAGGTTTCCGGATATGTTAACCTCAGGATGTTTCTCATTATTTACTACTCCCGAATGAATGCCTGTCATGAAGTAAGACGTTGGGGTGGCCGATGTACGTATTACACCAATTGCCTTACATTTAAAGATATTTAAATTACTCAGACAATTTTCGCACCAAGTGTAAATGTTATCTATGTCAGATTGTACGGAATGTGTGTCATTGGTACTGGTAATTTCTCGAAAAAGAGCACAGGCGTCGGCGTATAAGTGGACGTTGGATGGAACTCAGCTGAGTAGATCATTCATATATATGAGAAATAACAATGGGCCAAGCACGAAAGCTTGTCGAACTCCCGAAGGGGCAGTAATTGAGCGGGAGTCATAATTGATAACGGAGACAAACTACTGTCGATTAAATTAGAAATACCAATCCGCTTAAGAAAAGGATCGTCTGTATTACGGCCACTGCGTTTACTGAGTAGTAACTTATGACATACTTTGTCCAACTCCTTCGAAAGGTCTAAAAACATGCAATCTACTGTGGAATGGTTATCAAGAATGGCGTCTATTTTGTGTATTACAGGACAAGCTGCGTTTCACGGGAGTAGTGCTTACGAAAGCCATATTGTGCTTCACTGAAGAACGAGTTTTACTCTAGACAATTTACTATTTTAGGGAATATAACAACTTAGAAAGTTTTGTAAGAGATCCTTGTTAGGGATACGGGTCGGTACTTTAGAAGAGACTGCTGCTGGATTTAAATACCGGAACGGCCTTAGCAATTATCCAGTCGTCGGGCAAACTTTCTCACTGCAAATATTGATGTAAAATTTGGGAAAGTATTTTTGAATAAACGGTACAAGTGCTTTTGAGAAATTTCACAACAATTCAATCGGATCCAGCAGTAAAATACGCCTTTAATGAGCCTATAAGTTTCTCAAAGCCAAATGGGTCAATCAAACAATGAAATACCAGAAGTATTGGAGCAAAAAATATCTAGGCGAACGAGATGTTTATCAAGTGGGACAGTCACTATCTGCAATTTATTCGCCATTAGCGTCGACAAGAAAAACCAGGCATGATGCGCTTTGGTTTATACAGTTTCGTAACTTGTTATGGGCAGTAAAATCGAGAGTTGGACTAATTGGTGTTGATACATCGTTAGGTAGCGCGTGAAACAGGACGACATTTTCGAGGTCATTTAAACATTGTTACGGTCATTTAAAGCATCGGCGGTGAACTATGTTTTTGGCAAAATTCTGTATCAGCGCTGACAGTAATAATGTAAGCATCAACCGCAGTTCGGTAAGCGTTCCAATGTTGTTCCGATGTGGACTTTTTTGCACAGCAATACAGTCTTTTCTTTTGGTTTGATAACCTTCGGATGCCCTATTGTACCATGTAGCTCTGGGGTTCGAAAATATGGGTCGTAATAGTATGTATTGTTAGGTCAACTTTTGTACTTCATTAACATACATGTTCGAGTTTCCCTTAACGGAGTGGTTACCGAACCCATCAAGGAAGACGCCAAGAAATAACCCTATCTCCACATTTATTGCTTCAAAATTTGCATGCCTATAGTCTCTAATCTCCTTTGTTGTAATTCAGACCATTGGGCTTTGACGTTGAGGCGAAACTAAAGAAAAAGATTAGTACGTCGGCCTGGGACACTAATAATTGTCCTGCTACAACCCCAGTGAGGCAACGTATAGAGGAGAAGAGAGACAAAAAAGGGATGGATATAGAAGGCATGGCAAATTGCACTGAGAGCAAGCAATGTACACTCAAGACCCGCCTGGTCTGCAGCAGGACACAGAAACTGACCGCCACAGTCTAATGCATACCGAATGATTCTCGTCTATATAAATATACAGAACAGGAAAAATTAATGCACAGTATATGCAAATTCGAGGGCTAAATCCTGGAATCCAGACAGGTTTCGCTAAGATACACCAGTAGCGCTTTCATGCAACCATTTTGTTTCCCTGAGTAAGCCCACGTGCCCAAAATATTTTGTTCAGACACAGGGCGAGTGTCCTAGCGTAGCAATGCTGCGTCAAGGACGTTTCTATATCTTACACTCTGGGCAAACGCCGAGCAAGTGGTGTACGTTTGAGGGAAATTGCACAACGGCTGTCGGAGCTTTCCTCGCATCCGGCTCTATTCAGGTACTTGCCGATAAAGGATACACAAAGCCGAAGCCTATGCAGCAAAGTTTCTGAGTTTGTTTAAAGTCAAGGGGTAACCACAACTTTTGCTCTGTATCTAACGTGCAGACCCGTTGATGCCCGTTGATTGGGTCAGATAAATGAAAAACGATAGCATGCTTACATACACGGCAGAGTATTGCTATGGTGTCTGATCTTGTGATAGGTATATCCAGGATAGTTCCATTGGGATCCGCCCACTAGCTTCCTGCGACTTGATGTCCACTGAAGCACCGACGTGTGGCCGTTTTCGCAGGACGTTTTTATAAGATGGCAACATCACTTGTCATCTACTCGTTCGCGCCGCTCCTCAAAGGACACCTTAAGAACTGAAGAGCTAATTTGCGGCCACACAATGTAGTCTACTACTGGCGGCCTTTTATTAAAAATGGTGCGAAACGCTTCTCCTAACCCGACCAGTTTGCATGCAGCATAAGACGTCTGGTAGGCAATCTTGAAACTATGAATAATTAGATTACGTAGAAAAACAAATGCAGCCGCAGACGAAGACGCCGTTACCGAGCCGTCAACGGGGATATGCGGCTAATTCCTATACCTTTGATGGATGTACAATAATTCAAGTTGTCCTAGGTCTAGAGGAGGCATATCAGATTTTTTTACCGATTTTAGGAATCGATATTCGAAATTTTTGACGAGGTACAACACACCAATTCACGTATGCGATTTCGGCGACTGCAAATCTGCAAAGCAAAAAAAAGGTTGTTCCGTTATATTTTGCGAGTGGTTAAAATGGGGCCAGTCCTTGAAAACACTCAACAGTAGAATGCATTCATTCGTTGTTTGTTACATGTGGGAGGTAAACATGTAGCGGTTGTTGCGTGAGAAAGCTCAACTGAGCAGGCTCGAGCTTTTGCGATTGATGACAGGTTGATGTGCATCGAGGTTGCACCGGACAAATTTGTAGGGCTTCTGCATGCGCGCTTTCAAGCACACGTATAAATTATTACGGAACGTTATGAAGTATAGTAGACTGTACTTCAAATACCCAACAAAAAGAGCGTGATGAAGGCGCAACAACCCATGATTTTCCCACCATACATCAAAGGGCGTGCTTGAAACTTCCAATTCTCCTTCTTAGTGGAGAGACGAGCTTTGTCCACGATAGGTCTAAATCAACAGTCATTCCACAAGATATGTGATCTGTGACAGTTGGAATAACGGACTGGCGTAGAGTCTGCAGTCTGGTAATAAGTGAAGACGGAGAAATAAAGCGAAGAGATGCCAACACGATCTAGCAGTTGTCTGAAGATCGCTCTAAGCTGCCACGAGTGGCGCGCTCGTTTTGTGTTCTTGGCAGTCTTTTAATGGAAGGACGGCATGTGAAAGCTGAAATTTTTCAGCCATTATATGTCGAAAACCCTATCCTGCATGTTCTGTGCTATGGTGTGTGGGGGGATCGCCTTAAAATGAAGACCCGTGACATAATGCTGCATTAATGCATTAGGGTATAGGGGCGAAGGCCTACTTTAATGGGCCTTGGTATAGAGGGTTTCGTGCGGATATATGAGCCTGCATACGCTGATATAAGGCTGCACTAAGGCGTCCTCTCAGCAATGTATTTTAGCACAGAAGTAAACCCGACGTAATGGGTATCGCTGTTTAGCCGTGCGCTGGGGTAGAATGCTTACGCATCAGTCGAAAGTTCTCAAGCTGGCGGTGACATTTCCCCCCTAATTGGCGCCCATATCCTCCTCGCCCATATTACCATCTGTAGTCAGAGCTACACAAAGAAAACACCCACGTGTTTGCAATAGCACCTGCATGGATGATAGTGCGAGCCGTCTCCGCTTACCTAATTACCCGTTCCCGAGTGTGCCCGTTTATCGGCGGCAATATATCAGTGTGACATATTCTGCGCGCAACTGCAATATAGTCACATGACCCCGTCATTACCCATGGTAGTCTCATTGGCGCGGCGCTTTAATCCAGATAACTGCGGGTGCGGGGCGAGGAAAGAAGCATGCGATCGGAGCGAATCGGGGGAGTTTGAAGTATAGGGCGATACATGCAAATCGCATAATAGTAGAGTCTGTGGCCCATGAAGAAACCACGGCTTCATGGGGAAGGCCCAAGTAAGTTGACGTTGTTGTAAAAATTCATCAATCTTATCTAGGAGATAAGTGGCTGGTGCCGCTTAATCGCATACGATCTCTTTGTAATAGGCAAAACACTTTTTCACGGAGCGCCCGAAAGTTTGTAGGTCGTTGCGATGCCGATACCAGGAGGATTCCTAAAATATTGAACCACCAATTTGAGCGACTAGCGTGCGGTGTCCCAGAAATGTGTTGTGTGAGGAGGGCGCAGAAAAGTTGTACCCAGATGAAGCGGTGTCATTACCCGGTGCAGTGGAACAAATATCTTGAAGTGGTCTTTACAACCGCGTCTCACATCTGTTGGCATTTCAGATGTCAGCATCAGCACATCAGCAACATTTACAAGCTGAAGCATATAGTAAGTATAACCGTCCGACTAGAGTCCGTGGCCGCTCGGCGGTATAGGCCTGCTGCTGCGGCGGATCGGCTTTTAACGCAGACTCTCGGAGCAACACTTGGGGAGAAGCCAGTTACAAAGAAAAGCCAAGACCTGTTGTTGGAGATTTTAGTCCGCTGGAACGTTGTAAACCGAAGACTATATGCCGGCGCTTTTACAGAACGGTGTCTATGGACGACTACACTCCAGGAGACCCCGCATGCTGTCCTATGTTCAGATGGACCACAGGACTTGCACCAAGGAAGCACCACGCCTTACTTGTTGTGTCTTTTGAATTGAACTCATTGTAGGAGGGACAGGACGGACAAAGTTCTGTATATCCAGAAAATTGCGGCTGCTGGCTTCTCCAATACCTTAGCTGCACAGGAGAGTTGCCATTGTCTCCAGGTGTGTTACAGATGCTACCAGCTACAACAGGCAGGCGGCAGGACCTTAGTGCATTAACTCCTTTCCCATGAGCACCATTACCTCGGCCTGCACACTGCACTGATATAATAGTGAGATACACCTGTCAGAAACAAAAAACAAAACGAACAGTTCGATTTTAAAAACTTGCCTATCACAAACCAGGGCTCTTTTTCGGTCCTCGCAACTGCCTGGTTGCCTTAGCGGGCCAAGCAACTCTTCGAAACCGAGGTGATTGCTGGCGTCATGGTAGACCAAAAAGGGTACTTCCGGGAATGAGAGGTAGTAATGGATGGCGAAAACGCAATCAAATCCTTTAAAATCAACATATTTGTTGAATAAAAAATGCATGAGCGCGGGGACAACATGCAAGGCGTGCAAGGCGTTTCCCATTCTGAAATGTCTTAGCACAGATGTCCTTTTGAAGTTCTTCGAAATTTGTGTGAGCGTAATGAGCAAGCAGCACAAATAGGCGGTGCGTTCAGCTCGCCGTGAAGATGTTCCTCCGGCTTTTTCTAAGGAGGAGGGGGGGGGTGAAAAGTTGTAGCGATTCAATTTTCGACTTCTCACTCGATCCAATTATTTGTAACACAGCGGCTAGAAGTTTCTCAGTGGTTTACGAGTTTCGTCACGTACTTCAGGCTGAGTACACAGTTTCGGCTTTTCTAGACGTAATGGTTCGTGTGGAGAAATTTTTTTCCCGAAATTTTTTCTGTCTGCTCAAGTAAGAACGTAGGTCTAAGGCTCTTCAGAAACTAGCTTACAAATTCAAATCAAGAAACCTGCATTATTTTGCCGGTGTGTTCATGTTTTGCCGCCTAAAAGAATAGCGGCTGCAATTCGCCTCTAGTTACTACAAAAGAGCGGAAAGGATTACAACCCACATATATTTCGGCCACTGAAAGAGAATATGATTACAGTCAACGTAAGGGGTTTTGGAATATCTCAACATAATATTGAAAATTGATGAATTATTCAAGCAAACAAAATATCAATAGCCTTTTATGTGTGCTTACACTTCTATAAACAATATACATGCATGCATGCGTAGATACATACAATTTGGGATTTTTAGGGGTAAAATAGGTAGGTACTTTGTTATGTAATACCGAAACCGGCGACGCGAGACACAAATCAGCCTTTGTCTTCTCGTTCCGTCCAGCTAGCAAGCTATCTCCCATTCCCTCCCCCCCACCTACGCGGTGTACCGCGCCAGCCGCGGCGGTCCGTGGTTCGACGGAACAAAGAAAGCGACAAGCGTTTTCGTTCATTGAAATTTATTGCTCAGTAATACACATCCAAAGAGCATGATGCTAGCTGGTTGACAACGAGGATCTATTTCCTCGCCCGGGCAATTTAAGGGAATTGAAAGGTTTGACTCACCGTGACAACAGTAATCTCCGGGGCACCTCAGCGCGCTCGTGTTTGCCTTGCTGAGGCGCCGATGGCAACCATTGTCGCATTCTTCTTGCGCGATCCTCGCAGGAACGAGGTAGCCAGGCGCTTGCTGTGGCCTCGCTTCCCGAACACCAACCCCCGCAGCTTGCATCCTGGCGCTCTCGCCGTCCACAAGACGGGGAGGGGGGCAGATTCCGCTTGCCGACAGTCTCGCCAAGCAAGTTACCGCGAGGAGCAAGCAATGCGGCGAAACCAAACGCGAGGAGAACGTGCAAAATTCGGGTTCCCACAACATATGTACGTGCATACATACATACATACATACATACATACATACATACACACATACATACATACATACATACATACATACATACATACATACATACATACATACATACATACATACATGTAGCGAATCACAAATGGGAAATAAGGGGCTCGGTGAATTAAGACAGAATAAGGGTTGGCAGTCAATAAAACTTCGGAAAGCAAAGGGGGAATGCGGTAGGTCATAGAAACAGATGAAAAATTCGTGGGTTTGGTTCCCACCCGGAGGGCATTTTTTCACCACATTCTTTCTGACTAAAAAAATTCTTCATCTGTTTCTATGACCTACCGAATTCCCCCTTTTGCTTTCCGAGGTTTTCGTGACTGCCAACCCTTATTCAGTCTTAATTCACCGAGCTTCTCATTTCCCATTTTTGATTCGCTACATGCATAGCGAGGGCTTCTGTTCTGGCAGTCTTGGTGCCAAAAGTAGCTTAAGAGGGCTCAACGCTGGTCGTCCACTCTCGACATGTCGTAGACACTTGAGTCACGGCCCTGGGGTTAAAAAGAAGGTCCCCTTCACCCCGAGTAGTCCGAGTGGCGCTGGCTACCATCCCCAAGTGCAGGAAACAAAAAATACGTTAACATAAATACCCGAGAAAGTGGTGAGAAACAGCCCCGCCGGTAGCGTAGTGGCCATCGCACCAGACCGGTATTCTGGAGGTCTTGGGTTTGGATCCCACCCGGCGGGCATTTTTTCACCACTTTCATTCTGACTAAAAAAATTCATCTCTTTCTATGACCTACCGCATTCCCCCTTTGCTTTCCGAGGTTTTCTTGACTGCCAACCCTCATTCTGTCTACATACATACATACATACATACATACATACATACATACATACATACATACATACATACATACATACATACATACATACATACATACATACATACATACATACATACATACATACATACATGCATACATACATATCTACTAGGGAATGAGGGGCTCAATGAGCAATCATGGGATCTGAATGCTCGCATTCAAGAAGGCCTAGGAAGGCATAAAGAACTTTTCTCTGGGCGAAAATATGCGTTTTGAAAATGCTAGGAAAGGCACAAAGCCGAGGAAAATATTTGCATTAAGGTCAGTACACATGTAGTGCATACGCGAAGAAAAGGCTACGAACAACTCCTGGCGGCGCCCGCCTGATGCGCGGCGGCGGAGAAAACGTCGTCCGCCGCCGATCTAGCTAGGTCAGAAAACTTCTGCGGCGAAGCGGCGGCGAAGCGGCGGTGAAGCGGAAAACCGAAGGGCTAATAAGTTATTCCTATTTACCCTTCATAGATTGTAGGAATCGCTGGGGGACGGCTGCTTTGGAAGCATTTGGAAGCAAAAGATTTTGATAGACGTACGCTTTGCTCGCACCTCCTACTCGCCTATATGTAAAAAAACGGATTATACATTATAGATCGTTTGAGTGAAATGAGATTGCAAAGAGTGAAGTCCGCGCAACGCAATTCTGATAGCTCAAGCATCAAGCGAAACGCGGTCCTGATCCAGCTGCCGTGCCTTGTGTCGCCTTCTCTTTGGTGGGGTTTTTTGGCGCAAGGGCATCTAAGGCCAAGAGCGCCATTGCTATGAGGAGGTAAAAAATGTGCTGATGAAATGAGTGCAAATAGTGCATATAATTACTTCGGTGTAAAGGGACGGATCCAAAAGATGAGTGAGGAGCGTGATGAGGCATGGAATGAGCTAACAGTGTATAGGGCCATGGTAAATAGAGCCCTACGGATGAACAAGGTAATGAGGTGGACGAGAATGCTACTTTCTAAAACAAACCTGCTTTAAAAAACAGATATCAACTCTGCTGAACTCGAACACAGGAAAGTCTGATAAAAACATTGCAATGTGCCGTGGCATATTCTTACGGTACATTTCCGGGAAATAGAGTCTCCTTTCTGGTTCCATGGCCGAGCAATCAACCAAAACATGGAGGACTGAAAGACCCTCGCCACATCTGGCACAGTTTGGCGGCTGGTCACCAGTCAGGAGGTAGGAATGCGTGCCATGTGTGTGTCCTATTCGTAGTCTGCATCGCCAGACCTCAAAGGCCCTGTTTTTTTCCCTGGCAGCTGATCGGCCAATTATAGGTTGTACGAAGTGAAGCTTGTTGTTTAATTCTCCGTCCCATTCTTTCTGCCAGAGCTGAAGGAGTATGTGTTTTACTGCTGGTTTCAAATCCAGGTAAGGTACTTGCGTGATGTCGATACTAGTTCTTTCAGCTGCTCTGGCGGCAGCCTGGTCTGCTTCCTCGTTGCCAGCTATGCCACAATGGCCAGGAACCCAGCTCACTATAATTTCTAAATTTAGCTGGTGTGCTTTGTACAGAGCTTTAAGAAGGGCAGTAAATGTGGGATTCTTGGTACCCTTTCCTGTGGACAGGGCCGTGACAAAGCTGAGTGAGTCTGTGAAGATAAGAGACTTTTCTGTTTTGCTTGTGATAATGTGGTCCACAGCCAGATATACTCCGTGTGCTTCTGCTGTAAATATGGTTGTGTTTTTATGCATTGTTTTTGCTGTTGAAAGATGCTGTCCAACAACTGCACAGGCCACAGCCGATTTGGTTTTCGATGCATCAGTGAAAAACTGAGCAGCCTTGTACTTGCCTTGGAGGTATGCGAAGTGCTGTTTGACTTCCAATAGAGAGCCTTTCCTGTCTACTTGTCTAAATGAGGTGTCGCATGATATGATGCTTGTATCCCAGGGTGCCACGCATTCATCTGGGGTCATTTTGAGGGTGTCATCAAACGAGATGGATAGTTTTGTGGAGATGGAATTGATCACCAGTGGAAACGGTTGAGCTAAGGAAGGGCGATTTCAAAAGAGCAGCATTCTTGAGTTATCTCTAATCAGGGAGCCACACGGGTGCTCCGGCTGTGACGTAACCTTCAGGGCATACATAATACCAATAAAAGTTCGCTGGTACTCCAAAGACCAACAGTCTGATTCAGCATAGAGGCTCAGTACTGGACTAGTGCGGAAGGCCCCTGTGGCCAAACTGATGCCCAGATTGTGGATAGGATCAAGCATTTTCAGTGCAGTGCTAGAGGCTGACCCATAAACTACACACCCATAATCTAGGCAGGACAAAACAAGACTTTTTTACAGGTGTAGTAACCACTTCTTGTCAGTGCCCCATTTCATGTATGCTAGTATCTTAAGCACATTCATTGCCTTCAAACACTTCAGTTTCAGATGCTTCAGGTGGGGGGTGAACGAGAGTCTCGAGTCGAAAATCAATCCGAGAAACTTATGTTCTGTTTTAACAGGAAGCAGCTGTCCATTTAAGTAGATTTCTGGTGCAGGGGCAATGCCCCTTTTTTTTCGAGAACAGTAAACATGCACTTTTTGAAGGGTTAAACTTGTAGCCATTCTCATCTGCCCATTTGGAGAGCTTATTCATTGACAGCTGAATTTGGCGTTCACAAAAGGAGAGATTGCAGGACTTGAAGCCGATCTGCACATCGTCAACATACACTGAGTAAAACATGGTTGGCGGAAGTACACTGCGTAGGGAATTCATTTTTACAATGAAAAGTGTGCAGCTCAGCACACCTCCTTGCGGCACCCCTGTCTATTGTGTGAATGGTTTAGACAGAGTACTGCCTATCCTTACACGAAATGTCCGATCAGAGAGGTAGCTTTCAATTGTTTTTAGCATATTTCCTTGTATCCCAAGGGCACAAAGATCTCTCAATATACCAAACCGCCAAGTAGTATCATAGGCCTTTTCAAGGTCAAAGAATACAGACAGAAAGTACTGTTTATGCGCGAACGCATATCTTATTTGGGACTCCAAGCACACAAGTTGGTCAAGCGTGGATTTTTGTTCTCAAAAGCCACACTGGAATGGATCCAGGAGCCTGTTTGCTTCTAGAAAATGCATTAATCTTCGGTTGATCATTTTTTCAAATACTTTGCACAAACAGCTAGTCAGAGCTATAGGTCTGTAGCTCGATGCAACTGCTGGGTCCTTCCCTTCCTTCAATACTGGAACAACAATGGCCTCTTTCAGCCTTGGAGGGATATATCCATTGTTCCAGATCCTATTAAAAAGGGATAGTAATGCAAGTTGAGTTTCTGGGTGCAAGTTCTTGATCATTTCATAGTGAATATTATCAGGTCCAGGTGCTGCTTTACCAAGTGTGTTTAGGCAAGCCTCGAACTCAGCAATAGAAAACTCAGCACTATATGCCTCACTTGGAGATGATTTACGATGAAGTTGCAGTTTTTCTTCCCTACGTTTCAATCTAAGAGACTTGGCTGAGTAGTGCGCTGCACTTGAAACCGACTCAAAGTATGCTCCCAGTGCATCCGCCTGATCTTCCAGAGTGCCACCAACATTATCAACTAGAGGGCGGGGGCAAGTCTGCTGCCCTTGCAACTTGCGTATCCTATTCCATACTTTATTTTGGTCGGTGTAAGAGTTAATGCCCTCGATGTACTTCTCCCAACTCTCACTTTTTGCTATCCGTCTCACTCTTCTCGATTGGGATTTGATGCGTTTGAAGTTTATGTAGTTTTCAGTCATGGGAGAGTTACGGAAAAGGCGCCATGCTGCATTTTGTTTTTTCCTAGCACTTTGGCAGTCCTCATTCCACCAAGGAATCGGCTTTCTTTTTGGGTTACCAGAACTTTGTGGGATACATTCACTAGCTGCTTCAGTTATGTGCTTCTCGATAAAGGAAAGTGCGCTGTCGATGTCCAGTGAATCTAGATAGTCACGTGGAAGACAGATGAGCTGTCGAAACTTTTTCCAGTCAGCAGACCCCATCCTCCATCGTGGTACACTGTTCTCCCCATGTGTCGGCACTACCTTTTCTTTCAGCACGATTGGAAAGTGGTCGCTTCCATAAGGGTAATCCAGGACGTGCCAGTCCAGTAGTGGGAAGAGAGTAGCAGTGCAGAGAGCTAAGTCAACTGATGAGGATGTTTTGTGCGTGGGACTAAAGTATGTGGGCTTCTTTTTGTTCAATATGCAAGCTCCAGTGGAGACTAGTAATTTTTCTATCATTCGCCCTCTTGAATCGTAGTTTTCACAGCCCCAGAGAGGATGATGGGCATTGTAGTCTCCTGCTATTATGTACGGCTCTGGGAGCTGGTCCTTTAGATTTTCAAATTCAGGTTTCTGTAGTCGCTTGTCTGGGGGAATGTAAATGGAGCAAATTGTTATTAGTTGCTGCAACCATATAACTCTCACAGCTACAGCCTCTAGTTCAGTCCTGAGTTTAACTTCCTTAGCTGTGGTTGACCTTTGAAGGATAATGGCCACACCACCCGATGGTTGGTTGGTGTTTTGCCTGTCCTTTCTGTATGTGATGTACTGGGGTAAAAAGTGTGTGTGTTTGCTGCTTAAGTGGGTTTCTTGGAGACACACTGCCAGAGGTGCATGCTCCCAGAGCAGCTCTTTAACATCATCCAAGTTTTTCAGAAGCCCCCTGCAGTTCCACTGCAGTAGACTACAAAAAGCCATTGCTAGTATTGAGACGTTTGTTACTAAAGACAGGCTCAGCTTGTTAGCTGCCAGAGCCTTTTCCAGTAGGAGACGCCTTAGGGAGCTCTGCTTTTTTGATCAGTTCCTGGGAGTTCGTACGCTCCAGCGGTTTGTGGCGATCCTTTCGGCGTGATTGACGTAGAGGATGGCTCACTTGTGTCCATAGCCTCGAAAGAAGGCTTCTTTGTTGACGGTTTGAGACCTGGGGCCTTGGCTGGCCTCCGGTTCTCCTGTGAGGTTACGACCGTCTCAGTGGTGTTAGTCAGCTGCGCAGACCGCGAGGCTGCAGCTGACACACTGGCCGCTTTCGAGCCACCATTTCCTTGAGGTGCAGCAGGTGTCGCTGTTTGCACCTGGGGGGCTGAAGATGTCTCCTCAGGCCCTCTCAACGAGGTCCCTGATTGGACAGTTGCCGCACGTGGCGCCGCCCCCTGACGCGCCACGTCGGCGTATGCTATCTTATGCAAGACGCCTGCGTGCTTCGGGGTAAGAGATGTTTTCTTTTACTTTCAACGCAATGATTTCTTTTTCTTTTTTCCATTGCTGGCATGAGCGTGAGTATGCAGCATGGTCACCGCTGCAGTTGACACAGTGTGGTAGGGCAGTGCAGCTTTCCGACACATGGTCGGTTTTGCTGCATTTTGCACATGTCTGCTTACCCCTGCAACTCTGTGATCCGTGGCCGAATTTCTGACATGTATAGCACCGGCGCGGGTTGGGGATGCAAGGTCTGACTCGGATTTTGACGTAGCCAGCTTCTATGGTCTCCGGGAGAACCGTTGTGCCAAAGGTGAGAACAATGTGCTTGGTGGGGATTTCTTTGTTTTCGCGGCGGATGACTATCCGCTGTACTTTGATGACATTTTGCTCATGGAAGCCTTCAAGGAGTTCATTTTCAGTAAGGTCTAGGAGGTCTGCTTCACTTATAACACCACGCACGGTGTTCATGGAACGGTGAGGACTGACAGTAACAGCGGTGTCACCAATTTTGTCAACTTTGAGGAGCTTGTCACATTGAGTCTTATCTTTAACTTCAATCAGCAGGTCGCCATTGGACATTTTTTGTGCCTTGTAGCCAGCCCCAATGAGGTTCGACAGACATTTGGACACAAGAAATGGTGACATCTTTCTCATTGTTGTGTTCTCATTTTCCGAGTGCATCACGTGAAAGCGTGGAAAACACTCTTGCCTCTTTCAAAGAAAAAATTCAAAGGTGGTTGCGTCGGTGCGCCCCCTTTTAAGAGAGCGATTCATGGAAAAGGGATTTCTAGATGCCATACAGCAAGTATGTGTTCGGTGGCAAGGCCGGTCGCCCACCACCGAGTCCAACAAGGGAACGTGGCTTTTTCAGCACACGCTAACCGTATCTTGCCACTATAACCCTATGCTTGAAATCAAGAGTGATGTCTTTGCACAGGGTTAACCCTCGCCGCCTGGAGAAGCATGGAAGCAAAGAAGGAAGGAGATGACATGACCGGGGTGAGGAAAGACGATAGGAAAGCAAAAGAATAAAGAAGAGGGACAGGAAAAGGCGACTGGCTGATTCCCCCCAGGTCGGGTCAGACTGGGGGCACCGTCTACGGGAAGCGGGGGCCGGAGTGGTGTGTTGCCTCTGCCAGGGGGCCATGAAGGTCCAAAACAACCCTGGCTTTGGCTCAACCACCAGGATGCCCTTTTCCCCGGACACGGCAGAGCCACGCACAGCCGAGGACGTGGGTGGGTCCAACCCCATGGGCTCGGGTCCGCGGTGTCGCCACTACCGTCACCTTGAAACGCAAGGCGCCCCTGCGGGCAAGCCTTGTGTCGCCGACACACGCATGGACGATAGCTTTTATATAGATAGACACGATAGATAGACACGCACAATAGACGCGATAGACACGCACGATAGATAGACACGCATACACGCATAGCACGATAGCTAGGTTAAATATAGGCGATCCGGCTACCTTACTTGCAATAGCAGCAATATGGGGCCCGTCCACAAGATCGGCGGTATCACTGCGGTGTCACTGACGAAGGCCTCTCAAAGACGACGAAAACTGAAAACAGCAAGCTTTATGCATTGGCGGCCTGGTTTAACATGCTGTATTTTGCATATACATGCCATGTGCTGATGTGGGCGAGAGGTAAAATGCCACCGTCATGCCTCCTTCATCTTCCCGGAAGCGTCTTTCTTCTTCATCTGTTCTTTTTTTTGTTTCCTCGTCGAGCTTTGATCATCTCTTTTTGTTTCAAGTGCCATTGGCGCTTTTGAAAACTGAAAACAAATATTTCAGCAGAAGAGACGTCCCTGACTCACGCAGAATCGTCGAACCACGTACAACCCAGGCGAGAAGCTTCTTCTCTGGGTCTGTTTACTGAACGCTGCCGCTGATTCTGGGCACGGAGATTCCGTTAACCACACTGAGAGCAACGGAGCGGCTACGCGGCGGCGGGCGCGGTGTCTTCGCTTCATGTGGTTCAGTCCGAACATACGGCGTCCTGCCTCGGGAGATTTGCGGCCGCGCGAACTTCGCAGTAAGAGTTCGCTTCATGTATTCTGGCCTTTAGGTAGGATCAGAACACCCCCCCCCCCCTTTTCAATTCACTCGACTAAAGTTCTTACAATGGATTGAGCACAAGAGCGGAGGTTCCATCTCGGTGGCAGTGCTGTTTTTCTGATGGAGGTAAAAAACAAAAAGGGCTGCGGGCCGAGACCGCGGCCTACGTTACAGGTCCCAAGGAAGCCGAAATGACCCTACAGCCCGCTATTACGACGCGTCTGGTTGCCCAGCTGTACTGCCGGTGGATAAAAGCCAATCTTAAACCCTTTTCTGCTAATGCAGCTATAGAGACGGCTATATTCCTTTTTATTTGCTGGTGTACTTAAGTTTGACCAGGATTTGGGCACAGTGCCCCTCCTTGAGCTTTAGTTAAACAAGACCTTCCTTGTACACCCTCCCGCGGACATGACCCGTCTACTGCCTGTCAGACAGGCATTCTGCTGACATGGTACCCAGTGATGGTACGCATGGCAAAAATCCGTATGAACTGGAGGCCCTCCCAAAACACGTAGCTTATCATACTTCAGAATTAGCGGAGTAGTGCATCAACATAGGAAGCAAAGAGAACACTGAAGACTAGCAATGAAAGCATAGGGGTATTAGTTGGTCTCGCATTGCTGTGAAAGTAAGAACTTCTAAATTCTGGATAACATAGAAATTAGAAAAAATAGGCGACCTAGCTACGACCCAGGTTCACACGCTTAAGATCAATGACCGCCAGTTGCTTCCTAATTGGACAGGAGGGTCGGCTGGCCTGCATTCCCCTCCTTTTTTGGGAGTATATTTGAGAATGTGAGCATATTATGCATAGAGGTGGTGGCGAGCACCACTGCGGCGACGTGTTGCGGATATTTTCTCTCACTGTGCTGCCTATATATTTTCAACTCTCCCGAGCTCTGCAGGCGCGCCCTGTCCAGCTCATGTCTGTCCGACCAGCTTCGGCTGGTAGAGGGGCTTGTAGCAGCTGGCAATGCATTTTGGGCCCGGGACTGAGGACTCCACCCCCTGAAGACTCCATTTAAACTTTTCCAATAATAAAGATGTCTATCCTCCTCTTCCTCCTATATTTGTGAAAAGAACTTAGATGTGGATCAATAAACTATGTTCTTGAGCCCGCCAGAGATTGATAAGGGCATACCCAGTCTAAAATCACAACAGGAAACCGGAAAAACTTTACACAAATTCCTGCCGTACGACAAAAACCTTGTTGTGACAACAGAAGTCCTCTTGTTACGACGAAGCCATCTGTTTTTACGACACACATTTCTGTCGTAACGACAAAGTCAATTTTCTCAACGACAAACATTCCTGTAGTCACAGCAGAACTGCCATTTACGCTACTCTTCACAATGGGCGATAACACTAAAACCATGAGCAACTACTGATGAAACATCGTGATCACGATAAGAGAGGAATTCGGCACGACGGAACAACAAAATGAGAACAGGAATTCCACACACGACGGAACATCAGAATCACGACACGACAAGAATACGACGAGACGACAGTACGACACGGGAAAATACGACAAACTAGAAAACGTTTTCCTGTTGTCATTTTCAACCGGGTAGTTACTGCGAGATTTTGGCGAACACAAAGTGGGTGGTGCTTGATGCGAAAGATAATATTGAGAACTGTTAGAAAACAAGATGGTGTTTGCTGGAGATTAAGGTGGCAACCCAACAGTTGCGTAAAAGTGATCAAAAACGGTTAGTTTGCGGTTAACGCCTGAGCTAGCATCATAAATATGATGTTCTCGAAATGCATAAAGGTTATGCTTGAAAAATTACGATGGTGGTGAGCAAGGAAGCACTTTAGCTGAGTCAATGATCACTCGCGAGCAAACCGCGTACCGGGTGAAAAACCCAAGTATAATAATATTATTAGTTTCTGACATCTCGCAATCTGAAAAATACGTCAGGACCTTCACAATTACGGCAGGACATTTATTATTGCGTGAGTAATAAGGTGGCCGACGTCGGTAAAACTTTGCGCCACCGATTCACAGAGGAAGAGCTACGGAGGCGCAGAGAAAGACGGAGCGCGTACAGAAGAAGGAGCTGGCACTCAAGTGGAGCTGGCAGTAGTGGTGCTGCCTTCGCGCATCTCGAAGAGCGGCCACTGCACGCCGCCTGACGAACCCTTCGCCAGGCATCCTAGTGTAAAACGGAGTGTGGAACAGGTGCAGGGCCCAGTAAACGCAAAAGACGAGTGGAATGAGAAAGACGACAAAGAAATGCTCATACTCAAGAACAACGAAAGGAGCGACAGGCAGTGAATGCAGCTACTAAAGCGAGCAAACGGGACCACTGAGACGTGTAGATGTGCCAATACGTTTTGTGCAAATTGGTCACCCAAGCGGTGCGGGCGTTCAGTAGGGTCGGAGTGTGTTTCCGTCCGAATGGTTTCGAATAGATCTGTTCTGTCTTCAGCCGAGCCGAGCTATTTATCATTAATATGGAGCCTTTTGCGATGCCTTCTTGATGAGCAAGCCAATGCTGCTGTGTACCCGATAGCATTGACATCACTGGCATTGCCTCCATTACCCTGAATTAATATAAAAAGCGTGTATTTTGGTTAGAAAAACGACGCAATTGTGGGTATCAAACGCCTTTGGAGATACTTTTTCGAGCCCAATATTCGCTTAGATATCTCCAGAGCACATGAGTAAAATGCCTAGTGCGTTAGCGACTTTGTGGGACATGTTTCACGGCGCTTGCGGGAAAGAAGAAGCATCAAAGGTCAATTAGTCGCTCTCAGGACGTGCAAGCCGAATGTTTGACTAGACCACAAAACATGAAAGCTGCGAACGCTGTCCACATGACCTTTCTTGCCGCATCCTCGCCAAAACAGTTATGACTGTCAGGTAAGTGGTAATAGTTATGCCATGGGAATTTTGCCTCGGTAATAAAGTACTCGCATAAATCACCTTTCTATGGCGTAAAACTAAAGGATTATATTCACCTCGTTGAAGTTCCACACTTTTCTTCTCACGATCCCTTTCCCCGAACTACATACCAGTCGCTTTTCTTGTTTAAAGCTCCAAATATACGGTGCGGAAGAGACAACCAGCACTTTCACAGCGTAACGCTAGTAATGATTCGCTTTTTATACAAGCGTTGGCCGTTTGCTGTGCCAAAGACCTCCAGAAGAATTCAGGAATTCAGGCAATTGCAACTATACTGCAGCGTTCGCTTTTGTCTGTGCCACGTTGGAAGCTAACAATGTTTTGTATGATTTAGCCGAAACCTAGCATGTCAACCTAGTAAGTCAACCTAGCAAGTCAAAGAAACTGCACCGACAATTACGACCGTGTGAGGCTGTGACCGATCAGGTGTACTCGTCCAGTTCTAAGGTTGGGCTTTCTACTAATGATGCGCGCCTATTGAAATTTAAGCTTTTGAATTTTATCCTTGTAGCAGTAGCTATCAAAACGCATAAAAAGCGCTCTCCTTGGTTAATAGAGGTTAGAGCGAGGTTGTTTTCTTCAAAGTGTGTTACGCGCCCTATCCTGGTCAACTGTGTGGCGTTCCTTTACTGAATACGTAACAGCTGGAAGCAGCAGCTGAACACCGGTCCATGTCCTCGAAGATACTAGCGCCGCAAACACCTTATGGAGATTTGGGACTAACAAGAGACAGCTATTGAGCAAAATTGTGCTTAGGGAATTAGACGTAACGGCAGATTTGTCATACTACACATTTATGCGTAATTTTCTTACCAAACCTTATTACCTTTTCAGAGCCGTCATAAAGTAAAAATGTTACATATTTGGCTTATGGTGGACTACCGGCGGCAAGGCGCCGCCTAATTTCTGATCCGACATCTCTTTCTTTTATGCCTACATTTTGGCAGTTAAAGGTTAAGCTTTTATTTTTCTTGGAACCTTTCCCAACGACCACCACAGCGAGACCCAGAGCAGCACTGAGCACGTGTGACTGAGCCGATGGCGCTTCTGGCGTGGCCATGAACCGACCGCCGCTTGCGCCTCTCGCTATCAACACTGGCCCAACCGTGCCCATGGATGTTTCTCAACCTGCCCATAAGATAACTTCTCTACAGGCGTTCGCCACTCTGTATCCCCCGAAAGTTTTATTCTTGCTCTCAACACTCGCATTAATTGATGAAGGTCCTGACCAAAAGTCTGGGGTAGTGGGGCATCCAAGAAACATCGAGTCAAAAGCCCAGTTTTCGAAAAGGCAACCTAGGCATATTCTGTGCCAGGTGACGTGGAGAGCGCCATTGGAAGCAGTTGTGAGGTTAGTTTATGACCTATGGCATATCACAACGACAAGCCTTGGAACACTGCAATTCAGTTGAAGCTGGTTTCACCTTAGAATAATTCATTTTGCAAAGTGAACACGCAAGTGGTACCCACAGAAGTGGCCGCAGTTTCGCAGGAACACTGGTTATAAATAACCGAAGCAACCGCAATGAAAGCATCTATGTCACAGGGGTTTCTGTGGATGTCGCTTCGTGCCTGCTGAAAACCTCGCTCACAACAACAATCGAGGTCAAAGTCGAAATGTATCATTTGTGCTGACTAAACTTCGGCGGTTTAATTGATAGTTTCACAGAACAAAAAATAGGGCGTCTGACTCGAATACTCTAAAAACGTAGTACTTGTACCTTTGTATCGAGAAAAGTGTTTTGCTCCTGGACAACATGGCTGACTGGAGGTGCAGCCTTTAAAAACTTTTTAATGCAGTTCCGGCGCACCACCTGCGCACCACGCGGGATTTTCTTGGGCTTTAGCAGCCTACCTTTCACGAGCACTTCTGGACGGGAAAAGAATTTTATAAATTTCAGCGCCATTGACAAATTGCTCAGTTTTGTCGCAGGCCCCTGTTGTGACCTACGACAGCGTTTGCACAGGGTTTCCACAAAACAACTAAACGTGCCAAGAACGATACACCGAACTCAGCGTCGTTGTGAGGTAAGCTTATTTGTAGATTAAATACAAAGAGTGAATTCGATAGCCTACCCCATCGCCATCAATCAGTAGTGATTTGTAATTGCATGGAATTTTTAAAGTGATTACCTAGCAGTTTTTTTAGAGGAAGCTTGGAAAAAGCTACTCTCAATGGTTATCATTATGCTGCTGTTATAATTTATCGCTCAACAAAATCACTTTATTTTTAGCGCAGACTGCACTCTACGCAAAGCACGTCGTAATTTTTTATAAAGAACTTCGCCGTCTTGTTACCGTTGATTGAAGACGCTTCAAAGGAAGAAACGTCCACCAGCAGTGCTCTTTGCATGGCCGCAATAACGTGGCCAGACACACAGCAACGAAAATTCCGCCTGCAGCGCCTGCTCAGCTGCTCGTCGGCAGGTGAGCCAGTTCCCCGTTAAGTTGATATCCGACCAGCAGAAAAGGGAACTTGTATATGCACGCGTGTTTTTCCCGGACGGCGTGGCATGTAGAAGTGCTAGGTAACTGTTTGTGAAGAGCAATCCTGCGCAGCAATAGAATGATGAGTAGTTTGCAGGAAACTGAGCCAGGGGAACCACTTATCATGTTAGTCACAAAACAGAAGCAATGGGTGGGATAAATGACCGCGTTTGAGTAAAACGAACAGTCCACAAGGCATTTCCACCTAATGTTGCTGAAAGAACGCCATGCAGACATTGGCGTAAGTGCCCAAACATTATTCATCATCAGATTTATTTGTTTTGTGGCAAACTAACCCAGCCTCCATTGTATATCTAGAGTTTCCCCGGCGCTCCATGCACATCTGCTCAAACTAACACCTGCGGAGTTTTCACTGCGGGTTTTTGTGTAATTCTTCAAGATTCTTGAGTTTTGGCAGACTCAAACTGAGTGGCAATGAAGTGTTTGGAGCGCTTGCGTTAATGATTAATGAAACCAAAACTGCATTAGGATCTGTTTTTCTCTATGGCATAGTCGGGGTTTGATGATAAAGTATCAGGCCGTGCTTGAGCTACATTGTACGATTTCGTTTGGGAGGCTGTGAGTAATGAATCGAACATTCGTAAGAGCTCTCGGCGCGCCTAATGAGCGTGGGTTCCATCTTTGTGCCTTGTGAATTCCTTCTCCAAGAAGGAATATTGTAACCCACTCCGTGAAGCTAGTCAGGAAACTTGAAAGAGGATTAGAGAATGTGTACTTGGACCTTCATTGCCAGCAGGCGAAGTGATTTAGCCGAGAGGAAAAAAATTAGCAAGATAATTTATTGAATGGAAGAGACCTTCTGTGAAGGTTTGGCGTTTTACAGGGCCGCGGTTTGACTCACGTACTCGTGACATACTGGTGCAACTCGCTATCATCCTCCCTCCTAGACAGGCATGAATAAAGAAAAAAAAGCGGGGCTGGTTGGGGAGGCTGCACTTCCACCAGCTTGGGTGTACCCCGGGAGACCATCAGCAATATTTTTCATCAGTAAAATTTTATATCACCAATATTTTCTGGGCCACGATATCTACTATAAAACAAAAAAAAAATTATTCTCACCACACATTGTGATGACTGCTAGGGAGGGGAGGAATGCCTTTATTATCAGAGGGGGCATAAATGCCCTGTTGGGGAAGGAAAGGGACATGAAGGAAGGGAGGGAATAATCGAAAAAATAACAATGTTCAAGGTTCAATCACCTTAAATGGTGGGTAGCATTGTAAAGTCCGTGAACATATAGTTCGCAGAAACCGTGAAGAGATAGGTGCGACGATTTTTAGAGGTGTCGGTCCAGGTTATTACACCAGCTTGTAAAGACCACTGGTTAGTGCGTATTCAATAACTTTCTCAAGTACTGAGGGGTCCTCTCGAACGCGTCGCAGGTGCGCTTCTTCATCTCCGGGTGGGGAACCGAGGTCCAATAGTGGCTCGCGATCGGTCTTGAAGTGCTCACAGTGCCATATCAAATGGTACAGGTTAGGGATACACTTCTCGTCACAATACGGGCAGCGTTGGATGTGCGAGCTGGCTCCGTGGGTCCATTTATGTAGTACATGAGGGGTTAGGGCCGTGTTAGCGTAAATCTTATTAGCTACCACCTCGCCCGAGCGTGTGAGCGTCTTGAGCGGGCCCAGCACACCCACCGGGGTGGTATCTTGAAGCCTCTTGCGACTCTCTGCCTTGAATTTCCGCAGATGAAGTTGCCAGTCTGGTCGTGGTAGGTGTTGCAATGGGGCACTGGAAACCACTGGAGGTGTGTCAAGTCTCTCCCGGGCGGCGGTGTGAGCCGCGTGGTTGCCATGTGCCCCAGGCGTGTGTCCCGGGGACCAGACGATGCGGATGGTGATGCCTTCCAGTTGAAGGTCTCGGATGGCATGTAGTATATTCGTGGCCGTATAATTAGGTGAAAATGTTTGGTTCAATTCTTTAAGGGCGACGTGAGAATCTGTAATGATGCGAAATTTCCGGGATGAGAGTGAGTCACAATGGTCGCGGATGGAATGGACAGCCCCCAGGACACCCATAAGTTCAGCTTCTTCAGCTAGGCCATATGTATTGGAGATCTTCCGGGAACCATTTAGCAAGGGGGCGTCCGAAGATGTCCATGCAATCGCAGCCTCATTGCCGCGCACGGCGGCGTCCGTGAAGATGTCGACTTCGTTCTCCATCTTGTCGTTCTGGATAGTGCGAACGTATAACTCACGTGCTCTCACCTGTCGCCGAGGTATAGGGCGACGCCGAGGGATGCCAATCGCAGGGCGCTCCCAGGGCGGGAGGGACAATGGGTAACAAGTGGGGTCGAATTTACTGTTCATATAGTCCCATGATCCGATAGCCTTGCCTTGGGGGGACTGCTCAAGATGTTCCTTAAGACGTAGCTTGGTCTCTTCGATGAGGGTATCAAGGTTGGGAAGGGGTACAATTTTGTGAAGAATCTCTACGGGGGTGAATTGAGGAAGACCACTAATTGTACGGAGAAGGTGCCGATTTAATATATGAAGATCCTTTACGTGAGCTGCGCGAAGATCATATACTGGAAAGCCGTAAGTGAGGCGCCCGTGTGCTATTGCACGGCCAAGCATTGTACATGCCTGCTGACGGGCACCACCAAACTTATTGGAGAGGCGGAGGATGGCGTGCAAGGTGTTGCGCCAAGTGGCTTTCAGATGAAGGATCCATTTACGGGGGCTATTGCAACTGCTAATGGGAAGGCCGAGGAGACGAATGGTGCCTGTTATGAGAATCCAGCTGCGTATCCCCGATCTGGATGGAAATGATTTGATCTGAATTTGTGCGATTTTTGCCGTCAACGCTGAGTAGCTCTGTTTTAGTGGGTGATAGCCGTAGTTGAAACTGGGAAAGGGAGCGTTCAAGGCTCAATACGGCAGCCTGCAGTTCCGTTTGCATGGGATCTTTAGAGGGATAGTCTTTAGCTTCTGTCCAGACCACTACGTCGTCTGCATAAAAGGCAAACCGAGCAGCAGTGTCTTGTTCAAGTGTTCGTGCCACCCGATTCATGGCTAGGTTAAACAAAATTGGAGCTAAGATGGAGCCTTGTGGAACACCGCGATCTAAATAGAAAGTGGTCGGCTGGTGTATGGAAGCATTTAGTCGAATGGGTCGATGCTGAAGGAAATTTCGTACCCAATTTTGAGCGTTTCGACTGGGGAACGCACTAGCCAATTCTTGCAATATGCCCGATTGACTAACATTATCGAAAGCTTTGTGAATGTCCAGTGCAATCACATAATCTGGCAAATCCTTGCGAGCAGTTCTGTTAATGACGCGACGTAGTAGCCATAGGTAGTCATGAGTGCTCAGATGGGGTCGGAAGCCTGTGAGAGCGGGGTGGAACCATCCTGAGCACTCAAGGTGGTGCATTAGTCTATTGTTTATCATTCTCTCGATCAGTTTACATAGGACCGGAGTTAATGCTACTGGGCGCAAGTTCTGGGGGGTATTTGGGTCCTTACCAGGCTTCGGTATTGGATGAATAATGGTAATTTTAAGATGGTCAGGGACCGTTCCTGAGGTCCAATGATCGTTCACAAGGTTAAGTAGAACGTCCAGGGCGTGCGGGGGAAGATTTCGTAGATCCTGCCATTTGACATGATCATGCCCTGGTGCTGATTTTGAACGGCCTTGTGAGATGGCTGTCTGAAGCTCTCCCATAGTGAAGAGAGAATCTAGCTCTGGAAGGGGATCGATAACGTCAATAACGGGAAGGTCCGGGAGAACCGATGGATCCTTTACAGCATGAGGGAAGAATGCGTGAACGAGATTATCTTCTACTTAAGAGTAATCTTGCGTTAGGCACATGTCATCAATGATGGGCAGCTTTTTCTTGGCCCGGCCTTTCAGGCTACGGAAAACGCGCCATAGACGGGAGATACCCGATTCATGGCCGAGTTGCTGACAGAGATCGTGCCAGTTTTCGCATTGAAGGTTGACCTGATATTGTCTAATGATGTTATAATGGTGTTTGAGCTGCATTAAATGATGATGTTGCTTACCACCCGTGCGATAACGATGGGTAAGGCGCTCTGCTTTTTTGAGAAGACGAAACATGTGCGCGTCAGGTTGCCCGACATCCACCGTACACGTGATGGACTCGATCGCAGTGTTGCGAGCTGAGGTAATGGAATCTAACAAAATCAGCAAAGTCATAGCAGGAATCAGCAGAAAAATGATCTCTAAATGAAGTCCAATTTACGTGATTCACAGTGTGACGGGTACGAAGTTTCTTATTGTTGATATAGAGAAGGACGGGATAGTGATCACTACCCCAGGTGCAGTTAAGCGTCTTCCACGTTCGGATGGTGCCAGGAGTGGTGAGAGTTAAATCCGGAGTAGTGTCACTTTGTTTAGGATGAAGGCCTATGCGGGTATAGACGCCAGGTTCATTCCGTAGGTGTAAGGGGCTAAATTCAAGTGCCTGTTCGAGGAGCCTGCCACGCGGATGAGTGCACGAGTAGCCCCAAAGAGCGTTCGGGGCGTTGAAGTCTCCTCCAACTAGGATAGGACCTGTAAAATTTAGTGAACTAAGATATGGAATCCAATCGTAAGCATTCGAAGGTACAGAACCTTTACAAGGGGGATAGTATACGGACACCAGAAGCATTGGCTTTCCCCCAGGTGGAACCACTCTAACAATGACAACTTCGCGATGAATTGTACTGGCCTTATCCCACTTGTGCTGCACTGCCTGACATGAATTATGGACAAGAACAGCCGCTAAGCCCGGAAAATGTGGTTGTCCAGCACAATTGCGGGTGTACGTTGGAATAGTCGGATCTACAAACGTGTTATAATTCGGAGATCTTATAAGGTGCGCGGGTTTCCTGCAAAAGAAGAGCGAGAGGTTTTAAGGTGGCTATCTGAGATTTTAAAAGCGGTCCTGTTTGGAGGAAGCTACGGCAATTCCATTGTATGATGAGCCGAATAAATGAAGATGCAGGTTGCATTTTGGGGACTACCACTTCACTTCGTCGTCGTCGTTCCATGACTTCTAGAAAAAAAAAGTCTGGGCACTTCTAAAGAGAACCTCATGCTGATCTTTGGTAGATTTTCACCTACCGGAAATGCGAGCCTATGTTTTCAGTACACTCTTGCACTTCAAGATTATACCTCTAAGCACAGGCTTAGCGTAGGGAAGCGTTAGCACGATTCGCCAGGACAGCTCTCACATAGGGACAGCATTAGTAAGTTTTGTAGAATCCAGTACGTGCCTTCAGTATGAGTACACGCGGAGCTTTTCATGTGTTCATCATGCAAAACACGCCAAGCACAGCCGGCAAACAGTACGGCTACAGGCAGAGCACACGTTGTGTGCGTCAGCTGAGACGAGTGTACCGCTTAAAACAGGCTGTCAGGAGGCGGTGCTTTCAAAAGGGTCAGTGTAATTCCAATTCATGACCATGGATGACCAGCGGATCTGTTTGTGGGTTATTGGTTGACCATAATCTCACGCTTACAGCCGGCGAACCATTCAGCAGAATTGTAGCCACGCCGATGTGTTGCGTTTTCCTCCTCTTTGTCTTGGGGTCGCGATGGGCATCCCGTTAATACTTGGCGTCTGCGGTCCTGTGGTTGTACTTCTGCAACATTCGGTGGAATTGTTACCCAGCGTTACCCGTGCGCAGATTCCTGGTCACCAGGCGGGCGCGTCGGCGGGACGGCTTTGTCGTCTGCTTTAGCAATGGTTGTTTTAGCCCTGTTTTGGCGCAGCTTGTTCGACAGCACCTACTGGGTAACCCGTACCCGATGGAATTAGGTGGTTGTGAGGCAAAGATACCTGGAGGATTGGTTTGTAGGGCGGCAAGATAAAATGAAGAGACCCCATACAAACATCTGACGGCTAGAGAAACGCTACCTTTTGTTTGCGCGCTGCTTGCCACGAATGGGACTCCGTTTTCTAAATGGGTGAATACCAATTCGGTTGTATTTTAAGAGGTATTACAAAGGCGGAAAGAGCAACTGGTTCTGATAAAAAGCGATTATAAAAGTTTCCTCAGCTTTCTCGCAATTCTCAAACTTTCTCAACTAACTAGTTTAAATCGGTATAAATGGGAATCACTAAACTCGCATGTCGAAGTGTTTTGGTGTCTGCGCTTGTGTTGCGTGGTGGTGTAGCCCCGAGCTACCACATCACGCTGGCTAGGTTCCGCTGTCTCACCCGTAGAAAGGCGCTCCTGTCCGTTTTCTTTCTGCCGATGCCCGGCCGGGTTACAGAGACGGGCGCCGCCACTGTAGCCCGGCCATCGTCGACGCTGCTTTGTTCGGGAGGCCACCGCGCGAATTCTAGGTAACGGCTGGCAGAATCTCTGGTTTCACTCTTTGCAGAGCCCCATGCGTGAATTGAAGGACGTCGCATGGGGAATTGTTGTGGGTGTCGTTTAAAGCTTCTTTCCAACCACCTTCACAGCGTTGATTGAAGCCAATTTTTGAAGCAAAGGCCGGCAAAAGCAAAATAGAGAGTTTTAGCAGAATACAGAGAATAAAAGAATAGAGAGTTTCAGCAGTCCGTCCGTTCTGTCGTATGCGTTGTTACTGGGTTGACCCGGACCCGGCTGGGTGCTTGGGCATTCGTCGCGGTAGGGCGATTAGATCCGCGGGCCTGCCTTCGCCATGTCCGCGCCTCCGCACCCTTCCTACTCGCCCTTCCACGCGCTCAGGAGCAGACCGGTCCCGGTCGCCCGGTAACAACGTAGCCAACGAAACGGACGGACTGCTAAACGGCATCCCGACATTTCGGTGTCGGACATTTCCGTCCAGGACATTTCGGTGTGGACATTTCTGTGTACGAACCTTTTGGTGCACGACGTCTTGGCCCAGACATTTTGAATGAGGGGATGTCCCAGGCATTCTTTGAACATTTTAGCTTTAATATTGTAATTTCGTGACTTGATATGATTTTACGTTCGAGACTTGTGCTTGCGCCGCCGTTCATGGAAACAAACGCTAAACCCTGGCGGAGCATTGCCACGTTAAACACAATTTCTGTAGTAGATGGTAAAAATTAACGTTGTTAATTTGGACCCGTTCAAACAATTTTTTTTTGTTATTTTAACATTCATGTGAACAACCCTCATACTTTAAGTGTTCCCAAAGCGCTTTCCGTTCACTTCACCCAACAGTGCAAGACGCTGCTGCTTTTAGTCTATTCCACCCCCCCCCCCAGCTAAACTTCCGCGAAAAAACAACAGAAAACGAAGTCGATTAAGCGCTCGTGCATTTCGTTTTAATTATTCTCTCAATAAATCTCGCCTTCGTTGCATTCGGTGTCAGTTCTACTTAAAACTAACAAACCAACGATCGCACTTACGGTGGCGTTATTTAGGGGAGGGGAAAGCTGAGCCCCGCCGGCAATCATCCCCCTAAGTAGAGAGAGAGGGGTGTCACTTGTGCTTCACCATTGCGTCGACTGGACTTCGAAAACTTGAAGACGACTGTTGCCGCTCTCGTCACACTAGCCTATTCATTTTTTTTTTTTTGGTCCTTATGATGGGAGGAAGCGATGTATACCTTGGGTGTCCATGATACGCGCGACGTGAGGAGTTAATTCCCAAGGGGGCGACTGAAGGCGCAGAAAGAGCGATTCCTGGAGTGGGGGCGCCGTCGGTATGACCGAGATGCGCGGAAGGGCGTAGCCAGTAAACGATAGTCGCCATTGTGTTCTCAGCGGCTTTTTGGGTGGCTTTTTGTGCCACATTATACAGGTTACGTGCGCCCATGGTGAATGTAAAGCTTCTTCTCTGTTTTAAACGCGAAGTATGCTATGTCATTGTTCTCAATGTATCACCCAATTCCTGCAAAAGCCTCCACTAAGAGGCTAGCGGTATGTTCTAAACAAAAAATAAAAAAATCACTGCGGTGACGCTTCGGAGACCGTGAACTCCACCACGCCAGTAGGATTATCAGGGGAAACCGAAAATAATATGGCTGAAAAAGAAATCTGGTCGAGATTCAAGTGTAAAGTCGGGGGTAGGTGCTGCTAGGACAAAGAATTAAAATGTGGTAAATGTAGGCTTGTAAACATTAAACGAAGGTTGGTTGTCCCGAACACAATGGGTGGAACTTGTATGCACAACCGGTACGCGCTCAATCAGCATTTAGGACATTAGAACCTGCGGCTGTTTTCCAAAAGGCCCGTTTTTCCTCCCCGACAATATCCTAGACCAGTGTTCGCGAATTCATTTTAGCAAGTCAGCCCAGCCTACGTAATACTCTTCATAAGGTTTTCTTCATTCTGGGGGTCTAGCTAATGTTTCTTACTTTTTGGGTATTGAGAGCGTGCATGTACTTTCTGTAATTTGAGCGTGTGTAATTTTAACAAAAATACAAAAGAGGCGGTAGACCATCGTAACACCAGTTAATTGTCTTAGCTAAAAAAGAACGAACATAAATTAACAACCTGTCATACATGAAAAAAAAAACGTGTGCTAAAGAATTCAATATGCTGCATAACAGGCGTCCCCAGGAAGAGGTGTTAAACAAAAATATATAAATGTAGAATTTCTAAAAATACCTGGCAAAGATCGAACATAGCATCAATCAAAAAAATAAATTCGCTGCTCCAGATTGTTGTTCATAACCCACGTTAACAGGAAATAAAAATATAACGGCTGTCGCAAAGAGGCAAGCACCGGATAATGTGGTCGCCGAAATGTCCGTACACCGAAATGTCCGTGCACCGAAACGCTCGTACACCGATATGTCTGTACAAGGATGTGTCCGTGCACCGAAATGTCCGCACTGAAATATCCTGCACCGAAATATCCTCGAGCCGTCTGGAGTTTGTCCGGCGCTCCTTGAAAAAATTCGCCTAGGAGCGTTTCTTTTGATTATTTTTACCTCCAGATAATCTGCTGCCGGTGGTGTTAAAATTCGTATAATATAAGTAGTTCGATGTGAGTTTTAAATGTCTGACTTAATTTCGACCCAGGATTATATGACACTATGTTTACATTTAAAAACCTAATTGTAACGTTAATGTAACGACACGTTCCAATTTTCGAAATGGAAATGAAACGCGTTCCTTTCGCAATAAAGGAACTTGTAACGGGAACTCGTTTCAAAATTGGCAAGGAACGAGGAACGAGCTTTCGTTCCTATTTTGGAGGAAGCGTGTACAACACTGATCCTGGCCTCCCCAGACAAACGATGAAGGGTGAAAAGCATTCTCGCGGCTACGCTATTCACCCGTCGAACGCCGCGTAAGCAACCAGCATGAAAGCAAGCGCAAGCTGCGGCCTGCTGCGTGGTTATTCTTTTGCCTTGACCTTTGACAAAGCACGTACGGCTGAAGGGCGGACAAACTGACCATCTTATAGGAAGAGAAACGCAGTAGCGCTTTGTGGATTTCTGTACTCGAGCCTTGGCATTAAAAACAGCCAAATCCTAGCGATGTAACCGTTCCTTGAAAAACGTAACGAGTTACCGTTACAGTTCCACCGACCCTTAATGGAACGGTGGCGTTCCTCCATTCCTCCAAAAAGGAACTAGTTTCAAAGAACGCCGTTCCTTGTAACGCCGTTCCGTACAACACTGCTATTTTATCCCTGCATCAAGAGTATGACCTTCCCCTTCTTCTTGTAGACCCGTCTGTGCATGTCCATTCTGTTACCCCGGTGGTCCATTCTGTTAGCTCGTCTCACGCTCTAAATTCCAAGGTTGAGAACTACCTTATATGGTGTCCTGATTATAGTATTCTTTGCACTTTCGTTAGTACGCTAGGCGCTGTAATATCCGGGTCATGATCAGCGGTTGCATGAGCCTTATCATTTCATTTTCTCGTTTTCTTGTTCTGATCCCGGTTGGGCGTTTTGCTTGTTAGGCAATTGATTAAAGATTTCCTGTTTTTGGTGATTGTGAGTTTGGCACTACCGCTTGTCTCCAGAGCACCACCGAGCCTTCTCACGCGACTGTTCTCTGGGACTACATGGTATCTATTTTTAATGTGATTTTTAGCTTGGCCGCGTGGCACCACCTGTTGCTTGACAAACCGACATTGCAGGGGAGACGGAACGGCGGAAATATTGACAAGTATTTTGAAAACTTATGTCACTAGACGCTCTAAAGTGGGCTTTATTTTAGTTTATTTCTGCTTATAATATGTCTTCCTTGATTTCTGAGAGACCGGCATTAATCCTTTACCCCCTGCTTTAGTTAGGTCGCGCAATGTTGGTGCCGGCATAAGTCTCGCTAGAAAACACACAGAGAGATGGCTCAGTGGGTAAGGCATTGAGCTAGTAATCCCAAGGACGCAGGTTGAATTCCCGGGCACGGCGGCCGTTTTCCTAATGGAAGCAGGAAACAAAAAACGCCAGTGTGTCGAGATTTCGGCGCAAGTTAAAGATCCTGAAGTGGTCTTAATTCTTCCGCATATATCCACTACGGCAGTGCCTCAGTTGCCCACGTGTAGCTTCGGGGCATAAATTACAGGAAATGTATAGTTTTTGATATCCTGGTGGAAACATGCTTTCGTATGATGGCGTAAGTGTCGTGCACAACTGGCGACGGTGTCTACGGGCCTGCTACCACCGACTGGGCATAGAACGAACTTCACCGCGCAGGCGCGACACCTGCTGAAAACTCGTGTATTTTCTTTCGTTTACGAGTTTGTATCATTGTCCTCCTTTCAAAACTTCTGTTACCGTTGTGCCACATTACTCCTCCAGCGGTGCCCTTGAATCTTGCTACCTCAGTCGCAGCTTCCGGGTGGCAGCGGTGACGTATTTCCGTGGACGCCTGATGAGCACGGCTGAAATCGGACGGCTAGGAGCCACGGGGAAGTCGAAAAATGAGCCTAATAACGCTATCGCATTAAAACCTGGCGATGCTTATCATCTTCTTTGCTGGAACATCGCATTTGCTTCACTTCCCTCGCTTTCGTTTCTTTGTCTTTTGGCGCGGATTACTTCGACCGTCTTCTTTTCTGCTACATTTGTATGCGTACCTTTTTTTCTTTCTTCGTCTTACGGCGCCAGCAAACTGGCAGATGCCACAGCTTCTCTAGAATCGGGGTTCTACGGGACTGGTGTGCACCTGTTCTACTCCCGTACCATTCCGTTCAGGTGTCGCGCAGCACCAAATATTATATTACTTTTACGTTTCCAAATCAGAGCTTTCGGGAGTTATTTGAGGCGGGCACATTAGCCCCTCAAAGCTCCCTAAACTTGGCCTATATTCCAAGTGTTTTCGGTGCACGAAGAAAGGCACAACGACACCAACGAATGTTCTACCTCTGACAACGTGTGGTAATAGCACACTGTGCTTACGTATGCTGTATACTGGTGACATTGCTCTGTATTTCGAAAACAGAATCAGCATAGGAGGAGTCATTAAGATGCTGAAAATGTTTAATGAATTCAGCGGAAGCCCTGTTAACTGAAAAAAGTGTTTGGACATATAAGAAGGCAACTGGTTTTCGACACCAAGCGTGTACAAGAGCATCAGCTGGAAAGCGACGACTCCCAATTATTTCGGTGTGCCACTCGAGAACTACCGTAAAGTGATCCATACTGGCAACGGCAGACGACAAGAGAACGTGACAAGGCAGAAAAATGGGATAGGAAAGGGAAACTGATGTTTAAGTTCTCACCCGCGACTGCGTGCAACTTGTTTTTTGTGGCAAACATTTTGTACGTGATGCAATCTCTGTACTGCACGCGAGCGAATATGCAAGAGCTACCTCGACTGTTTGCCGTCTTCATTTGGGGGTCTACCTGGGAGCGGACGAGTCGCACAAACCTTTTTCGACACGTGCGCTCCGGGTGTCTGTCCCCAGTACATCGGTCTCTGTGGCAGATTGTAAACTGTTTTAACGCATTAGCGTTATTAGGCTCATTTTCAAATTTTTCCGCGGCTGGTAGCCGTGTTCTATCAGCCGTGCTCACCAAGAGTTCGCGGAAATACGTCAATGCTGCCGACCGGGAACTAGTACTGAGGCAGCCGGTTACGAAGGCTCACCTTAATCTGGAAGATACGGAGCACCGGCGACTGCAGTATGTAAAGGAGGTAATACCACCATACTACGGCGGAGACGAAAGAAATTATAAGTGATTTCAGCAGGCGTCGCGCAGCGCAATGACGTTCATTCCACTTCCCGTCGGCAGTGGCATGCTCCACAGACACAATCGTGCCGCTGGTGCCGCAACTTACGCCATAACACCAAAGCGGCGCTCACACCGGAACTGATACCAGCACGAACATTGTGTTACCAAACTAAAGAAGGGAAATAAGGTCGCAAACGATTAACGCGGGGGACTAGCAAAAAAGAAAAACGAGGAAGGCTACGAACGAACTAATATGTGTCTTCATAAGAAATTAATCCTAGCATATGACATATAATTACACCAATTTATAAAACAATTTTCCGAATTTTCGCTGCCCTGCCACCGCCGAATTTATGTAGAGCGAACGACAGATGGCGCAGCGCGGCCGAGGTAAAAGATCACCCTAAAATAGGTCAAGGTGTCACACCAGAGAATGTTCACGCAAAATCTCTTAGGCATGGATTTGCAAAGAAGCGACAGAGCCGATCTCACGTTCACAAGCACCGTAAAGGTCCTTAAATAAGGTATTTGTAATACATTTCAAGAAACCATACAAGCTACACTCATAGCGCAAAGGGAGCGCCTGCGGAAACCAAAATTGTGACGGGCCGTCCTGTTGAAGATAGCACCCGTCCAGAGAAGAAACGACTGGACGCCGTGACGGACATGTCCCCGATACGGAGCCTCTGTATAAAAACTCTCTGTCCAGTGAAAAACATGGCTTTAAACCTGCCCTGGGACATGGAACAAGCCGGGATCGAATTCCTTGGAAAGATTCACAACCAGAGAAACACAGTATAAGCCGTTGCTGAATGTTCGGTATTACAAAGACAACAATTGTCGCTGTGTACCAGCAATTCTTAGCTTCGTGACACTCCTACACACACGGGCAGAGTCGGATCGGATCCTCTTGGCGATCCGCTCAGCGGAAGAATGAAATGAACGCTTAAACATCATCACACACTTTAAAAAGGTCATAAGACTATTGGCTGAAGACTGGATACCAAAATGCTTTGGAAAGATTCTTGCGTTCACATTTATGAAAGGTCACATCACATTAACACCCGGACACGAAGGGTCTGGAAGGGAACGTCGGAGCACGCCAAGAAGCACGCAAAGTTCAATTTAGTCCTCCCTGCGACCATGACTCCCCACCTTAAAAATACGGAGATTAGGTTTCACTTTACTGTTACCTTAGCGGCGAACAATCACTAACTCTGCTCAGGATATAAGCAACCACATATACCCACAAATATAGATGAGCGAAGATGTTTTGTGCAAAACATGCGACATTTAGTTGAATGTGTGGTAAATACCATGAAACATGCCCCTTCTTCTACGCAACCTTGTCTTATACAAGTATATGGTGAGGGGAGGACGACACAAATATTAGTGTTTCAAACTATCCTGAAACATATGAGGCAGCCCTGACCAGCTTGTCATCTCAATATCAGCGTGTGGCTGATTGACACGGCAAGGGGTGCAAGCTGCTGCAACCTAGGCATTGTACTGCAGATTCCACTCTTGGCCGGCCGGTAATCCGCAAGGCCCAGTTTCCTCAACCCTCACTATATCTTTCTCAATAAGCGTTTTTATCTCTCTCTCTCTCTCTCTCTCTCTCTCTCTCTCTCTCTCTCTCTCTCTCTCTCTCTCTGTCTCTTTGGAAACAAAAAAAGACAAAAATGTTCAGCCCTGCCACGACGCCACAGTATAAAAAAACTGACCAACAACCCGCCGCCGCAACGTTTCACGCGAACATCTAGAGCCATACAAGATTAGACGGCTGCTGTCTTTTCTGTGCCACGGTGTTTAAAAATCTGCTGCGGCTAGTTCTGGTCTTTTCGTTGAGTTTCATTTTTTGGGGAGTCATGAATAGCAAATGCACCAACTCCACCCCAGAACGTTCCCTCGACGTCGAAGTAACGCTATGGCGTCGTACATCTTAAGACCTAAACGAAGATATCTCCTATAACTTTTCTTTTTCTTCGCGATGTGAATGACCCCTTTTAATGCACTGTCATCAAATTGAGTTTTAACAGGGCGTTGAAACAATTCGCTGTTGACGTAACCAGAGTCCCTCGATTCTGTACTGGTCACGAAGTTGCTCCGTAACTCTATGGGCGAGCTTCCCATGCTCCCTTCGGCTGCCGCGCCGTGGCGCCTGCATTTGTGAGAGGGCACTCCTTGGGAGGCGTATAGCGCTGGCCAGGATGATGGGGTCGCGTCAGTTGGGAGAGTTTATGAAAAAATGACGAGCAACGAGCTTCTCCCGCTATTTATTACTGTGTGACCGAATTAGTGCCTGTAAAAAAGTGGTTGGCGATTACGATAACTCTCTAATGCCATATCTTGGCGTAGCAGCAGTAATTTCCTAAGAAAAACACTGCATAGGGATCTGACTGGCTCATGTTTGCCGGTTCCTCTGTTTAGGACGTTGCACCATGTAGGACCCGGGCTAAATGGGCTTAACGGGTAGTGGCATGGGTGTTCCACCAGAATTGAACACTTTTTTTTAAAACTGCATTGTGGTGTTTCGGAGTTGAAAACTTGGCTGCTTGAGGAGGGCCTCTTTGTTCTGTACGGTGTAGATGATACTCTCTGTGAGCCACCGGAAACCGTCGAAGGTGTTCTTTGATTCTGGATTGTGGCCTTTCTGTTGGATGTCCCGGAGCGTACGTTGAAAAAGATCTCCCAATCGAGTTTTATGGCATGCGGTTTTTGCCCGTGTATAACAATGACGGTATCCCATATATGTTAATGCCCTTAATCCTGCACGGGATATGGAGGTCGCGCATGGCTTTTCGCCATAGCGATGTCGATGGAAGGCCTGCGAGGCAGTGCCTCTGCGAGAGCATCTGGAGAAATGTCGAAGTGTGGAAGACCCCGCCATGTGTACTTGACTAGACGACGGAGATTAAAAAAATAGTGCACACTACATATATTTAATTATGATGCGGTAGTAAGCACTGAGATGGCAGTTTTACCTTTGGAAACTTCTTTTTTGATGATGTCTGAACGCGGCCATAACGAGAAAAAGTAATAGCACCGTAAGTAGAGCACTGGGCTGCTACTGTGCAGGCCTGTGTTCAAATCCCGTCACATGATATGTTTTCCATTGAATAATTCAACTGCGGCGGCAAGTTGACTGGACAAATACAAAGATTGATTGATTGATTGTAGGGTTTAACACACCGACGCAGCGCAGGCGATGAGGCGCGCCGTAGTGGACGGCTCCGGGTTAATTTTGACCTCCTGGGGATCTTTAACGTGCGCTGAAATCTCGTACACACGGGTGTTTCTGCTTTTCGCCTCCATCAGAAAAGCGGCCGCCGCGGCCGGCAATCGAACCCGCGACCTCGTGCTCAGCAGCGCAACGCCTCCGCCAATGAGCCACCGAGGCAGGTACAAATACAAAGACAACAACAACGGCGCACGAGCCTTACTGCATTTTGTGAAGGCCTTGGGCTTGACTGAACGATTGTAGGGACACTATGTACAGTCTATCATTTTGCTGATTTGGCTAGTTTATCATGTTCTGGCCACTTTACCATCTATCTACCATACTTTTCAAGAATCGTCTCTTTCTCTTTAAAGCACCCCTTTCCCACTTCCCCCATGCGTAGGGTAGCCAACCGGACTCTTCTCTAGTTAACCTCCTTGCCCTTCATGTACAGTCTTATGCTTCCTTTCTTACCGGGGAAGCCAACGATGGTTCTCTTTCCCTCCCCCACCTTTGCTGTTCCCCTATTTTTTAGTGGGTATGGTCCCACCTCCTAGTCGGTAAAGCCAATGCACGGAGGACAACATACCTGCTTTCTAAGAAGGCATCCACTGTTTGGAGACACAATTTGTTTCTTTGGGTACTATAAAACCGAGTATGACTGTCGAGTGTTTGATGATGCACTACAGCGTGTTCTGCATATAGAACTGCGGCCTGTGCATCACAAATTGATTTCAACGAGTAACATTTAATTAACATTTGCCCTTAACTATTAGAGTTGCCTTTAATTATATCCACGCACTGAAAATGCTGATTGATTAGAATAAACAACATCACTATGTGATTACAAAACAACCCTGTGTGAAAGCGATGGTTTTGGCGCATGGGCTATAAGCTTTTTTTGCTGCCTTAAGCTTTGAAATACCAAGAAATATTGGTCGTTTCTGTAGTTTAGATGCGTCTCGTCCCGTTTGCATAGGAATCTAAGGCGAAAGCCTTCGATTCTTAGGTCTCTAGCACGCTCGTATTAAGGTACAGAAAATTTGTGGTACAAATAAAGTCAAGCTGCGGTCGGACCACGCGCGAGCAGGGGATCTCCCAACGGGAAAGAAAAATTACTCCCACCTCCCCTGGCGGGAACCCCTGTGTAGATGCGACGCATAGGGGGTTCCGTTGTTGTTTCCGTTATGTTGATTCTCCCATCGCGTGAAACGTGCCGTGAACCCCCTGCCGCGGCTATGACGCAACGTGACGCGGCTATGGCGCAACACAATCCAACACAATCCACTTTAATCCAATCCAATCCAAATCCAATCCAATCCAAGCCAAGCCAAGCCAAGCCAAGTTAATCCAATCGAATTCAATCCAATGCCCCTCGCGAGAGAGTGTTCGCTATCGGAGAGGAGAGGGGGTGAGCGGCGGAGAGCGCAGCTCGCGCGGCGAGGAGAATGGAGGAGGGGTGTGGACGGAAAACGACAACGCCGTATTGAGGGACAAGGCGAGTTAATGAGATGCCGTCGCATCTAAAACAGCAGCGGAAAACTAGACTAGAATAGGCCGCCACCCCACGTGCAACACCAACCGCCTGGAGTGGTGAGAGTGCCGACGGAGGCGAACAGGAGGCTCCTGGCGATGGCTTGAGAAGAGAGACAGATAGAAAGACGTTATTTTGTCCTTCGGGAACACGCGTTGGTGGCGGAGGAGGCCCAGAGGGCCACCGCAACGACAGGGCCCGGGAGGTGGTCAGGACTTGGCCTGATTCCCCCGGGTGGCCTAACATCTGCTCCCAGAGGCGAGAAAACGGAAGGGCGGGGGGGGGGGATATGGGTTCTTGAGGCATTCTCAGACGGAATTGTAACGAGTGTCGAGTGCCCCGCGGGCTGGACAGGTAGGGGTAGTAAAGAGGTGTGGGTGAGTGTGTATTCATTGCGTTCAGTGTGAGAAAGTGTGTGTTTGTAGGATGCGCAGCATCCTACGGGGAGGGGTGTGGGTAGGGGGTGGGCACGTAACGAGCTTTGGAGGGCGCGGTCCAGGGGGCTGCGGAAGTGATTATGTGCCCTGCAGCAATGTTCAATAAAACGTACAACAGCAGATAACAGCACGTCCAACATATATATGGGCTCCTGCCTCTATTTTTAAAAGTTGGGGGCATCCCATGTAATATTTCGTATATTTTTATGAATACGTATATGCGACTAAACGCAATATCTGGCTGATGACCATTGGTTAATTCCGTTGATACCTCTTATGTTCGTGCAATTTTGTCTGCATTTTCTTTTACTGTTTTTATCCGCTTATTTCAACCCAGTGTCACCGTCACCATTAGTGTGATGAGAACGCTGGATGTGTTTTTTTCTCAAGTAACTTACCGCTGCCACTTCAGCTTGGCATAGATGCGTGAAGTCTTCGATAAATAAATTATATATAAAAATTTAATTGTTCTTGTGACATGTATAGTTTTGGATTTCCTATAAATTTGGGTTCAACTGTCTTATTTGATGTGTTCGCCAGCCTAAATTATAAGACTAATGCTGGGTGATTCCAACTGACAGAAAGAAGAACATAGAAGCTTTTAATATGCACAATTTTTTTTGGCAAAATACCATTTTGCTACAGCAGTCTCCCAAAAACCTCAATGTTGTTAGAGTTTTGGTTTGAAGCCATTCCCTAAAATACAGGACACCACAAGAGCGGAACGTCACTCCTTTTCGAACCGTATACGGATTACTTTATTTATTTATTTATTTATTTATTTGTTTGTTTGTTTATTTATTTATTTATATTTTCCTCAGTGGTCCCTGACAGAACGGACATTACATGAGGGGTGGGTATACAAAAGATCGGCAAAGGCAAAATAGGATGTGCAACACACCCAAAAAAACAACAAAAATTTTAGGGTAAAGCTGAAGTGGACTAAACAAGAAAAAAGGAAAAAAATAAAAAGAAGCGGTGCGTTGAACCCGTATAGTTCCTTCAGGGCAGTGAAAGAATTCATTTTGCGGTTGTAAAAAATACAACTTTAGAGGTACGAAGCCTTGTGAAGCGCAAATAGCCGAAAATATACACGCCATACGAGGAAGATAGCAGTAGGAACCATCATACAAGAAATACTGCGGTCTGTCACAAGAAACAAAGAATAAATACGTACTAAAAGCTTCCTTGCAATTTATTATGGTTCAGTGGTGGTTGTCAGTAATTTTTAAATGTTTCTGCATTCTTAAAGGGACACTGAAGTGAATTTGTTAAGCTCCCGTTTTTGCTTGCACTGCATAAACTAGCTGAAATTTACACTTTTTATCGTTTCTCCGGTTTATAAGTCGGTAATCATTTTATAAAGCCCGACAGAAGGAAAACTAAAGGCTGTGACGTCGGGAGGAGGCGCACTGTCATTGGACGATGTCCAAGGTTAGCATTGAAACCAGTTTCGGTTTCGGTTCTGTAAAACAACTCGCTTGACATCCCACGTTATCGTTGGATGGGCATTCTCGATATTTCAATAATCGTCATACCGCGCTTCTGCCATGTTGTTGGCTGTAAAATGCCTAAGTAAAGGCTCCCATCACGGCTTGGAATCGTAGCAATCATTTGCCGAGGCCAACGCAGTGGATGAAAGCCGTCCGCGTCACCGCAGAAGCTCAAATACCGTGCCCTTTTCCCCCATATTTGAATCTTGCCTCACTGATGCCTGTATCATAAAAAGCGTGTTCGCACCAGGCCAAGGGTCTGCTGATTTCTGGCCTGTGCCTGCTGCCCGCAAGCAGTCGGTGCTTATGGCAACAACACTCCAACGAGAACTCACTAGCCCGTCAGTGTCAGTATGAGCGTGTTCTGCGAACTCGTTCGTGGAGCAGTGAACATTACGGTCCAAAAATGGTGAACTCAGTATAGAAAACATCGGAATAAAACGAAAAAATCAACTTACAAAAAAAAAGAAGGTACCCTCGGCAATTCGAACTTGCGACTTGCAAAATAACATAACTAGCGCTCCAGACGACTCGGCCACGGGCCAGCGCTGGCGGTGTTAGAATTATAAGGTATATAATGTTAACCAGTTTACACTTTAGCTTTAGCATTTTAAGAAGCTTAGATGACTTTTTGTTGCATAGCCCTCATGCAGTAAGCATCCGCCAAATTTACATAATATCACGTCTAGCAATTGCATTTCTTAGACGGAAAAGCGTTCGCAGTTGTGTGGTCGTGCTGCTGACTGCTGTGCTTGTTCAGCCAGCGCAAAAAGGGGCTTCCTGTGCCCTAGATTTATGCTGTACGGTAAAGGTTTCAGTTGATTTATGTCCTTAGTACCTATATTGACTTCACTGACAATTCTCCCGCCTTCAAGCGGCCTTAGATTTTCCTACTAGCGTACCAGCAAGCGAAGCATCGTGTGTGTGCTTGTGCAGCGCTTGTGGGGAGCGACCTGGACTTGAAGCTTGATACAGTTTACAAACTAGCAAACTAAAGAAAGGCGCATTATTCCATTCACAAACTTGTCGTGGCTTAGTTTCATCTGAGCAAACGAATTGTGACGACCCGTCGGCGGCCGGCGGACTAAACGCTGGGTCGACTGCGACTGAATCTGTCCGAAGGTCGGCGAACCGTGCACTAGCACAGTTATGCCAAGTCATTTCCTCCGTAACGTCACTCGAAACGCCACAGAAAATGGGCGAGGATGCAGAAAGGATTAAAGCATTTTCGAATTGAATTTTCTACTAAATATATTCGCGTAAACGCACTCAGAGTGGTCGAAACATGGCCTAAGGACTTTGAACTACTTTTTGCTAGTGGGCACGGCGGGCATGGAAGCGGCATTTCGGTAACCAAGCCGTTCTTCTGCCTTGTGCAGGGGCTCTTCTGCGCATGTTTGGCTATGCAGTGTTGCCACTTTCCAAACTTGACCTCGACGACGTTTCAGCAACCAGCTTATGCGGCAACGCATTTGCTGCAGCATGATGTAACAACGAGCGACATCCCCTTTCGTCCTTCTTCAGCTATCACTGTTCAAGCCCTGACGTCAGCAGATACAGCGCCTATGTATGAACGACACCTGAACTTCAACTTCAGTGGGCATGGCAGGCATGGCAGCAGCATGTCGCTAAACCAAGCGGTTCTTCTGCCTTGTGCAGGATGGTCCTTGTTTCGGTTTTTTTTTTTAGGAGAGATTTGCTCTTTCTTATAGTCCTGCCGGGCCCCCACCAGTGCCCTCTGATTGCTTACGAATGCTTTTGTGCGATGCGGTTGGTATAGTGCGATGCCATTGAATCTAATCCCGTAGCTACTGTCGAAGAGAAAGTGTTGAGAGCAATGATCATGAAGGTAGGGATAATGGAAGCGCATCAAATATACCAAAAATCAGTTAGCTTTCAGACATAAACTTACTGACCTCGAGTGTAGAAGTAGACGCTCGAATTTAGTGGTTTTTGGTATTTCACAAAGCACTACAGAGACTCAAGCGGAACTAAAACAGAAAGTAATTGACACGACGTTTAAAGAGAAGATTGGTGTCACATGCAAATCGCTAGGGAGTATTCATGGAATAGGCAAACCCGGTACAAAAACACCAGTCATCTTGTTCTTTCAAGAATTCAACGAAAAAAATCTGCTGTAATAAAGAATGCCAAAAAAAACTCAAGGAAACTAAAATATCCGTCCGAAGCGACTACTCCAAGCAAACCTTAAAAGAACAGAAACTGGTTTTGTATAGTCCTAAAGATGAAAAATCCGAGGGGAAAAACGTTTATCTAGTTTACGATAAATTGCATGTTGACAAAGAAGTTTTTGTTTGGAATGAAGCAGCCAACGGGCTCAGAAAAATCCCTCGAAAGGAACAGCATGCGCACGCAATGAACGCAGAAAGTGTTGAGAGCAATAATCATGAAGGTAGGGATAATGGAAGCGCATCAAATATGACCAACCAACGTGTAAGACTACTGAATATAAACGCTCGTAGTATTACAAACAAAATTGAGCACCTTGAAACTATACTTCTAGCACACGATCCTCACCTAGTTATCCTTACTAAGACGTGGCTTCACACTGCCGTCAGTGATGATGACGTGGTGCCACCGGGTTTCAAATTTTTTCGAAAGGACAGGGCAACAAGGGGGAGGGGGGGTGGCGGTTATTCTGAACGACTGTATAATACCCACGTTGCTATATCATGTTCCCGATCTTCAATGCTTGAGTTTAAACATAACATCCGGCGGCCAGAATTTCGTGTTGTACGCAGAGTACCGGGCTCCTGATTCAACAACCGATTATTTGACAAAATTGCATGCGCACATGCTACAATACAACGATCGGAATGTAATATTAGCAGAAGATTTTAAGCTTCCTGGTATTCATTAGGAAAGATTAAAACTAGGCTCTGACTCTGTCAATATTTCTTGCGTGTTTGATATTATGATTGACCACAATATTCTGCAAGTTGTACTTGATCTTACACGTGTTACAGAGTCAACATCTTGATTGCTTGATCTGGTATTTTTACATGGATCAATTATTCAGTACGACGTGTCCGTAATCACTGGCATATCGGACCACAGTTTGGTTAGTGTTTCGTACCCCTTGCATGTAAGCCGTTCTAAGGATACGCATGCCACAGAATCTGAATTTTGCACGTGCTTAAAATTCTCGCATCTTTGAGTTTTTGGATGATCATGTGGCCGAGTTTTGAGGCGAAAATGTGGAACACCTTTGCGGGAAATTCAAGGACATCTGTAAGTTTTGTTTAGATTGACTCATCCCCAACAAACTAAAAAAAGCGCACTAAGTTCACTCCGTGGGTCACGAGACCTACACTGCAGTTAAAACGAAAGGTCGAACGTCTCAGAAAAAACAGGGCAGCTTCCCATCGTCTAAGTGAAGTTCGGCCTGCTTTACATGAAGCGATTGAATGGGAAAAAAAGCTTTTATTTCAATACTACACTGGCTAATTTTATTAACGATTACCCGCAGAAGTTTTGGGCCTACATTAGCGATCGCAAAAAGAATGTACATCAAATTTCCGTGAACGGTTCTCTGATATCGGATGCGAAAGCGATTGCTTATCATTTTAACTCCTTTTTCCATAGTGTTTTCTCTCATTCTTGTCAGCCTGCAGCTTTTGTACGTGATCCAGATATTCCACCAGGTAATTTAATTTCATATGAAGGAGTTCTAAACATCGTTCTTCGAATAAAAGTAAAATGTTCCGGTGGGCCAGAGGGAATACCGAATGAATTTTTCCCACGGTACGCCGAGCCCTTGTCCAAATACCTTGTTACAATTTTGAGGCTTCATTCCGTACTGTAACGTTCCCTAAAGAATTGAAAATGGCTCGTGTCAAGACAATTCCCAAAAAGGGAGACCCTCTTCTTGTCTCCAACTATCGGCCAATTTTGATTATACCGTCTTGCAGCAGAATGTTAGAACACATCGTCACAACATTCCTATCAAAAACGTCTAGATGAGCATCAAAAACACATTATCGCCACTGCCTTCACGAGGGCATCAACACAAACTGAAGCTGAAGCGATAGCCATTGCGCTCTCCTTTACCTCCACTCGTCTCGACTCCCCTCTTCCCACCCTGGATGGCCACACCCTACTCACCTACAACGACATTCTCACACATTATGAGCTGTCGCGTCACACCTTCCCGACACCTCACCCCTCTAACAAAGGCTGACGAAATCACTTTCCGCCAACTTCAAACCCGGACCTTCCCTCACAATACACTATGGCATTTGATCTTCCCCACCTCTCACTCACCACAGTGCAACTTTTGCCCTGAAAGAGGTACCCTTTACCACATCGTATGGGAATGCTCCCACACACCTGACCTACCTCCAAATCCCCACCCTTCCCCTTCACAGTGCGCGGTGCAGCTGTCCAGATCGTACCCCGGCTCCTAGCTTAACCAGGTGAGACGGCCTGGATGGCCAGCCAGAGCCAGGGACTCCTGGACTAAGGAGTCCCACCACTGGTCTGCCTCCGCACACGGAGTCAGATTGGGATTCAATAAAAGTTTATTCCTGCTACTCCTCCTCCGTACCAGCTAGGTTTTCGAAAATGCTTCTCAACTACAACTCATTTATGTACGGTCATTCATTCTCTTGCATCTGTGATTGATAAAGGTGGCCAAGAAGACGTCATTTTCTTAGATTTTTTCAAAGCTTTTGACTACATTCCTAATGATAAACTTATTGTTAAATTACAACTTATTGGACTTCCAAATTTTCTATTAGCCTTGATTTCTACCTACTTGGCTGATCGCTCCCAGTTTGTCTGCATTAGATAAAATTCAATTCTTCTGTGGGTTACTTCAGGTGTTCCGCAGGGCAGTGTACTCGGTCCCCTACTATTTTTGATATACTGTAATGATGTAGAAAATTGTGTAAACCCGCCTGTTAATGTTCGTCTTTTTTCAGATGATTGTATTCTGCTTAACTCGATAGCGAATCCTGATGACCAAGCAGCTCTCCAGTCCACTCTAAACAATATATGTCTATGGTGCAACCAATGGGGGATGAAACTAAACTTGTGTAAATCAGTTCTGCTCCATGTCACTAACAAGAAAGAGCCAGTACTTCTGAATACACGCTCTCTAACCAACCTCTTCATGAAGTGAAGGAATACAAGTATCTTGGTGTCACTCTAACAAATAATTTAAGTTGGAATTCCCACATTAAACAACTTCCCTCCGCAGCTTTCTGCAGGTTATGCATGCTAAGGCACAAGCTTAAAAATGCTCCTAAGAAAGTTAAACACTTAGCTCACCAATCGTTGATACTACCGAAATTAGAATATGCATGTGTTGCCTGCGATCCTTATACTAAAACTCACATTGATGCATTAGAAAAAATTCAGCGGAGGGCAGCTCGTTTCATTTATTCATTCTATAAGCCTGGTAGTTCTGTCACCCATGTTATGCTTTCAAATGGTATCTCAACTTTGCAGTCACGCCGCAGATTCTTGCGCCTAAATGTTTTGTACCTAATTCTAAACCGCAAGCTTCCTCTGAACCCTGACCACTGCCTCACACCACTTAGAGCACGGCAGACGCGGCGTTCACACACACTTTCTTTAACACCGTGTTTAGCTCGTACTAAATTGTTCAAATTTTCTTTTTTTTCTTTTCTTGTACAATTGAGGAGTGGAGTGGAAAGGTTTGCCTGCAAGAAGTTTAAACACTCCTGAGCTTATTTACGCCGAAATCTGAAATTGTTGTTCTAACTATTGCAACTGTTCCGCGACCCCTCCCCCGTGCATTACATTTGTAGTGATAATATGTGAAAGTTGCATATACGTTGAATTTTCAACATTTAAGCACTGCAAGCAACATTATAAGTAGTACCACATGCACACGTTTTTTAGGCAGTGAACATGTGACCTGATACTTGATTAGACGTCGCAGCTTGAAAACATGCTGTTCCAGCCTGCATGTCTGGTGGACTCACAGGGCAGCTTTCACTGTTTAAATGCAAGAAATTTTTCAACCTTCCTAAGCTCATCCAGCATCCTCATGATCAGACAGAAATGCTTGTGTGGTGTGACGTTATTTGTAGCTGGTTTGCCTAAACTGTGTTGACCGTAACGTGTAGAGCATGGGTTCACCGTGCTGATTCTTACAAATATACATGTGATGGGGGTACAATCACAGTGCGAAAAAGATTAAACACGCTGTGAGCTTGCCACCCTGCTCCTTCGCCGTCCCGTTTTTTCGTTTCGTCAGCATTTCAACTTGACGGCCCCTTGGTGGTATTGGCATGCTGAGACGTTCCCCATGTGCCTCTGAGAGAATTTTAATGGAGCCATGGAGACAAAATACAAGTTTGTGTTATTCGAAAGATTTCGTGTGTTATAGTGCCCCCAGCACTTGTCCGAATGCAAACGATGCTTTATTGACTGAGAAATTATTTAATTGAAATTAGAATTTTGATTTTCCCGCTAAATCGTGCGTTTTAGTGGTCTGCAATGACATCACAGGAACCGACCGCTCTGCAGCCGATTGGGAAGCCTTGTTTACCGTTAGCGAACCTAGATGGTGTCACCATACCACGGCAAGCCGCTTCCTGCTTTTGGTTTGTTTTTGACCGTATTTAAACCTGGCTTGTTTTTGTTGAGGGAGAAAATAACCTTTTCGAGAAACATAGTGCTCGCTCTACAAATAGGGTCACGTAAGACACCGTTGCTTGTTCAGTTGCCCAGTGTTGTCTGAGACAACCCGAAAGCCCCGCAGTCCTGTGGAGCTAAACCAAGCATAGTGCGCGCAGTACCAACAGCAGTACGCACCGGTACTTCAACGTTTACGTGGGCTTTCCTAACTTCTACTGCTGTCCCACCATTATTACTGGTGTAAAAAGAATGTGCCCTAAATTTAAGCGCAAATAGCTCGTTCCGCAGAGCCCTTCGGCAATTGGGCTCTTCCCAATTCACGTTTCCTTTTGCCGCCCTCTGCCAACTGCAGAGCTGGCTGGTATGACAGAAGTTCTGTTGCGGGAAATGAGTTAGTGGGTCGCATGTCTATTCTCTTTGTTCCTAATATGTAGCTTATTTGAGTGGAGTTTACGTTAAAAATGGTGTCAGTATGATTCTAGCAACGCAATCTTTTGAATGAACCAAACTTCTGTTTTCTCTTCATGGCTCCTTTAAAAGCTTTAACCACGTTTCGCACCCTCTGGACCAGAGAATATGCTTGCACAGTTGAAAGCTGGGACCACAGATTTCTACCACCTGGGGATATAATAGGCTTAGTTTAACATTATTTCTGTGTAAGGTTGCTTCTGTTCCTTTAAAGTATGGCTGAAAGCCTTGTAAGGATTGTCATGCATGTACTTATTTTTTAGCCTTAAAGAACTGAAGGTGTCTTTCTTGCACCTACCAAAAAAGAAATTGTGTAAAGTCCTGTCAGAGCAAGCACTTCACGGCGTTATACCGCATTTTTGCGGCTTGTTTACTACTTGAACTTCTATTTTTTACAGGGCCATGTGCGTTACATGGAGGATGTCTATTGTGAGCTACCAGAAGAATTGGCTGCCTCCTGTTTCGATCTATCCTGCATGACCTGTAAGTGGAGTTCATTAAGACTGTCAAATGCATAAAAATCTCGATTTTGAAGGCTGAGAGAACATGAAAACATCGAAAACCATTGTGGCATCCTTGTGGTACCTCAGTGATATTAAGACATAAGAACATTGCAGAGATGGGACAGAAAATAAGGAACAGATGAGGGTGATAAACTTTCTGACGTCTTTCTTATTTTTTATCGCATCTGGGCTGCGTCCTTGCTGCATGAATTAATTATTAACCACTGTCAGCTTTGTTCACTGTGGTAGTTGCATGGTGGCCACAGACAGCGTGAGGGGATTTCTCTTCTACCGCCTATTACAGATGAACTAGATCTTTAGACTTCTACTAAAAAGTGATGTTATGAATTACATTACATGAGTCAAACAATTCCATGCTCCCAGAAATAGAATTTAGGTGAATTCCCATCAATGCCATAGATGCAACTTGTCCCTAGCAGTGAAAGGGGTGTATTGCGTGCCATTTTCCCACTTTGTTTCTTCTAGTGTAATGAGTCTCACTGGCCATCATACCCCCTCCCCCCAACAGCTATTAACTCTAGCAAAATTCATGATGGTCCTAATTGTACAAGGGTACTCGGCAATTGAAGAAAGCTGTGGGGGGTTCTGGTTTTTGTATCATACTTTGTTTGGAATATTGTTATGTAGCCCCGGATAATGCAGAGTTTTTGTAAACATATAGATTATTGGAGCAAACTTGTGCTCCGTAGTGAACATAGAAAAACACAAACCTCGAAGGAGTCAGCAAAGGGACGTGTACGGATGAGCGTTGGCGAAGTGAATGCCGCAGGGTTTCTTTTGCACTCATTCATTTAGACGGAGAACATTTTCAATAAAAAACAGAAAAAGCTAGGATAGGGAGCGCAAAGCAACCTCCTTTCCATATCAAACAAGACTGCTGGTGCAGCATACAAAGAAAAAAGGGGAAAAAGACGCGTCCTTTAAAAAAGGATAAGATTGCAAGGTGTGGCCAGATGCTTGTAACAAAACATTTTGTAAACAAATCAAATGCCGTGGTTGGGGGCAACATTATGATGGATATAGTAGGAAAAATCTGCATTATTGATTTGATTGATTGTAGGGTTTAACGCGCCGACGCAGCGCAGGCGATGAGGCGCGCCGTAGTGGAGGGCTCCGGATTAATTTTGACCACCTGGGGGTCTTTAACGTGCGCCGAAATCTCGTACACACGGGCGTTTTTGCTTTTCGCCTCCATCAGAAAACCGGCCGCCGCGGCCGGGAAATCTGCATTATTACCCAACAGTATGAATGTTCTGTGTGCAAACATATGCAAAAACGCTTGTGTGTTTTTAGCATAAGAGTGCACGTTACAGAGTAGTCAGCTCAAGTTACTCACCGCGGTAGCTTTCCTCATTGCCGACAAGCATAAACCCTGAATATAAATTTGCTGTATTCGATCGCTTTAACCCTCTCACTGTCACTGACGTACTGGTTTGTTTTCGCATTTCCCCTCCACAGTGTCACCGACATACCGGTGCGTTTTCTGTTGTGTGTTGAAAAATTCGTGCCATGGTGCAAAGTTGGCGCACATGCACTGTTTGTGCCATCAGTCGAATCTTTCTAGTAGCCTGTATTTTACAAAGTACAGAGCGACCGCGCCCAGCTTTCGTTGCTTGGGGGGCATGGTCACTCCGTGCGCTGTACATCTGTAGGGATGAGTGACCACGTGGCACGCGTACAGTTATGGGTGCAAGTGTTGTGCCATCCACAACGGTTTTTTAGGGTTGTTTCTAATTTCTGTTCCTGTGTCTGCTACGGCGCGCCAGGATAGCCCAGCGCACACCTCGTGTCAGCAACAACCTCGCGTTTCAGCAGCACATGAGGTTGTTGTATTAAGGTTGTATCCCCTTTTTATCTCTCTCTGCTATCATGATTTCAGAAGACACCATTTCTGTGCGTTGTGGGGCTGCTGAAAGTGCTCCCTCTATGCGTGCCGTTACTTTCGGATGGCTGACCATGTGGGGCCTTCGACTGCGGATAGCAGCGATGGTTCTTCGATTCCAATTCGAATACAAGCTGAGCTCGAATTTGCACTCTGAGAGCTTCTCATCCGAGAAAGGGGTGTGAGTTCCACAGCATCAGATTGTGATGTTGAAACGATGGGTCATCCTCCCGGAAGTGTGCACGGCAAACTGACAATATCTGGAAAGGCGATTTCTCACCCCCGCTCTTTCCTTTCCACGCGTAACGTTCCAGACGCTATCTTAGTCAAATAAATCACCATGTTCCTTCCCTGATATTCCGGAAACCAATCCGACACTAAAGTCCGTCATGGCTAGAAACCCCCAACAGTGAAAGGGTTAATACCACTGACATAATTATTGAAGAGCCCCCCACTCCCCAGTCACAGATCTCAGGTATACATGTGCTCCTTCTTAACGTCTAAAGGATGAATTTATATTTGTATCTAGCAATAATTACAGAAATCACAAGGGGGGTGTACACGTCCTTCTGCTTTATTTACCCATGTTCTGGTCGACACATCGACACATGGAAATAGAAAAGGTGAGGAGCCAACCTAGAGGTTGGTCAGTTCATGGTGATGTGCGTTTCCTCAACTCTGAACATTTTGCTTTTTGACAGCAAGCACAGACAAACAAACTAGACAATTCAAGTGCTGTCTCGTAAACGAAATGCACAATAAAACTGCGGCCTTTATAGGTTCCAAAGAACGCGTAAACACAAGCAACTACTCATGATGACGACTGATCAATGCCTGTCTTGGCATGTTCATGCAATTTTATGTTGCCTTCTCCGTCCACCCCCCCGTATTGCTTTGTTCCCACAGTCCCGCTGCAATAATCTCATCTCTTAAATGTTCTTGCGAGGCTGTATGAATGCCCGTTATGAGGAGTCCATGAATCTAAACAGTACTTACTTCTGGCTTATGTTGCCTATGTAACAGTATGTCATATTTGATGTTCGTAAGCTCATTAGTTAATTTATTTGGTCTAAATTTTGTGGCTAATTTTGCAACCTAGAAGTTCTAGCTTCTCTTTCAGGATAGTTGGCTCAGTTTTGTATGGGAACACTCCCTCATATTTATAAGCATAACCAGCAAATGTTCCCGAGACATGTTTGTTTAAACCTCTCATATGCGATCAATGCGTTTGTCATTTCAGGTTCAAGTGTGGCAGTGGCTATCCCGTCCTGTGAGGGGTAAAGATGAGGAGACACCTGGTGTGGCAGGCGGCAGTAGCACTTATGGATCCAACCTGAATAAAGTAGTGAGGTTTGCAAGAGTCATATGTGATTCATGTGATTTTCGTCAGCTTGCTCTTACAGAAAGAACTGCAGCATGAACCAGTGACTGTGGAGCTGCCTGACATTTTCCTTATGCAGCTGGCTGTAGGGCGCTGTTATTTGACAGCATGGAAAGGGCACTCAAAAGGTGGAAGTTTGTGGGACACGTAGAGGGCGGAAACATAAAGGATTCTTGGAGGACGCAGAAAGTCGGTGGCGAAATTTCAATACAGGGGACACACAAGGGACGAATGCGGTCTGGTGCCTTCGAGACATACAGGGGACACACAAAGGCCGTATGGTGTCTGTTTCCTTTGGGAGATAGACTGGATGCATGGAGGACGGAAACACACAGGACACTTGGCGGACGCAGAAAGTCGGTGGCGAAATTCCAACACAGAGGAAACACACAGGACGCACACAGTCTATTTCCTTCTGGACGTAGACTGTCTTTTGACTGGACATAGAAATTTTCATAAGGGACTCCTTCCTTTCGTTGCATTTGTATAAAAATGTTGCGCTTTCCGCTTTTATTTTCTCTGTTCTTTTTGGTGATGTTGTATTGAAATGTTGGGTATAATAACTATATTATTTTTCCCCTCCTTCTTTGGCTTCTGGCCAGCAGTATTTGGAAATAAATAAATAAAATAAATAATCCCACAATGTTTACAAATCACTTCAGTGTCCCTTTAAAAGGCCCTAAACAGGGTTCAAAAGGTTGCGATTTTACGAGCGCAATCGCTGGAGTACCACCCGAGGAACGTCCTGCCTCAAAAAGGGTTTAGAAGCTTTGAATATTAGCCGAGTTATCTTTCATTAAAAAGTGCCACCAATAAGTCCCGGGGCTTTTATCGTCTCATCGCGCCTCCAAAGCTCTGTGGATGCCGTGAGGTCACCGACCAGGCGCAAGACCACCTAGAGAAACAGGGCAAGGTTCAGGATGCGCGCCGCCATTGGCTTCGCTCGGCGGTACGTCGCGCTTTTTTTTTAGCAGCCGACGCGCAGGCTCCTCCTACAATTGTCGAGCGGGCTCGGCCCGCTTGAATTGACGGGCGGCATGGCTCTCACGACAGCCGTGGTAACGTCGGCACGGCAGAATAGGGGAGACGAGCGTTTGAAGGCTAGATAGGGGGTCTTAAACACAACATGCTCGCTCACCACAGTAATTGAGAATTCACACCGATGACTAATGAAACACCTGCGTTTCCGCAGGCCAGCAGTGTCCGCTGAATCGGCTGCGCTACTCGCGTCCACTGGCATGCTCCTGCTCAAGCGACCATTTACAGTTACCTCAGGCTCAGCAGCGTTCTGTTTATGCTACCTGTGAACTTTCCTGTGTCGTCCTCACGCAAGAAGAACGAACGATAATTATCGTCAAGAAGTTACCCGACCTGGCGATACTGCCCACGCCGGGACGATCACGGCAGCTCGTTCAAAAAAACAAAAATGCCGATAAATCGGCTCTTTGTAGGCGATATTGTTTTGTTTAGCCTCTGCAAATACTTTAAGGGCACTTTATTCGGTATGCAGTCAATTAAACGCACCAGAATGTGATTAAATTAAGTACAACCAACTTTCGCTCTGGCTTGTAATTGAAAACGCATGGAGGGCGGTGAGGGTCGTCTGCTTTTGTACTACCTAGAGGCGTCGGCCACTAGGGGCTCTGCATGTCGAGAAATTCAGCGCAGGAGGCCTATACACCCCAGAGTGGGCTCCTCGTCCACCGCACAGGCATATTCTTGACGCGGTCGCGCGTGTAGCGGCATTTAAAAGTGCAGAAGCTCTCCATGTTTTTCAGCGTTATTCATACCGTGTAAGCGACGCGCTATATCTACAAACTCAGCTAAGCTCGTGTGACGGATAGCGATGATCGACATTCGTCCCTACTAACATACGCCGTGCCGCCGGTGCAGGAGCGCCGCTCGCCGGGACCGCACCAGCGTTTCCCCCAGAGCAGGGAACGCTGACTGGCTACAGCGTTTAAACGGCCCACTTACAGACGCGCCGTACTGTTCAGTGCTTTGTGGGTCAGAGAAGCTGCGTCAGAGTATATAGCGGCACGTCAGGGCACGGCAGTATGGGGGCAAGGAAGCGGTAGGTAAACAAGGAACGAAAGAATGGATCTTTTTTGTGTGTTTTTGTGGCCCCTGCTTTACGCAGAGGTGTAATATTTGGTATACGTTGTCGTGAACGGGTACTCTAGCGATTGCGAGATTGAAATGGCGACCTTCGGACGCTTATTTAGGGCTCCTTAAATGCTAACAATGGAATCTGGTAGGGTGTTCCATTCCTTAGCTGTACGAATAAAGAGCAATTCTGCAACTGTGGTAGTTTTGGAACGAGGCCATTGTATGTGCATTGTGTTGCAATAACGATCAGAGAAATTGGGGCGTGGTGTGACGTAAATGCTCGGTGGAAAGAGAGAGAGAGAGAGAGAGAGAGAGAGAGAGAGAGAGAGAGAGAAAGAGAGAAAATTGTTTAATTTCGACCTTGAAGGGGCTGTGCGGACAAAATACGAGTTTGCTTTACGAGTTTGCCCTAGGCACTTGTCGGACGGCAAACGATGCTTTATTCATTGAGAAATTCAATATTTTAATTCAAAATTTCAATTCAGCCGCTAAATCGTTCTTTCGTGACGTCGAAAATATCGTATTGAGAGCAGTTCATTAAAACTAAATATAGCCTGCAAACCAGAGCTTCTGCCATCTCACAGCCGCCCGTTTCATTATCTTGTTGATCGCCCACTTTCAGAGATGGCGCTACAATACTGCTGAAGGGCCAGTGTTTGATTATCTTGTTTATCCCCCACTTTCATAGAAGGCGCTGCAATAGACCTTATGAAAAAGTGCCGCCATCTACCTGAAGAAAAACGAAACGAACACGCGACGTACGCCATGTTGGGGGATGGCGGTCGCGGGATTGCTCGGTACGTAGCGGCTGAGGGGCTTTCTCGGCTTTGCGATCCTTTTATATTCAGATTTAAGCGCAGCAAAATGAGCGACGAGTGATCAGTGGACCTTTTTCTGTTGCCCACATTTGCGGGCGACTTCGTAAATACGCATTATGCATCGAAAAAGCAGTCAGGGAGGCACCGGCACGGAAGCTGTTGGAGGCTGTCGCGTTTCTTTTTTTGGGGGGGAAGGGGGGCTTTGAAAACGCAAACATTGGATGCACATCCGTGTTGGTTCGCATCATGCAGGTTTCTCAGGAGGTCATTCCTGAAACGCTTCGAAACTTGCGGGCTGTACTGAGGTTGGAATCGGGGAGGGGGGCACTCGCGATATAGCTATACGCTAAGGATCCTCTGGGACGCAGGGGAAACCTGCAAAAGAAAGAAAAACACTTAAAAAAATAAATTGCATATACCTAGCATTTTTTAACAGCGGAGCTGCTTTAGCTGGCCATAATGTGTAGCGCGTAACGTGTGCGGCGTGTAACGAGTTAAACATTCCCAGTTAATTACCAATAAATCGCCAGTGAATAATTAAATTACGAATAAATTGCCGAGCCCTGGTGAGCGCGCGCCTCGCGGCGACCGCCGAGCGTCCTTTGCTCGCGCCGTGGACAACAAAATGGGTGCACACTAACGCTTAGAAAATTCCACTCGAAAAATTTCATCTTGGGAAAATAAGCTGCGGTCGAACAGCAGGCGACGAGCGGTAAATAACCGACACTACGTACGTTACTAGCGCTACTCATGGCGCTACCTGAAGGTTGCAACTCTCGAGAATCCCTTATTTCCTGTAACGTTTGGCAAACAAAAGAATGCGTAGTACTTCCATAAAAGTCTACCGAACGTCCAGAATAAAAATAAAACGCGGGCGCGCAAAGCGCGAACGGTAGACTCAAAACTCTTCCCGCACGATAAAGTACGGGCTGACCGATACAGTGCGCCTTAAATACCAGGAGGGAGGAATGCTCCGCGGCACATTCAGGGCTAGAAAAAAGCTCACTTTGGGACTGTTTTAGTCCTGCACAGATTTTTCGTTTCGTGACTATGCATGCGATCTAGCTATAATATTACTGCGCGAAGGGAAGTCGACGCCCGCAAGCGACTTCACGCAGGGCTCGAGTCATGCTTCCGTTGATAAAAAAAGATGTGTACGCTGTTTCCGCGGTCGTCCTCGTATCATCTTTGTGCACAGCAAGTTACACCGCACTGTATTTGGGCATCTTGGACAACGATAAAAGCCGACGTGCGCATCACTAACCCCGGGCTATCATGTACACAGCGGTATCCGGAGATCCTGGAATCCCCCAACATGGCAGAAGCGCACGTGGTTTCGGCAAGAGGGCGCCAGTTTTTGCATAAGGTCTATATTGCTGAAATGTAAGTGTTCGCACTTGGCTTCTGGCCGGTCTTCTACACCTGCTTGGGCTACTTAAACACAGAAACTTTGGTCTGTCTGTCCGTCTGTCTGTGACTCGATTAAGCCATCCGGCAAAGTGAAACAATAAATGTGCAATTGTCTTATATACCCACAGCCAGATATAAACGTCTGAGTCCGGTGTTAATGTTCATACTTGTCCACATTTCGTTGAACAAGACATTACGCAAATATAAAGCAGAAAATCAATACATTGGTGATATTTGCAGGGTCCCTGTATTAAAAAATTCGTGGATGCTTGGTGTTTTGCGATAGCAAATAAAATACTCGGCATTTGCAACGAAAGGAGGAAATACGGAGCCAATTTGTGTTACGGTTCATACTAATCGTTTCTTAAATATTAAGCTATGACTGTACAAACATTGTCACGTAAGCGACAGTGCTTCTTGTGTCAGTTGGTGACCATTGTTTCAGGCAAGTCTGGTGCGTCCGACGGCTGTGTTAGCGGTGTCAGACGGCCAAGTGTTGCACTAACTGCTTCAGTGTTTACGTGTTCGTTCGCAAGCTTAATTTTTACTTCTATAAAAGGCCCTACATTTAAGCGGAAACATCTCGTGTGTCAAAGTTATAAGCCCTGACTAATTTTCATTTGCTTTTGCCGGCCTCAGGTAATCGCACAGCAGGGCTTATGACATCATAGGCTCTGTTTCGGGAAATGAGCTGGTGGGTCGCATGGCCACTCTTTTTTCCTAATTATGTAGCTTATTTGAGCGAAGTTTACGTTGAATGTGGTGTCAGTATGATTCTAACGAGGCAATCTTTCGAATCAACCAAACTTGTGTTTCGTCTGAATAGATTATTTAAGGGTTCAGGAAGGTGAGAGCCCCACCCCAGTGGGGGCATCCGTTAGTCCAGAATGCTCTGGTCCATGGTGGCTGCTCCTGCCCTCTCTAACAGCATGCGCTGGGTCGAGAGTTCCGAGCTGGGTAGCCGGTCCACCCACCGCTCGTATGTGGGACGGGGATTGGGTGTGAAGGCGGGGAATGGTTGACCTCCAGACCAGATGGTACAGGGTGCCAGGCTGGAGGCAAACGTTGGGGCACATAAGGTGGACGAGGGTAGAGGGGTGGTAGAAGTTGGTCTTTAGCCAGCGGAGTGTGGTCGCTTAGGCTCGGGAAAGGTGGAAATGGGGTGTAGGAATGGTTGACGCTCGTGTCTGCCATGCCAGAGGATGTCCGCGTAGCCATTGAGTATATGGGGGCTCTTCTCCGTGTCTTGGCTCTCTTTGGAAATGGCCCGGAGGGTGTGTACTCCGGCAGCTACGTGTACCGCCTCATTTCCTTTGAGGGACTCGTGTCCAGGGGTCCAAACAATATTCTCGGTGGTGATGCGTGATAGAATTTGTGGAATAATGCGAGTTGTGCCGCTTTTTGTTGGTGACTACAAGAGGAATGAGCGCGGCACATTTCTTCAATTCTGTTACACTGGTGAATGATGAGTAATCGGAAAAGGCGAATTTGGCAGTGCGGTTTTGGTCGAATTCTAGGTTTTGGATGAGGTAATTCTGGTGTGGGTCCCAAACTTCAGTGGTGTACTTCAGTTTGGGGCGTATTATCGTGGTGAAGGCTACTATTTTTTAGTGGCTTGGAGCTAACTTTAGAGTTTGTTACACATAACCTTAAGATATACTCGCTGCTGAAATCACATGATCGATGTGGAGGGTCCATGATAGGTCCCTTGAGATATGTATGCCAAGGTATTTATACCTAAGAATTAGTCGACAGTAGAAATCTGCCACGTAGGGTGTAGGTGTACGAAAACGGGTTAGTACGCCTGTGAAAAGAGACTGAGATATGAGATTGAGACATGTTTAAACTCATCTACCATCTGTGGCACCAATTTCGAACGGATGTGAGGTCGGCTTGCAAATCTACTTGATCTGCATGAAGAGTGATTATTGCTTTAAGAACATAGTCGTCGGCAAATAGTCTTATATTGTTAGTAATACAGACTGGAAAATCGTTGATGCAAATCAGGAAAACTAGGAGACCAAGTACCGTTCCCCGGGGAACACCGGGAAGAGACACGTTTACAACATTCCAGCCGAGAAAGGTTGATGATGTTTACAAACAGCGCACAACAAATGGCCCACCTGCCACGCGACCTGCCGGCATCATTCGACATTCGCACCAAACAACGTTGATAAATGAGTCGTACCGTGGCACGTCCGATGAAGAGCTCCGCACACACAGTTGACGTAAACCCATCCCAACCACGCGCCCCTCAAAGCGCAAAATAGGACGAAGACGAAAACAAATAACGACTGCATTGGCGAGCAAAACACGGAAACTGAAAACGACCTCAGCATGATGGGGTCCGCCTGCCAAAGTGTCTTCCCATCAGGGTCCCCCATCCCCAGCGCGCTCCACGACAACGCCCGGTGGCAGCACTCCATTACTGACCAGGGCCACGCCGTAAACAAAAGAGCGCAGTGTCAGGTTCCAGCTCTAAGCATTTCTTTTCGTTCCTCCCTCGGCGTGCCCGGGGTGTGCGTTTCCCGGGTCGCCCTCTGCACTGTTTTGCCGGCGGAATACATACGTGAGAGATTCGTTGGTCGGTTGGTTGCCAGAGACAGAGGCATCGACCTTGCTTCTACCGGAATGTTTTCTTGGAACTCCCTATAAGACGCACTTGATTTCTGTTTCCTTTCAGTAAGTACACCATTGCGACGGTCGTGCCTTTGAAAAACATTTCGTCTCCCCTACCCCCGCCTCTTTTAATCCCTTCTCTTTTTTTTCCGCTCTACCGCTCATTCACAAGGTGACTGGTAAAAGGATTGTCGCGACAATCTAATGTTTTTTTTTTTTTTTTTGCTGTTTTCGACTCGCTTCGAGCACTTCAACTCCTAATGCATGTGCGGCTGTGCCTTAGAAGTTTAAAAAACTCATCTCCAAGTTGATTCTTTTCTTCTTGCCAATCGACCGCATTTAAAGCATAGGATCAGCTAGATTACGCACAAGGGCTGAAACAGCCTTGCGCTTGGACGTCCACGTAACGTTCACGCGTAACCTGCCGCGGTGGCTCACTGGCTAACGCGTTGCGCTGCTGAGCACGAGGTCGCGGGTTCGATTCCTGGCCTCAACGGCTCGCCTCTTATAGAGGCGAAAAGCAAAAACGCCCGTGTGTACGAGATTTCGCCGCACGTTAAAGTCCCCAGGTGGTCAAAATTAAACCGGAGCCCTCTACTACGGCGCGCCTCATCGCCAGCGTTGCGTCGGCGCGTTAAACCCTACGATCAATCAATCAAAGTTCACGCGTTACGGGCAATTATTACCCTTTCCCAATAAGGAAGTAACGACTGAATTACTCTCTGGGGAAACTAGCAATCGTATTTCCGCTAGTTTTTAGACCAAGAAGCGGGGTATTTTATTGGTTTGGGCCAAGAGCGTGCACGAGTTAAAGAACGGTAGCTTTAGCATGTGCTCGCGCGTGTGAACAATGCGATTTGAAAGACAAGTTCCAGTTCACCCGAATTTCTAATCCAACAATACAGTTTCTTAGAGGCTGAACAAGCGGAAAGCATCCTCAGTTCTGTTTTCATCGCGATGACTTAACCCCCATCTCTTACCTACGGTTCCGACCGTTAACGAAATTTTCATGGGCGCGTCGATGCCTCAAGGATTTATATTGAGATCGCCATTGGGAAGTGGGTCGTTCTTCAATTCACAACGATGTACAAGTCGTTACTAATATTCCGCAGGATCGCTTCTTCAGTCGCTTCAATAGAGCGGCTGTTAAGCCTCGCACCAAATGTGTTTTGAAGAGTACACCCAGAAATATTGCTTATACAAAAGGACAGAGGATCCAAGCTACCCCTCATTATAATAACGTTCGCTTGACAATAACACAACAAGGCCCACAACACCCTGTGATTGTAATTCCGCTGTGATTGTAACGACAAAGTACCACGATCCCTTGGTGTATAATAGCAACACGTTCGCTTCCATTCCCAACAAGAGTTACGTATCACTTTTTGAAGCAGTAAAAGTAGCGATTTCGAGTTGCTTTATCTTACAGATTTGTACCTGCCTGGTAGTGCTCTACAATTTGTTGAAAGGAGCGTCACATACCTAATAAGAATAGCCTACTAGAGAGCGAAAGCTGTCTATGACACTTAGCTCAGCATTCCTTGTGGCGCCGGAAAAGTATATGCCACGCAGCAAGGACAACTTTAAAGCAATATTCTTGACAGGCTCAAGTTCGCATGCCAGTTCGCCTGAGGGGGAGTCAGATCACCTACACGTATGGTGCATCGCTGCGACGCGGCTCTGAAGGCCCATTACTGGGGAATATTGAGGCTCAGAAGCGTTTGTTCATGCGGCCCAAGGGTACTCTTTGTCCTCAAAACCACATCATCTTCTCTCTGCTTGTTTACTTGCGACTGGAAGGTCATGGCGTAGTCTGAACGGAATTTGCAAAACAACAAAGTAGCACACCGGAAGCAGGTTTGTCGCCCAAGTTTTCTTGAACCCTATGCTGAGATTTCGTTTTGTTTCCGCGTCTAATCGCATTATTTTATCAATGCAGAGGGAATTATGGCTGCTGAGCATGTCATCTGAATGTTTCGCGTGTGAACTAACGTGATCGCCGAACGCAGCGTAAATGGAAATACAATACAGCGGTGACACCGACCAAAGGAAACTGCTAAAAACTTCTCTTGTTTGTAGCCGAAACTGCCGAAACGTCTCCTATTTATGGTTTGTCAAGTTTTTAGCAGTTTCCTTTGGTAGGTGTCTTCGTTTTACTGCAACATGTCTTCCGACCAGACGGCCTTCAGTCAAACCCTCGACGTCGTAAATAGAAATACTCTTGCCACCACATTTTATATTAACGGCACGAGGGGTTGTATTGTGGTACAAAAATGACACGCGTTGTTATTCATAGGCCGGACAATCCGCCAAAATGTTTCGCATCAATTTATGACGGGGCGAAAGTCCAGTTTTCAAAGAAATACTCACAAACCTGGTGTATTGTGGGCGCATTCACAGCATCCCAACATTTCTTTTCGAACAAAAAATCTTTAAAAATGACTCCGAGCTGATCACCCACACATAGATCCAGTTCCTTATGGCAGCCGATCATAGCATAGCAACTAAAAAAAGCTTCTCAGAAAAAGAACCCCGCAAACAACAATACCCAACTGCTGCCACGGGAGAGTGATCCTAATCGGAATAACGTTTCTCGGCCGGTAATAATGCAGCCGCCATACATCTGCCCCCTATTCGTTTTCCCAGAGAAATTTCGGGCCTCGCAACGCTATTTTCCTGCCTCTGATTACGCAGAAATGTGCCACACATAGGTGTTTGTATCAAAGAAGAGGAAACTACAAGGTTTGCGCTTTAGCTTCGATAACGATGTTATAAAATTATGTTTTAAAAAGGAGAAAAAGCGAGAAGATGTCAAAGAACGACAAATGGTGCAGCGCTTGTGTGCATAACCTCACACACGATATGCAGATCGGAGGAAAGTGTGCCAGACTCCAAGTTCGTGTTCAAGGGGACAAGCAAGAAGAAGTCCTGGGTGGGGAACCATACGAACGGATCCAAAAACAACTAAATGAGAATTATTCGAGGGGTACAGAAGCGTTGCCGGTAACGCGTCACATTTCTCGGTGCTTGATGAACTAGTTCGTACGTAATCATACGTAAACACTCTGCCCTGTCGCGGCAAACGGCACCTAATTCATCCCACCCTGTATCAGTCCCCCAACTGCCCCGCATGTGGCTTCAAAGACACCATCATCCATACCATGTGGGCATGCAACAACGATCCCTTCCTATTAATCCGTACCACCGAGCAGTGGGAGGCGTCCCTGGGTAGCTCCGACCCGCAGATGCAGAGAAGTCTGATGGAACGGGCTGCCTTTGTCACCGGCAAACTGCAACTACCGGTCACCGCCCCCTGCTAACTACGTATCGCAATAAAGTTTATTTCTCTCTCAGAATAGCAATTGACAACACGCTTAGGTTAATTCTTAGGTGACGTGTGGGGTCGCGGTATTTTTTACTTGTTGCGTTTTATTCGCTGAAACGTTCCCCTCCCGTAATAAGCAAGAAGTAGGGCAAACTTATGCACCAACTCCTCACCGCCACTCAGCTATGCGCGTTGCTTAAAGGGGTCATGAAGAAATTTAAAAAAAAATTGTGTTGTGTGTGCGCTGATAACGGTGGAACCTTGATAAACAAACACTGCATACCCGTTTCGTTGCCCGCTATCGGCAAAAAGGAAAATAAATGTAGTTACGGTTTCACCCAGGCTTTCCTCCTCAACTCGTGAAGTGACGTTTCAGTAAGTCAGTAAGAAGCCAATCATAGTTCTCCCTCGTCTGCGCGATATGTCGACATAGAGCGGGCTTGCAAAGTGTCAGATAAAGCTACAACATCGGCGCCATGATGAAACTCGCCGTGCAACTGAACGGGAGATGTCTGATCTCTGATACGACTGATCAAAATGGTCGAGGTTTCAGTCAACAACGCGGGCGAATGACGCAGGCAGTAGTAACCACGTTTAATCTAAAAACTAGGCATTCGTAAACTGTTCACGCTGTTTCGCACGATTCTAAACTGTTGTTTTGCTAGCCGATATTCTTGCACACGTTTGCCGACGTCTGTATCCCGTAGCCTGTAATGTGAGTTGCGCGAACGTGAAACTTCTGACCTGACGAGATAAATGACCGTACGATTAAACGGAGAATTTATTACATAAACACGTTTACCGAACGATCTTCGAGTAGTCGGAACTTAAAACCAATCCATCATTTACTCATCAAGCGCAGAAATAACTAGCGAGAAGTAGCGATACGGCGCCGAGTCGCCGAGTCCTATCATCACGCAGTTCAACTATTGCTTTCCTGATTCCTGCAATAAACAATGCTGTTAACGCTGTTTCGTCGATTGTATACGCTCCCCTTTGGCCTACTGCAGAAGCGTTCAACAGTAAGTTGGCAGTCAAAGCTCTGGGTTGATTAGAATTTATGAAAAAACGACAGACCTCTTGGTTACAAATGCGAAGAGGCTTTTATGTAGCAGTTATTCTCCGCGCGCTTCTCACGTCGATAGTGTAGTGGATAAAGTGTCCCACTAGGCTGGCCGTAACGTTGCGCTCAACCGGAGGCCGCAAGTTCGAATCGCACATGGTGCACTTTTTTTTTGCTTGAGCGATTTTGCGCAGTTTCATATAAAAAGGTATGACTCGGAAGAAAATTCGGCAAAAGAAAGTGAAATTCACCAGGGAAACTGGCTGCAAACTGTACAAACAGCCAGCAGGTGTGAGTTCTGCTGCAATGGTTGCCAGACAACTGAAGCGGTCACGACACCGCTCAAGTGGATAGAAAACTGCTTTTTGGCAATGAATAAAAGATACATTATTTTTAAAATATCGGGTTTTCAGCTTTGCAGAACAATATACACAAAAAAACTCCCACCTCCCCTCGCGGGAACCCCTGTGTAGATGCGACGCATAGGCGGAGCGGCGAAGGGAACGCGTTTTATAGCGCGCATAACGTTGAGGGGACTGCGTAAGCCGGTCCCAGTCGATGACGACGTTGGCGTACTTGTAAAGTGGCGTGGACTCTAGGTGTTTGAGCCAAGCGTGGATGTTGCTTCGCCGGAGAACGGCACACCAGTTATATGCGCAGCGCGCCCGAAGGAGAGGAAACCGCGGAAGAGAGAGTACTGCACATGCGCCGGCCCCAGCGCGTCTACCGCGGCTATAACGCAACGTGCCGCGGCTATGACGCAACACAATCCAACACAATCCACTTTAATCCAATCCAATCCAAATCCAAATCCAATCCAACCGAATCCAAGCCAAGCCAAGCCAAGCCAAGCCAATCCAACCCAATCCAATCAAATCAAATTCAATCCAATGCCCCTCGCGAGAGAGTGTTCGTTATCGGAAAGGAGAGGGGGTGAGCGGCGGAGAGCGCAGCTCGCGCGGCGAGGAGAATGGCAGAGGGGTGGACAACGCCAACAACGACGACGACGCCGGAGGGACAAGGCGAGTGAAACAGATGCCCTGCATCTAAAAACTTTGAACGCGTTGAACTCTCGAATGTACTTGACGTGACGTCACTCTAGTAGCGCTGCCGACCGACGACGCGCGCATGGCCGCTTGCGATGCGCCTCAAAACGAGAATTTCAAAGGCGCCTTCGAAATTCCAGATGAAATGAATTGGGAAAATATTTGGGATTTATGTTCTTGAAAGGTCATACAAGCCGACAAAATTAAGCAAAGACAAATGCATTTTGTCTTCACAAGCCCTTAAAGGAGTCATGAAGAGAAAACACAAGTTTGGTTCATTCAAAAGATTGTCTCGTTAGAATCATACTGACACCACTTTTAACGTAAACTTCGCTCAAATAAGCTACATAATTAGGAAAAACGGTAATGGTCATGGGACCCACCAGCTCATTTCCCGCAACAGAACCTATGTCGTCACATGAGCTAAGCTCTGCGATTGGCGGAGGCTGGCAGAAGCAGACGCAAATTAGGTAAAACACACAAACTAGACGAACGAGCGATTTGCGCTTAAATTTAGGGCACATTCTTTACAAAGCAATAAGAATGATGGGACAAACAGTGGAAGTTACGAAAGCACATGTAAACATAGAAGTACTGATGCGTTCTGCTGTTCGTACTGCGCTACAGCATGCTTGGTTTCGCTGCACAGCACTACGGGGCTTGGGGTTGTCTCAGACGACCACTGGCCGATTGACGCAAGCAACGGTGTCTTACGTGACCCCATTTGTCGAGCGAGCACTGTTTCGGGGAACGAATATTTTCTCCCAGAAAAAAAACAAGCCAGGTTTAAATGCGGGCAAAAACAAACCAAACGCTTGCCACGGTATGGTGGCGCCATATAGGTTACGGAACGTAAAGAAACGCTGGAACAAACCCAACACCGCTGTACAGGGTGGAGACAACCTTTGAACGGTCCCGTGCCGCCGCAATTGGGCCAACGGGCTCAACGCGTTATTCTTTTCGTTTCCCACGAGACCTAGCAACGCGAAACAGACAATATGATTCAAACTTCTTCAGTAAACCGCGTTGCGGCGATAATTTTAGCGCGGTTTTGACACAATGACTTACTTCGGCGGCGAGCGAGCAACCGAAAATGGCGGCGCCAGCGTATACGTGTCTCTACCCTGTACGGCGGATGCGTGAATGAAGGTACTCTAGGCTGCAGAGCGGTCTGTTTCAGTGATGTCACTTGGGACCACGAAAACGCACGATTGAGCCGGGGGAAAATCAAAATTTTAACCTAAATTGTTTTAATTTCTCAGTGAAATAAAGCACCGTTTGTATCCGGACAAGCGCTGGGGGCACTATAAAACACGAAATCTTTCGAATAAAACCAACTTGCATTTTCTCTTCATGGCTCCTTTAAAGGGGTCCTGAAATACCTTCCGCCGATGCATGGATGTACATGTAACCAAATAAGACAATGTATTAGCAATCTCCTCCCGCAAGAATTTTGTTAAAGCGATGAGTATTAGCTGAGAAATCGTAAATCAAAAACTGCGCATTATCGTCGCGCCGCGTTTCCTCCTCTTTTCAACTGTTGACGGTGCGCGAGCACTCCCTCCCATGATGCTGTGCTAGTCAGCGGTGACGTACTTCCGCATTACGCTCCTCCGACTGCCGTCTGCTAGGGGCAAGTTTTGTTGACACCATGAATTCCGCACTCCGCTCAAGGATGGATAAGCGAACGAAAAATCTGGCCGCATGTGTGCGGTGGCCTGGCCTTGCCCTTTCGCGGTGTGCGTTGCTGCAGTGCAGCACGTGACTTTTAATCGGCGGCGAACTCGCAGCCGCTATGGAGGATCTTGCGCTCGGTCCCTTTCATGCACCGCGCACTGTTTATCCAAAAAGCGCCGTATCAGATGTGGCCCCGCTGGTGCCGGGTCTTATTTTGCGGTGGTGGTAATTCCTGCAGGCGCCATGTGAAAAAGACATTTTAAACCGATACAGAACCCGTGCACAAAACGCTTCAATCATGTAACCAGTTCAGCTTGGGGCGACGCGTGGTGGAGAGCGGCAACGTTGGCAAAACATGCTCCGGCGCGGCTCTGAGCTTTCTAGCGCTGGAGCGAGCGCCTTTCTTTGACGATCTCAAACATCGGTTGCCTTGGCAACAAGGCACAAACCACCCCAGAGGTCAGTTACGGTTGCGTGATCCCGGTTCAGCTCGGGGCCCCACCTCGCGACATGTGGGCACTGCAGACGTACCACTCACTCTCATTAGGAAGTGTGTGAGATTGCGTTTGGCATTACAGGAGGCGATGGTGTGTGTGTTGTGGACGCCTTTGTTTCGCGATGAAATGCGACGTTGTGCTTCTGCGGGTGGATAGTGCTTCCCATGGTCTGGATTATCTTTCTCGAGCGACGTACGACTCAACCTCGCATGGGGTATGTGCAGCGTGCGTGGCTAAAAGCCATCTCGGCTTGCGCGCCAGAGTTAAGTGACTTGCTGTCCGTCCCCGCAAACCGCGCGCGAGGTGAGTGCCGAATTTACGACGGGCAGGAGGAGGCAACTCATCGTCTGTCGATCGCGGTTCAGACTTGCAACGCATGTTGTGACGTTGTGTTCGTTCGAAACGCATCTCTGGATTGTTTTGAAGTGGAAAAAAATGTATCCGTCAAACCCGGGCATTCGGCTCAGGGCGTTCTCTGCGATTGCACGAAAGAAGTGCCAACGGCTTCAACGCTTTCGTTATGGAACGTACTCCGGTAAGAGAATATCCATGTCGTGTTATGGCCGTGTTGCATTCAATACGAACGGTTAAGCGTTTGTTTACACTTGTTTCGTTTGTCGTAAAATGTCCAAGTACTCCGGCACTACGCTGGCCGATCAGCCGGCGAGTCGACGCTGAGCAGACGACTCATCTCTTTGCCGGAAGTGCGTGAAAAAGCCGCCCAATAGCAGGATGTCTAGCTCATGACGAACATCTGGGAATCGATGATGTAGACATGTGAAGATGGCGGCGTCCAAAAACGCGAAGGAAAGGGTGAGAAAAAAGCGACAAACTTTGCAACAAAAGTGTGAGCTTTCCGCTGCGCGTAAAAGAGTAATACTTGGCCCAGATGACCTTGACGACCCAATCTAACGATTGCGCTACTTCATTTAGTCTGCTCAAAATGCCTTCCAGGGCCCCTTTAAAGCAAGGTTTTCCCACGCCTATTACACGCTATCTACCCCGGGGGCGAATTCTTTGCAAACAAATTTCCTCACTGCGCCTCCCCCCCCCCCCCCCCCAATTACGGATCCTTCTGCCGCAGCACGTGGGCAAGCTAATACACCCCATTCGTTCATCTGAACATCGCGCTGATGAGCTTGGGCTTGAACGATAGGCTCATGCTGATTACCGGTGCTCCAGCCACTGCGCAAGACTCTGGCTCCCAGCACGTACGTAGCCACAGCTGTAGAAAGAAATTCTTTTTTGTCGATTCCAAAAAAGTCATTTGCACTGATTTTACTTCCAAAATGTCAAAAAAACCTACTGACCAATTGCTGTAAACTGCTGGCTCTTTCTATCCGCTGCATGCAGAAAAACGCTTACGCGTGCCTTGACCGATTTCAGATGGTCGGTGTCAGTCCAACTAAAAGTACAACGTAAACGAGCAAGAACTTGCATAAAATGAACACATAGGAAATTCAAACGAATTATTCTTACCCCTACCGGCGAATCCAATACTGTTTCTATTGATGTATGCGTACGCAAATCAGTCGTGAAGACTAAGTTCGCCTTTCGTCACTAGGGACTCTGGCCCGGATTTTCGGTTGTCAGTGCGCGTGTTGTGGTATTTTCTAGTTTTTACAGTAAAATTCCGGCGCATCGTTTATGTTCACAATACTGCTACTTCTTATTCGCATGAAAAAAGTGTTACGGCAAAGTAACGCGCGTAAATGTTTATATTCCGCGAGGACCGGGTGGGTCAACGACAAGAAATCTGCGCTCAGCCTGGTCAGAAATCTGCTCAGAAGCCAGTTCGCACACTCTGAAGCCTGTGCGCGTACTGTGATGCCTAGAACAACGTTACATATCTGTATAAGTAACACAACCGCAAAAATGTATTGAGCGACGCTTTATGAAACAGCTAATAAAATCATTTGAGTAGGTCACAAAGTTCATTAAGTAAATAAAAAAATAAAAAATAAACCAATAAATAAATAAATAAATAAATCCCTGCGAAGCCCTAGGAAGGTCGATAACAAGAAATTTGTGCGAACTCGGAACTTATGCCAGCGTATAATACCCACGGAGTAGCACTCCACCGCAGAGTGGCATGGGACAGTGCTTTATAGGCTGGAACTCTTGACGAGCCTTTTGCACACACATTAAAGAGTTCCAACAAGAATTACTTGTACCCTCCCAATAACAAAAATGAATCCAATGCCTGCGCAGCTACAACGAGTTTGTATTAGATTATCTCGTATGTTTTTTTTCGCTAATATTAGCGCGTTGTTCATTCGGAGGTAAAGTAGAGCTGTACCGCGATTTTATCTGTAGATGACAAGTAAAGAATTTACTTACCGTTTTTCGCTAATGCCTACACGACCGGAAACGAGACAGCCTTTATGCATAATTGCCGACCGGGATTACATTCTGGAACGATTTTTCTCATTGTACCTTTTTGGCAGGGATATATAATTAGATGACGAGAGGAGCGGGGCGCGAGCAGAACGCATACTGTGAGGACCAAAAATAATGCCGTGGCACCGGAGGCAATCCTTGTTTGTGTAAAAAGAGACCGTGAACGATAACATGAGCTCATTTATTCGTTAGCATTCCTATTTTCTTTGATAATATGCAAAGGATCGCGAAATTGTTGAGTTTACTACAAAATGTTCCAGGAAGCCGGCTAAGCCACAACACTGTGGAACGACAAATTAATACCCCGACTACATGGGCGTTTCGAGAGCCTTTGAACTGCATGCCATTGTACTCGTATGCCAACATGCAGCTGTTAACCCGCATTTTGAAAAGGCATCGGGCTGAAATGCCATTCGAGTCCTACGAGCACCTTTGAAGTTCTCAAATTCCATGGAAATCGGAACGTGCGTACTCTCGTGCACAGCTTCTGCGTGTCGCAATTAAAAAAAATAATTATTTACGCGTAAACTTGGACTTCAAAGCGAAAGCTTTTAATAATTCTTTCCTTGCTTTAGTTTCCTATCAACCAATCTATGATTTCAAGGCAACTTCTTACTCTCGACAGCGATGGTGCAAAAAAGAGAAGAAAGGTCGTTATCGTCAATAAATGAATTGCTAAAAGTAATTAGCATTGAGTAAATATACTCAGCTATTTTTCAGATTACTTAAATTTGGCACGTGCACATTTGTGAGTCCCTCTAAAGTGTTATGTGACATGTACTCTGAGTTTGGAGAGTCATTGTGCGCCCTACGTGCTGAAGTGGAAGCTACGAACGGCTTGCTTCGATGATTTCCTAATAAGTGTGCCGGCTTTGTTTAATTTGCTTCTTAAGAGGACAGCACACAAGGTGGTATTGATGATGCGAGAAAGGACGAAGTTCTGAACAAGTCGCTGCGTGACTGCTCCCTTCATCCTCGAGTACTTTGGGTGGTACAGCAGACTATTGGCTCAACTGGCCCAGTTGTGCGAGTCAGATGGCAAAGTACAGTTTTGGAACAGTCACTCTTAATGGTCATCCACAGTATTCTGATGTGTGGACCTGCCGCGTTGGCTCAGTGGCTAAGGCGTTGCGCTGCTGAACCCGAGGTCGCGGGTTAGATTCCCGGCCGCGGCGGCGGCTTTTCTGATGGAGGCAAAAAGCAAAAACACCCGTGTGTTTGCGATTTTGGCGCACGATAAAGATCCCCAGGTGGTCAAAATTAACCCTGAGCCCTACACTACGGCGCGCCTCATGCCTGCGTTGCGTCGGCGCGTTAAGCATACAATCAATCAATCAATCAATCAATCAATCAATCAATCAATCAATCAATCAATCAATCAATCAATCATCAATCAATCAATCAATCAATCAATCAATCAATCAATCAATCAATCAATCAATCAATCTGATGTGTGGGGAAGGGGCGATCGTTGGGCTGTCAGGTGTAATTTGGTTGCTTTGGTCCTCTTGTTTTCGTCTTGAACGCTTCCCAATCAGGTGAAGGTCTTACTTCTCTGTCGCACATAACACACGGCATGTGGGTTTGTAAGCTTCTACGATGTCAGTAGCTTGCTCAAGCCTATCCTGCGTTGCCCCTACCGACGATGTGGCCGCCTGAAACGTTTGAGTTTAGGGTTTAACGCGCCGACGCAACGCAGGCGATGAGGCGCGCCGTAGTGGAGGGCTCCGGATTAATTTTGACCACCTGGAGATCTTTAACGTGCACCGAAATCTCGTACACACGTGCGTTTTTGCTTTTTGCCTCCATCAGAAAAGCGGCCGCCTCGGCCGAGAATCGAACCCGCGAGCTCGTGCTCTGAAGCGCAACCCACTGAAACGTTATATATTTGGCCTACAGGTTATAATGGCCCAAAATAGCATCTAAAATTGCACGTAACCTTGTGGGAAGGGCTATAATGGCGATAATTTTCAAAATTACGCCCTGTGGCATGCTGCGGGCGCCATCTATGATGCGGGCTATTTCACGTCGACAGCGTTCAGGACTGCTTGTCTGTTTTTCAAGCGAAAGCCTCAAGTGATCGTTGTGCAAAACACCGTCGTCGCCATTGTTGAAGTTGTGGCCCGGCCAAGAAAATGGCCTCGCTGTAAAGAAAATTACGCCCACCTCCCCTCGCGGGAACCCTGGTGTGATGCAACGCATCTCATGGGGGCTTCCATTGGCGTTTTCCATCGTATTGATTACGCTTATAGCAGGGATTCTCACGTGAAGGGGAGGTGGGCGGACGACCGTCGACTGAGACCGCCGGAGCGCGGCATGCCGCTTTATATTCACAGCGCCCGAAGGAGAGGAGAGCGCGCAGAGAGAGAGAGTACTGCACATGCGCAGCGCCGCCCACCGGCGCCTAGCAACGGAGTGAGAGCGCGCTGCGCCAACCCGCAGCTGTTTGGGAGAGAGTGTTCGCTATCGGAGAGAGGAGAGGAGGAGAGGCGCAACTGTGCGGACAACGCCGGACAGACGCACGAATGACATAGGGGCGAACATGAGGTGCGTTGCATCTAATAAATAAAAGTTACTCGAGACACTTGGGTATGCATACGTGCTTTGAAGGCAAACGACTGGTTCTGCTAGCAACTTCTTTTCGGGTGAACACGCGTGTTTGCGTCCCTTTGTTCGCTTTCGTTTCTTTTCTTTACGGCGGGAATTACGCCAGCAGGCAGACTGGCACACGCCACTGCATTCCTATAATCAAGGGTCCGCGTGGCTGCTCTGCGCTTGTTCTACTCACGTGCCATAACGTGGCGGTCTTACGCGGCGCACACTATTCTTGAACTTTTGCGTCCCTAATTCATACTTCTGGGAATTCCGTGAGGCGGGTACATTGCCCCTCAAAACTATCGATTCGTGGTCTATCCCCCAGGTGTGCATGTGCCACGAAGAACGAACGGGAAGAACAACTTTTGTTCCTGGTTGGCGCCGTGCCACGATAGCACAGTTGGTAGAGCACTGGGCTGGTATATCGTTTATAGTATGGGCGAGTTCCACGCAAGAAACAAAGAAGAGAAGGGTATTTTCATCTTGAGGAAGCCGCATAAAAATGCGTGCTTCAATTTCGCCTGCCACATAGATATGGGGACTCGCTGTCGCATAAGTAGAGATTATCTTAAACATGTTCAATTTTATGGCACAGAGCCGTATTGTCGCAACAAGGCAGTTTTTATATGAAGAATGCTAAATATTTCTCGTTACACATTAGTTATAGAAACATAAAATATCAAGCAAATTCCAATTGCTCTCTCGAGCGCACGCTTCAAGAGATATTCAGCATTTCCACGGATATACCAGCAGCAACGCTAATGTGAAGCCTGAGTAGTTCGGCTCCACGGGCACGCACTCGGGGTTCTTGGAGACGAAGCCCCGCCAGTGTGTTTTGCTTTACCGTAAGTGCAGGATTAGTGTCACGTTCTCTACCACTAACGTGGCTTCTTCGTCGCAACGGTTCGTCCACTTCGGGCCTTGTGGGAATGAGGAATCCTAGCAACTCTGGCACGAACCAGCGTGGAACATCTACCCACGTGAAAGCCTTTTACAGCAAAGGTGCTTGTGGCAAGGGTTCCGACCATGGAAAAACTCAACTACAGAAGTTGTCGCGAAATAATTTGATTCTTTTCAAAACCTTACACGTCTCTTCACTTAAATATGTATTATCAATAGGCAATAGGATTAGTTATCAATAGGCACCGTTTTTAAGATCAGTATATTCTCAGGTAGGTAGTAAAAGTTCCTGAAATATTTGCCGCGGTGCGAAACGCGTCGGCCGTGTTTACGTTCGCACCGCCTTATCTTTGCCGGCGTTCCAAGAGCTTGTCTGCCTAGTTTTCTGCGGCTCCTCGGGGCGGGAGTCCCGCCGTCAACAAGTTGCCTTTCTCCATTCTGAATTCATCGTTTCCTCTGGCTGCCTAATAGGGACGCAGCGTATAGTCTGG